>VZTF01006644.1:14184-31053 GCA_013397755.1 Cnemophilus loriae | reverse complement strand
CCGCCCCCGGGGTCAGCCCGAGCGGGGACGGGATGCGCGGGCCCCGGAGGCCGGTATTCGCATGGAGCTCCTCCTGCGTCCTGTTGAGAGTGCGTGCGCAGGATCACTTGGGTTGGAAAAGACCTCAGACATCGTCGAGTCCAACCTATGACCGAACCATCACCTTGTCAACTGCACCACGGCATTAAGTGCCGTGTCCAGTCCTTCCCTACACACCTCCAGCGACGGTGACTCCACGACCTCCCCGGGAAGTCCATTCCAATGTCTACTCATCCTTTCTGTGAACAAATTCCCCCTAATGTCCAGCCTAAACCTTCCCTGGCACAGCTTCAGACTGTTGTTCTGTCCCTAGTGCCCAGGAGAAGAGGCTGAGCTCCACGTGGCTTCACCCTCCTTTCAGGTATTTGTAGAGAGTGTCTGTCCATCGTATTTTATTGAGGTGTCCAATGCCCCACACCTTGTTTCTGTGCTGTGTAATGCTGCCTAGGAAGGCTCTTTCCCCAGGAGCAGTATCCTCACTGACTTAAGGCAGAGTCTGCTAAATCGAGTTGCTACATTAGGTGAAATTTTCCTTAAGTTGCCTTCACTATCTCCTGGACAACTTACCTGCTTTTACAGGATAAGGGAGGCATGGCGGCAGGCACTTTCTTATCTTCAGGTCACTTACGTTATGGCTTTTTATCTGTTGGTGTTGTAGCCCTGCAGTTTTGCCACACTTTCTACTGCTTTATACAGCTGAAAACTTCAAGTATACAGGCCAGAATGTGTGTAATAAATAATAATAAAATAACTAAATTTAAAAAGTCTTCATGCCAAATCTAGTTTGGATCGCAGTCTGCAGAAAGCTGTCATCCAAAGAAGGTATGTGCTGTCATATTTTCTTCTTTTTAGTTCTACCTTCCAAAAAGGGCCCTGAATAAAGCCTAGAATTCCCCTGGTTGTAACTACAGATAAATATTTTTGCCCACAATTTCTGCATAATTGTATAATCACAGAATACCTGGGATGGATGTGACCCACAAGGATCATCAAGCCTCCTGGCCTGCTCAGGACAACCAGAACAACTAGAATCATACCATGTGCCTGAGAGCAAATAATAGCAAATATAAGAGAACTATGCAATTATCATTTTTCTTAAGCTTGTGTGTTGCCCACCAATGCTTAATCTTTCAAGCTAAATTTCAAGTACTTTTTTTTTTTTAGCAGAGAACTAGGGATGTTGAAACCAGTAAATTCATATAGGTTTTCATAAAGGTAACTGTTCAGGTAGCAGAAAGACAGCCAGAGTAGTGCCACCACTGAAGAAAAACCTACTTTCTGATGCGTTTAGAGGCAACTAGAGACCATTCAAGAATTATTTAAAGCATTAACTACATAAAAAGCTTTCAATTATAATTCTTATACAGTAGTGGGTGGGAGGAAAAAAAAAAAGAAAATGGAAAGAAAGTAATAATCCAGCAGTGATTAAAAGGAGCCATGAGAAAACAAGTACCATGTCTTGTGGTGTTAACCACCACCAAAGCACATTCCCTATGAGAATTAGAGTGATAAAGTCATTCTAGCTCCTCTTCTACGAATTACCTAGAATCATTTCTACAGGCAAGATCCATAAAAACGAAGAAACAAAAAAGCAAATAAACAAGAAAACAAATGCACTGCAAATAAACAAACACACACAGAAAAAAACAAACACAAAAAAAGCAAAACCAACAAATCCACCCCTTTTTAGCTCATTTTTTTGTTTCCCTGTAAGCTGTTACTTTATATCCAAATAGTAATTTTTCCTTCACCAAACCCACACTGTCTGACAAGAGTTATGTTCTGTATACATGTTCTATAACATTGTCTGTCTCATCTCAAAATTATTCTTCTGCACTGCTGGCACTGTAGCCATCTTATTGCATGGGTAATAAGTGCTGGCAGACTTCTATGAAAGTGATGCAATTTATTGCAATTCTTTCGTATTGCTGCAAACTCTAGAATTTGTCTGGGCTTGAGTTATACAGAGCCACACACAGTGTGGTGAGCATTATTTGCAAGCTGCAACTTCTTCTTCACATCCGTTTCTATCTCAAGTGTTTTTGGGTTTGGGTGAATGTTGCAAGATGCCCAGAGTGCAGAGTCCACCTTCCATAAGCTTCAGTCTATGCGGAGCAACAGAGTTTGACAATGTAACTAGGATTTGCCAGGCCAAGATAACACTGTAACTTCTTCTAGTCCACCTCCAATCTCTCTTCTCTCAAAATACAAACAAGTGTCCAACTTGTGAGACTCCTAATGGCACCAGGTGGGAGCTGGGTGTTCAGTCCTCATTCACACCATGTTTTCACTTCTTGCTTTGTCTTCCAAGGAAGCCACCTTTTCTTTTTCATTGATTTATTTATTTATTTATTTGGACTGTGGTACTCTTGTTTCATATTCTGACACTGATTCTGAGCAACAGTGTCACTACTGTGCCGTGTAAGAACATTCAGGAGTACACATTTCATCTGGGCCCACCTTATGCTAGGTCTGATATTGACTATACTCCTGTAGTTAGCATAAAGCGTATTCCGCAGTTCTGGGGTAAAATCATTAGCAGTTCAAATCTATTTCCTTGCTTGTTAGTTGGTGGTGTTTTCAGTTGGTTGTTTCATATTTTTTTAGGGGTTATGTGGTTTTGGAGACTGTTTGCACCAGATTAGCACTTTGCTTTCTGTGGCTGCAGAGGTCTAGCAGTACATTTTTGAAAGATGGATTTATTATACCAGCAGAACAAACTCAGTGAACTAAGCAAAGCTGCTTTGTGCAGAATATGTCTTACTTCTGACAGCACTCAGCTCTTTTCCTGTTTGCAAACATCTTCCTGCAGATACAGAAAGAAATGCTTTGTCCATCGGCCTCTCCCTTCTACTTTAGGGTGGGGCCTTCAGCAGTTGTGTTCATTCACTTGGCACCTTTATAAATAAGTTTTAGTGGAACTAATTGTTCACATGTCATCCAGAATCAGAGTCTGACAGTCTATCTTGTTCACTGTCATGGCTCACATGGATCAGCATTGTACAAACGTGAGTTTCAACATAGCAGAACTAGAATTTCCACCAGATAATTCCTGTATCCTGCATGACAGAATGTAAAGTAGAAAGTTCCATGATTTCATAACCTTACCCTTACACTACTCAATTATATTTCCAGGCCTTCTTTTTTTAAGCTTTCAAAGTACTATACAAACCAACGCAGTAATTTTTTCACAAGCAAGCAGTGAATCTGGAGTAAGACAACTTTAAAATACGTAAACTAGACAGTTTACATATCATCTTGAAGCCAGGAAGTTATGAACCATAGAATTCAGTAGTTCTGCAGTAAAACTTGCAATTTACTGCAGTCAGTTGATGTTAGAGTTCTTTGTTTGCCTGAAGCAACTGGCTCTTACTAACACATTTGCTCCAGAAATAGGACTTAAATTAGTAATAACAGCAAAAAAATAATAATCTTTTGGTCATTAAGCTTATGTCACTGTCAAGATGTGAGGCTGTTAACATGATTAGTTAAAAGGACCATTCTTCACCACATAGTTCCAGCAAAGCTGGCATCTGTTTTGGCATTATTACCCTGTAATGGAAATCTATCGTTATTTAAGTTGTCAGCATTTATTTTGAGACTTCATTATTTTTGGGGACACACACATACGCAAGCACCAAAACCACAAAACTTTACAGGACAATTCTTGTCCTGTGCTTTTCTATTTTAAAGACCTCTTTAATGGTAGAAAGCACAGGACAGGCAACTATACTGCCTCCATATCGGAGACAAGGCTTTCTTCTCCATGCTACAATGGAGGTGCTTATTCCTTCCTATCCAATTGTTTTCCAGGTCAAATAGTGGCACTAACTTATGCTTACCCAGGCTTAGTTTTGGTATACAGAATAAATGAAGGAAAACAAAACACGTATTTCAAAAATAAACATAATTTTTAAGATGCAACTCACCAAATTTATTTGCTTTGTAATGTTTTTTTTTCAAGTCAAGTTTTTCCATTCTAAGTTGTAGAGACATGCTAAAGGAAAGCAATCAAACAAACAAAACCCACTTCATTTTTTATGCCAGCTGTCACAAATACCAGAGTTTGATAGTCAAGAGGTACCTCTATGCAACCCATAACCCACTTTTGTCTTTATACTATTTATTGTGCTAATGTTTAGACTTTAATTCCACCTTAGAGAAACCCTGTTGTCTTTTCCTTTAAATGATTTCTTTAAAATTTGTTTAGTATGCATGAAAAAAAAAAATTGTGCAAAGTAAAAGCTTACAGTTTAACACTGAAACATATATAAGCTCTTCAGTTAAGATAATTACTTCTTTTAGGTGCGGAGATCGGCAAAGAAAACCCAACAACTTACTTCTGCCATGGTAATATGACTGGCATTAGACTAAATAAAATAGGTACACATTGAAGTAAAAGAGGGTATTAATGAGTAACTTTTCCTTTCGAAATTGCAGTAGTTATGTAACCACCAGATTTCCCCTTACACGGAAATTCAGATTTTATATATATATAAAAATGTCTAAACCAGCTATGCACTACATGAAGAAAAACACAGTTGAAGAAATGTTACCAGGACATAATCTTTAATCACCCTGAAGAGCAAGAAAATTTATGCAGAACTTTTGAGCCAACAGCACTGAAGTGTGTGAATGAAATGGCAAAAAGTCAAAAAACAAAAAAAAATGTATTAGAAACCCACAAAAATACATATTAGCAGTGTTTTATAATATATTATTGCTTTGAAAATATGATATACATTAAAAAGAAGAGCTAGTGTGGGTTGGCATTCACATCTGTGTATATCAGAAAGCTTTGAAACTGGACCCTGGGCTTAAACTGGACAGAAACTTGGAAATTTCAAGTCCTCTTCAATATAACATATGAAATAATGTTTACTGGGTTGTCACATAGGATGAAGAAACAAAGACTAGGATGTAAAGCCATTGAAAAGTCCTACTATAGAAACACAGGACTGGAAAAATTGGCTTGGGTGATCAAGACCAGTCTTCTACCAGAAATGACGCAATGTACATGAGAAACTATAAATCCTGCATCCTTTACAAGGCGAGGGAACAACTGAACTCTATTGAAAACTAAATTAGCTTGTCAGGGAGAAAAAAAGCCCTAGCAGTTCAAACATGTTAATCTGCAAACAATAATCTTGGGTATTCCCAAACCAAAAATGGGATCAGATTATATTTCCATTTTTTAACATTTCCTTATTTCCACACAAGACTGAAATCACTTTATTAAGACTTCTCAAATGGGTAAAGCAGGTCAATTTTAAATTCAAATTCCAGACTCAGAGCAGAATGCCAGGTATATATTTAGAACAGTCGCGTTGTCAGTGAAAGCTTTGGAAGTCTAGCTAAGAAACTGAAGGGATGGTGCTGTGATCACAGGGGAAAAAAAAGCAGTCTAGGATGCAACTGCTTAAAACTTCACACAGTTATCCATGGACATATTTTTAGTAACTGTAAGTCACTTAAAACCGTTTTCTTGAGCAACTGTAAATTACACTAATACCTTTCAGGCTTTGTGTTGCTTATTAAATGCAGAGTCCAGGGGTTCAGTTAAATTAATAGCTCAGTGAACTTTCTCAGCTCTTTAAGTTCAAACACTCAGAAACTTTCTACACATGGATCATCACACTGGATTTACTGAACTCTGAGGTGTGTGCATATACCTGTTGCTGTGGTAGCCACATTATTCTCTGTGGGATTTCTTTTTTCTATAATCTTATAATTACTAAGGACTACTACATTAGTCACTTAATAGGTAATTTTCTTACAAATATGTACCAGTAAGGCAGCCAAAAGGAACTTTTCATTTCAACTGGTCCTGAGAACAAGCACTGTTCCCAATATTTCTAGGAGCATATATTAAACAGTTAGACCAAGAGGCAAGCATCCAACACATAGTTTCTTTTTCGACTTACATTTTAAGGTTTTAGATTTTCAAAACACTTGGGCAAAGCATACTTGGTCATTTTTTGTGGGAGAGTCTACATCTCTGCTGTTTCCCATGCTAGACTCTGCATCTGAAGGTATGGATTTTGCTAGTTCTGCTATGATGTACTGAAGTTTATCATACAGTTTAGTAACATGCTTATAGTACATTGGAAATTGGGTCTTTGTCCTGGACACTTGTGACTGACCTGATAAGACTAGGAACGGATCTCACTCGAATGGCTTCCTCACTTGTTGCTCTCCCTTCCACTCTCATTTCCACCTAAAGACAGAAAAATCAAGAAACTTACCAAAAGAGGGGTAACATATCAAAGGAAAGCCTAAAATCCCTGCAAATGGATAAAAATCCCAAGGAATAAGTGGTACTACAGTAATCAGAGCTATGACAAACAAGAAAAAGTAAGCCACACCAGCGTGCAGTGGCACACAGTCCTGGTTTCAGCTGGGATAGAGTTACTTGCCTTCTTGGTAGCTGGTACAGTGCTGTTTTGGATTCAGTATGACAATAATGTTGATAGCACACTAATGTTTGAGTTGCTGACTGGTGTTTACCCAAAGTCAAGGACCTTTCAGTGTCTCGTGTTTTGCCAATGAGCAGGTGCACAAGAAGCTGGGAGGAGCATAGTCAGGACAGCTGACCCAAACTGTCCAAAGGGATATTCCATACGCTGAACAGCATGCTCAGTATATGAGCTGGGGGAGCTGGCCAGGAGCTACTGATGACTGCTCAAGGATGGGCTGGGCATTGGTCAGCAGATGGTGAGCAATTGTATTGCATATCACTTGTTTCTCTTGGGATTTATTCCTCTCTGTCTCCTTTTCATCACTATTATTATTATTATTATTATTATTATTGTTGTTGTTGTTGTTGTTGTTGTTGTTGTTGTTGTTGTGTTGTTGTTGTTGTTGGTGTGTTGTTGTTGTTGTTGTTACTATTATAATTATTATTATTATTATTACGTTTAAAATTGTTTACATTATTAAAATGTTCTTATCTCAATGCACGAGTTTTGCTGTTTTTTCCTATTTCTCCTCCCTAGCAGGGCAGGGCAGGGAAGCGAGCAAGAAGCTATGTGGTACTTAGTTGCCAGCTGGGGTTAAACCATGACATAAACATACACTCAAAAAATGTCTGCATCCATCAACATTTCTCACTTATTACTCAAATGCCACTGACCCACTTACATAAAGTTATTTTCTTGGAGTACTTACATTACCTTGAAGCAGTCAGGCGCTTTTCATTCCATTAACACTTAAGACAGGTGTTAGAAAAATCCACAGGACTAAGTTTTTTTAAAACTAACTGATCACACAGGTGAGCCACATCAAGAAGTCTAAAACCTCTGACTCCAGATTCAAAGTTTATTTTTTGTATTTTTTTCCCCTAGAACTCTCCTGGTACTTAAAGATCTTTTAAAAGAGGAGCACTAGAATACTAAATTTGTGCTGTTATTGGAGGTACCAACAGAACAGCAACAATAATTACTCTGTAATTATTTTAATGTCACTCCTTAGGTAACAGAAAGGACTGCAGTGCTAGACAGCCGAAGATGAAATAGCATTAGTTATGCTCTTACACAGAAGTAGGTCTCGTTAAGTAAATCTTCCTTCTCCTTTTGACAGAAATACAGGTATAGGTTTCTAGGTTAGTACTACACAATATTCCAACTCAAACATCAACACCATATAGAATATAAAATAAATAGGTTATTGACTAGATGATGAACAAGTACTTTTTGAGATGTATCAGTATATATGCTTTATCCAAATTAAATAAATTTACTTCTACCTTATTCTGCAATTGACCAGTTTCCAATTCCTTCTACACTGTAGAATAACTGAAAAATTATTGTTGTACAAGAAAAAACAGACATCAAAAAAACCCACAAAAAAATCATGACACAAAGCTACATAATATTTTAATTTTTACAATCAAGTTACTTAATATTCACAAGTAGTATATGCTTTCTAATATCAACGTTAAGAAAAACAATAATTTCCTCTGTTACATTTTTTTCTTTTTTTTTTTTGAAGAAACAAGATCACAAAAGTAGCATAGCTGTGACAGCTTCCAGCTCTGTACCACTACTGCTATTAAACAGAAAGGCTTTATTTTACAAACTCAAAAAAAGTGCTATTCAGTTCATTCAGTTGCCAAGCAGACAAAATCCTCCTGCTAGCCTTCAGTTCACACACCACCTCTCACCTTTCTTTCCTTCATCTTTTCACCCTCAATAACATAGTTCTCTCTGAGCTTGGACTGCCTTTGAGATGGGACTGCCTTAAGCTGTAAATCACATACCTTAGCACATTCACAGCTGTGTAGTACTATTTCTCGAAGTGAAGCAGGCTAATTTCCTAAGTCTGTAGCATCAAAGCAGTGTTATCAGAAAGCACTAAATGTAATCCTGGATTACAGAATGGAGAAGTGAGGAAGAGGAGAAGTGATTTTATCTTTTTACATCATGTTTTTGAGTTATACCTATTCCTCCTCCTGCCATTGCATTGAGGAGAAGTTCTCCTAAATGAGTTTAAATTGCCACAAAAAAGTTTGGATAGAAACACTCGTCAGGTTGCAATACAAAGGTGCTTAGCTGGAACAAGGATTACACCTGACCCTATCCATGGCTCATGCCCCAAGGGCCAGTGAAGAAATGCAGGTTCTTATAATCTGTTTGTCAGTATATCAAAACCACTATTCATGTATATATTTTATATGTTTCATGAAGACATTAAAGAAGTATTTAGAAACAAATGATTCATCATCAAGTATTGACATGGGCATCTATAAGTTCTGGTCATAAAATTTAAGGTTTTAAAAATAGCAACTTTCAAACTAGCGACAGTGTAAACTACATTGTAATGCTTGTTGTGATAGTGCAGTAGGATTAAAATACTTTGTGGAAAGCGTGTCCACCAAATTGCATTCTTGTTCAATAAATTTAATGCCAGGCTAATATACTGTCTTGTAGAAATCATTAGACATCAGGAAAGGAGCACCTGTGCTTTTTAAGTAGAGACTTACCTCTTTGGATTACATCTGTATCTGTTTACACATCTTATATTTTTATAGTCTACAGAGCAAAAAACTAGAATGAGTATTAGAACTTCTTATTTTATGATTGACTGACTACTGAGCTCTTATAGAGCGAGTGGAGTCTTAGCCGACTTGTTTAATTTTGTATTTTGAATTTTGAATGTTCTCCTTTTTTTAAACTGGTATAACACATTTACTAACTAAAAAAAAAAACCAAACACCCAAGGAACAGAAATACAAGAATGATATTCAGTGAGGCTTTACTCAGAAATGCGTAATCGGCTTTGTGAATCCTATATTTGTATAAATCCATATAGGTACAGGCATTTGGAGCAACATACAAAATAAGTAGTTATGTGTGGGTATACTATCCCCACGTCTTTCTTCCAGAGCCACTTTACAGGTGTTTTGAGACTAGGACTGCTTGCAGAGTAGTGCTCAGAAATAATCTGGAAGCACCATGTGTGACTCTCAAAATTAGGATAACTTGACAACCTTCTTAAAACCTCACTCTATTCAAAATAGCCATTGGAATAATGATTTTAAAGCAACAAAGTGTAATATAGATTTAGTTAGTTACATTTTGATGACAGTTTCAATTATTTTCTGCTCACAACAGTCACACCTTGGAAGGATGACCTATAACCCCTTCTTTAGAGTAGTCAAGCTTGTCTTAAAAATAGAAGACTTACTTTACTGAATTATAGTCATCTAAAGGTTAGACATCTCAGACTAATCTGGCTTAAAATCTAACAAAGTACGTATCTCAGTCTATCACAAGCAGCTAATAATCAATGCCCTTCAGGCAGGATTCTCTAATTTTAACCACCTATGTGTGTACTAGCTGTGTTGCCTACACTAGACAAGCTCTTTCCGTTGTAAATGAAAAGACATGAGTATCTCCAAATAGCAATTCATCCTGCTTGTTTTTATGGTGGAAAAAATTGCCCTCCAGATGTGCCCACCATATTTTAATTAGAGCTTGAAACAGATAAATAGCACATAAAAGCTTTAGACATCTCTTAATCAGGCAGTTGTGATGTGGTTTCCAGTTCCTTTACTCATCTTCATGCAATGCCAAGCAGCAAAATAAGAAAGCAGATGTGCCTTATGGTGCAAGTCTTTCTAGAACATGTTAGAAGGCCGTTTACTTTGATTACAGGTGAGCACTGAATGCAATTTACCTTTGGCTATAGCTCTGTTCTGTGGTAAGAGCAAGTAAATTCAAAATATATTCATCCTCTTTAGCCCCTAAACTCTTATTCTTTTTTACCAAAGGTCTTCCAGCAAGCCTTACTAATCTCATTCTTTGACCTCGATGATGGAAAAAGTTGTTTTTCAGAGTTCAAGAGTTTTGCCAATCAGCTACTGTCATTTCATTTTTCACACCAGGTCACCTTTAGCTAAAGCTATATCCCACCGTAGTCCTGAGACCTTAAGTATTAGAATGCTCCTGACTGCAGCTCATCCAGTTAATTTTTCCATTGCACTTAAACAAGGTATGGTTTGGGTTTTGGTTTTTTTTTTTGTTGTTGTTGTTGGTGTTTTGGTTTCTGGTTCTTGGGGTTTTTTTGGGGTTTTTCTTTTATATAGGAACTGCTTTTGACTGGTGATTTAAGGTGCTATGTCAGCTGATCCCATAACTTGTCCCAGTTTTAGGAAGTTCTGCAACGAGTTTTCTTTGCTTCTAAAATTTATAATTGTTTTTGCTAGATCTTTTTTACCTCGTGAATTTCCAGAGCTTTACTTCTGCTATGTTCTGAGAAAAATAGAAAAGCTGGTATTTAATTTATTGTTATCTGAATCTGAACCTCGATTTTCATGTTTATGGGAGGCTGTAGGCCATCTAGTCCCATGCAGTTTTTAGATATATGTGTAGACAAGATGAACCCTCTCATGGAGTCAATTTTTCCCTAATGTTAAAGAACAGTGTAGGAATATCTCTTAAAATTTCAAGGCCTTCTCAATTTATTTTTTTAATTAGCAACATTTCTGAGAAAAATTTATGATGAAGCTGCCAAGGCTAACTGGTTTTGCAGAAGTGAAATGAGAGAAAATTTAAGTTTAAGAAATCTGCTTTATTTAAATAAAATTAACTGAATTATAGGCATGCTGATAAATAAAAGTTCTCTAGCAGAAGGGCACTAGTTGCTGTTTAAAAATCTTACTCAATGTCTAGGAAGAAAAGAAAATCTATACATTTATGAAGTTGGAATGTCTTGGGTGCTTAGTGATTTGTATTCGAAAGCAGTTGAGTTCAAAGTTAAGTTATATTAGTAACAGCTATGGCGACTTGGTAATAAAAGCTAATACAAATTCAGTTTAAATGAATGTAGCTAATAGCAGATAATCTAATGTTTTAGATATGCTATAGAAGTTAGTGTGTTTGGTAGTTTAGGAAGTCTAAAAGATATGAAGAGGAGAGAAACATATTCCTCTTAAGAAATATGTTTCCCCACAATTTGTTCATTAACATGAAGCTATGCTTTCTGCCTGGGCATTTTAGAGGTAAACGAGCAACCAGGCTGGAGCTTTGATCCTAGTTGTTAAATAAATTTAAGATTGCTTTTTGATTTCTACTGAATGAATCCTATATAATGCAAAAGTGAGTTGTCCAGACTGAATGCAGCAAAGAAACAAGCGTTGACTGAGTTGTAGCTAGTCAATGTCTAAACTGACAGCCAAAATTTTAGAGCTTTAAACACTGGTCCTGGAAAGAAGTGATCAGCCATCACTACACTTTGGGAAGGTAGCCTCATCAGAAAAACAAATTTCTACTCTTTATTTTCTTATTGACTTCCTTTCTGCTATACTAATAGCACATAGGGCAATCTAAACTATAGAACGTGGGGGCACGTCACGATGTCTGGGTCCAGATACAAACTCCAGCTGCATTCCAGCTTCATATCAGGTAGAGAGTGAACCTTCATCCCTTTCTCCTTGTTTACAAAACCATAGGGAACAGGAGGTGGCTTATTTGTGTATCAACCACAGAGACAGTGCTCACAAATTCTGACGTGCAGGAATTTTTTTAGAAACTATGAAAACATGCTTTGCAATTTATCAGGCAATAACAAGAACCAAGGGCACACCATAAGAATAATGATCAAGAGCAGACAGAGAAATGGTTCAGTAAAATGTTAAGAATACTAGCAAATTAAAGAGAGAGCAGCCAGTCAGTCTCATAAAATCAACCAAAGAACTATAGTTGCAAACTCGATTAACTAATCTTCTTTGGGCAAAACTGAAAACAATTATGTTTAAAAAAAAATGTTGACGTCCTAATTAAGGTGCTCCTTTTAAGATTGGTGGTGATAACAAGAATGGAAAACTCTTAGGACTGCTGAACTTGAAACTGTGCTTCATCTGATAATTTGGTTTACTTATGTGGAAGAAATAGAGGTATTTCTGCTTTTCCCAACTCTGCTTTCTGCTCTGCAGATTGAAGTTCACTCCGTGAGAGTCAGCAGTAGTTTAACCAGCCGATGTGTTGAAACATTTTAGAGTCCAAATTTTTCCAACCTAATTTTAGGCAAGTTACCAAAGATCCAGTATTGGGGGTGTAATTGCCTTGACTCTTAGCTTTTACTGGGTGACTCAGATGCTATGTGGGCTAGTCTTTGCCATCTGGAGGTGCTATGAAGTGTACCTGAGTCTTCTCTCTTCTTCCAAGTCTTTAAACAGAAGCTATGACGGCATAAATTGCAAGCCTGGTGATAGATATAGAAAATTCATAGACTTTTATGGTGTCATTCGAGTTACAGGAACTTAGCTTGGTTTCAACACTAGCAAGATAAAATCTTAGTCTGATAAGAGAGGCCTTTCGATTAGTATCACAACAAAAGTCATCTTGCTGAAATATTTCCCATGAAAGAAGACTTCTTCCTGTCTTTTCAATCAGAGTTTGAGTTGATGAGAAAATCTGCATGATGAATCTATTCTCCAAAACCAATGATATACATGGGGAATTCCTGCTTAAACACACAATCCTTCCTGCAACTTTATCCAGCTTCTCACACCTTATACATATATACACTTTACTTTTACGTATATCACTTTATATAAAATGATTCAGCTACATCACTAAAAAGTCTTGTGATCTGGACTCTGTAGCTGCATGTAGAGATGTAAAGAGCAGATTGTCCTCAGCACCATTTTTTGTGACTCTTGCTCCACTTGGAGGGGAGAGGATGAGTTCGTCTAACTATGCCCCCACTGTGAGACGCATGAGAGGAAACAGCAAAATCATAAAGCAATGGATGTTTTTGGCTCCATGTAGTCTCCTATATTCTGTTCGTAACATATTCTCCAGGATTTTGTTGTGTTTTGAGCTTTTATATTAATTTAAATGTTTTAAGTGAAAATCTGAGGTGTTACTGGCTCAAGATGTGACTGGACACAATCCCTTCTGTTCCAAATGTACTGAAAGAACTGACAGCCTTTGCCAGGAGTGAATGGTCTCATGGCAGAAGGGCAGAGTTGTTGCGCAAACATAACTGATGAGCATCATTTGAGATGTCCTGGAGCATTCAGGATGTCTCTGATATCCTATACAGAGGACCTGCAGGTATGACACAAGTCCTGTGAGAGACCTGCACCTTTGGTGCCTTTGTAGAGGCCACTGAATCAGACCCTTGCTGACCATTGAAACAAGCATGTTCCAGACGGATCTTAAGTCAGTGGACACGTCATGGCAGAACTCTGACATAAGCAATCTTTGGAAATTCTTCCTGGAGCCAACAGATCTTTCAGCATATGTCAGAGATAGGGAAGCTGAAGCAGGGCTGAGTGGCTGGCATTGAGATAACTATGCTTCAGGTGATTCTTGCTGCAACTCTTATCCGAAAGATGATGGAAGACTGTGAGATAAGAGGACTTCATATTGTGACTGGATCTATGAACCTTATTCTGTGCACGTTGCTCCAGAGTTGAGAGAAAACTGCAATTTGCCAATGAAGACACAGAACAGACTGCTTTAATAGATTTGGGTCAGTTAAAAACTGAAAAGTTAAACTAATTGTATACTAATGATCTCATGACAGTCCTTCGTAGGGAATATGTTTGTCTAGTCCCAGGCAAGTTTAACACAGAGTTTCTGAGACTGCTGGGTCTGTGTGAAACTAGCCACCTCAGCACTGCTCATGATGGGATTTAGTAGTCCAAAAGCAACTTACTCAAGACCTTTATTCCATTTAGTGGGCTGAAAATGTCAATCTGATAATTTTACCACAGCCCAAATTATGCAGCCATTGTCCAGGAATGCAAAGAAGAGGGAACCACCAACTCTCACTCCATATTCCCACAGAACCTGAGGCTGAATTTGGTCATGTGCATGCGTGTGCTATGTCTACTTTGCCTGCTGAGTCAGGAAGCTCAGTGCAAGCCATGCATCTTGCAACTGCTGCAAGCCAACCCTTTCCTGGCTTGGCAATTATCTGCATTCCTCTTTAACCCAGACAAAACAGTGTGGAGCTCAGCTCAGCTCAGGGATAAAGTTCAAACTATCTCTCTGGACTCTTTAAATCTATCCACATCTTAAGGGACATCCTGCTGAAAGACTTGAAAAGTACACAACTAACCTCTTAGTAAAAGAATTAATATTACTTACACACTTGTTTCTTCTTTGACTGACTTTGATGGTTTCAGGAAAGTAGTAAAGAAGGAAGACTGCGTTAGTGCTGTAGAAACCTTTGAAAAGCTGTTCTGTCCACAGCTGTGTAGATCTTTCCAAAGGAGTTTGTCTTACAGGCAGTCGCTTCAGAGATAGGAACAGCACATGTTATCCCAGAAGGTTAATGGAGAAGGGCACCTGATCTATTTGTGAATCAGAGGCTGTTCCCATGGGAGAATACTTGCTGAAGGAGTGGTTGGATATTAAGTGCGAACAAAATTGACAAAATATTTCTACTGAAGATGTAAGCTCTTGTCCAAAATAACCGCTCCCTTTCCTGAAATTAACAAGTGCAATTAGGACGTTAATAACCAGATTAATAGGCAGTATTAGGAAGGCTGCTGGAAGCATACCGAGTGTTGGATGTACAATTGCACATTCAGTTAGAGAGAGCTGTCAGACTATATGGACATTTCAAACAGGAGGGCAAGGAGTGCTTTGGGCTCTACATGTAACGTTAAGAGCAAAGAGACTACAGAAAACTACTAAAAATAGCATTGTTTTGCAATGTGCTTATTCTGTGTGCTCCACTCGGAAGGCAGAACTAACACCAGATATCTGGAAGCCAGCTGGGAGCAAATAGCTATTTCTTCATAGGAACGGAAATGGGAAACGACAGGGAGGCTGATGTCAATGTCTGTGAAAGTAACACCTTTCAAGTCCAGCTGTTGTGGTTTAGTTCAGCCTCAGCTCTGTTCAGAACCTGAACCTAAACTTAGGTATTTAATTTAGAGGGTACCTGAAGATTACGGGTTGAAGCATGGTAGGTATCTTTTCTTTCTGTAGTGAGGAGTCAGATGTTGACTCTGTCCTTCTGGTTTGATCTAAACTCCAGAAATCAAATAACATTTCAAGATCTTTTATAAATTAATAGGTTGTAATATTTTTTTTTTTAAAAGTCTGTCCTATAATAAAAAGGACATTAGAAATGTCCTACAAGTTTCCTTTTTTCATTAGGACATAGACTTACCTAGGACAAGTTTTCAGGGTGGTAGGTTCTTTGGAGTTTGTCCTTTTGCCATTTCCCTTTGGGATTCATTAATTCACTTCTGCTGAGTGTATCTTCCTCATGACTGAATTCCTGGGTAGTACCTCCAAGAAAGACGAATAAACAGCCATTGTCACTTTTTTTTTGAAGGACAGGTCATATTTTTAAAATTTCTCTACAGTTTTGTTTCCTGAGAGAGCTGTCAGGTAGATTTCATGTTCTATTATGCCTAATACATTTTTTTCTTTCGAAAGTGACATCCCTTAGCCATAGAAACATCTCAGCTTTTGCTCTTAAAAGATGACTGGGGAAAGATTGTTATTCTAAAAATTGCATTAGATTTAAAACTAGTGAATATGATGGTATAAATTTCATGGGGTAGTTCAATGTAGTTCACACTGGCTCATTATTCAGTTGCTTTTCAGAATAAATGTAATTAAATTTTTATGTTACCTTGAGAATAAATCAAATGCAAATCAGAATGTATTTAAGGTAAGGTTTTTAGGTGAGCCTAGGTGAACATAGGTTTCAGTGTAATTTTAATTTGCTGTGTTTGTACACACATCTGCCAGTTGCCTTCTGTTACAGAGTTTAGGGAAGTATTTCCCTTGGAAAGAAGAGACAAATTCAGCCACCATCTGGAAACAAGCTGTGAGAAAGCACCTTCTCCACAAAAAACTAATAATTAGGAAACAGGAGGTCAGCTGATTCCAAAAGCCACATCAAGAACTCTCACTTAAATAGAAAAGAAAGACTAATGAAAATTTTGCATGAGAGAGGACTGCAGAATGGAATGTAGAGATGTTTGTCCAGCATAATGGGTTTTAACCCATGACACACAGACTTCTGGGGACTGTAAATTCCTTCTAAATAATAAAACCCCCAAGGTAATTTAGAAATGCAGGATGATTATTTCCCAGTGAGCTTACATTGTTCTATATGCTACTGAAAAATAGCTAAGCTTCCAAAAGTAGAAAAGGTCGAAAATGACATCTCTAGTATGTTAGCTTACCATTATGGGAACATTTGAACTGATCCTGTCTTTGAGGTAGCTGTATTCGGTTACAAGGTCATCCTTTGACTGTGAAGCACTTTTATGAACCAGAAGGCTCTGAGTTTGTTCCAGGTAGGACTGCTGGTTTTAAAATAGAAAGAAACGAAAAGAAACGAAAAGAAACG
>VZTF01006644.1:0-14167 GCA_013397755.1 Cnemophilus loriae | reverse complement strand
AAAGAAAAGAAAAGAAAAGAAAAGAAAAGAAAAGAAAAGAAAAGAAAAGAAAAGAAAAGAAAAGAAAAGAAAAGAAAAGAAAAAAGAAAAGAAAAGAAAAAGGATTATAATAAAATCTAAGAAGTTTCTAGCATTAACTCTTCATGGAATACTTTTGGAACCTTTATAAGATTTTGAAAACTTTGAGAAAACCTAAACTGTAACTTATCTGTGTTCTGTACATATGTTGCAAAATTAAAGAGGACCGCAGAGTGATCTCGAGCATCTACTTATATGTTAGCTCAGTCACTGTCTCTGTGTTGTATTGCCTCCACCTCAGATATATCTGTTCATCAAGGGGCCAGCACTAAGCAGTGCAGATTTGAGGTGGATAGTGCCATTTGCCCTTGGCTTCCCGTCCCTGTAGGTAGGTGAACAGTATGGGCCAAGTTATTGTTTAAATATATTTATTTCAGTGCTGTTAGAAGCAGTGTTAAATCCTCTTCTGTTAGTGACCAGGCCAAATGCATTATATATATTTTGTGGCTTCTTCTATGGTTTCCTTTATCATCCTATCTGCTTGCAGTAAAATGTATTTAGCAGACTGAAAGTTTACAGAGCAGCAGATAGTGCCTGAGAAAGATTTTTCTTGAAAGTAGGCACCAGCAGTCTCTTCTGTAGAGAACTCTGCTGGGCCCACGTTTTTCTTTCACAGAATAACCTAATGATTAGCACAGTTGCCAAGGAAATGAGAGACCCATATCTCATTACCTCCTCTAGCTGAAAGAGCTGTAAACCAAAACTTCCTGGGAGAATATATCAAAAGACTGAATATTGGGATAGTCTTCAAATCTATCTTTTTTTCTCTAACTTCCTTTTACTCAAGAGACACATGAAAATAGCAGAAGGATATTTAATTTTGAGGCCTAAGGAATAAGGCACACTCTGGTATGACAGAATACCACAGTTCAAATCATAGGATAGTTTCTGTATTTTCTTTAATGAGTGTTTCACTGAAACTGCACGTCTCTCGATAGAAATGCCATTTTGTGGGGTTTTTTTAAAATTTTTCCTAGAATATATTAAACCTACTGAAACAGTTTAGTTAACTAAAAATTTGTTCTTTGAGTTTTGCACGTATGGTTTAAGCCTCAAAATCCCATGATGTATCGTTCCCTTTGCTGTGATAATATCTTGATTTCTTTCTCTTTGTCTCATGTCTTGGGTAAACACTGAGGAGAACTTTGGTGGATCTCAGTTGCTTTGGAAGTCAACTCCCATTCTCAGAGTTCCAAAAGCTCTGGGCTTCCTCAAGTAAAATTCACTAGTGAATTTTAGTAGTGAAGAGTTACATAATCTCACGGAATATCACAGACTTTTCAACCTTTGTCTTTCTTTTGAAGCTGTAGACTGTGTCCAGAACTCCATAACTTGGGTCTAAAATAGATAAGAGACCGGGTGAGTAACATCTATTCTATTCTACTTGCCAACAGTTATGAAGAAAAATTTCTGATAACTAGAAAAGACAACACTGATGGTTCTGCAATGTTAGCAGTTAACAAGAACATGTTGTCAGGGTGTTTTCATAATCCAAATAATTAAGAACAATGGGAGTGGAGTATTTGTTACAAACTTTACTTGATTACAGTCCACTTCTATTTGCATGCACAAGATGCCCTAGACTTCAGTGAGTTTTAATTGAACAGAACATCTAAAGATTGCAGTGAGTGTTTTTGAGAAAATTTCATGAAGGAATGTTGCTTTTGAGAAGGCTGTTTCCTTTCCATAGTTTCAAGAGCACAAAATGCAAACTTGTCCATAGGTAAAATGGCAGATCTTTGCCCTTTTGGAGGATAGTAGTGGAATCAATAAAATGGCTGTCTTTGCTAAAATAATTGTTGTGTCTTTCCCATTCAGTACAAAAGAACACAAAATTTCCTAGAGAATAGGTTCTTCAGTGAATTCATTGTCTGGGAGATATTTTTTCCTCCATCTGTGTTAAAGAAGAAACTAAATACATGAAGGAGAAAGAAAAAGCTATCGTTGGTAGTATTTAGATATTTCAATAATGCACAAGATTTTGGTGAATTTTAGCACCCTGGAAAGTTTCAACAATCTGCTGCTCTCTTGTTAATATAATGAAGAACAGGGAAAGATGCAGCATTGGGTGCTATATTTCTTAGGGCACCCATTTGGAATAATTTTTTGTCTGCAAAAGACCACTGCCTGCATTTCCTTTCCTCACAGAAACTGTTAAGCTCAGAGTGAGCATTGCTATGGTGATAACGTATTGACTTTTTCTCACAGAGCAAAGAAATGGAATGCCTCCTATGTCTGAAAAAGATGCATTTTTTTACTGCTTACCTGTGACTGGTGCCTTCAGTTCCTGCCAGGAAAGGCTTCCAGAAACAGTAATAGTTATATTTTTGTTTTCAACCCAAGAAAAGTTACATCACAAGCAAAGAAAACAGTATTACTAACAATTTTAAATATTAAGGTCAAGAGTAGCTGTGAATATTGAAGCAGTAGATAATACCACTTAAATTTTCAGGTTCCACTGTGAGTCATTGTTCAGAAATAAAAAAAAGAAAAGAGAATAAATCAGCTTATGATACAGATAGTTCATTTTGATCTCAGGAGAAAATTACTTTAAAAAAGACCAATGTAGCAGGGCAGAAGCTTCCATTGTGTAAATGGGAACTCAGCTGCTCTCCACCTTCCTCATCAGGCGTATTTCCATCTCATATCAAAGTAATGAAAAACCACTATGACACAGAGAGGACTAGGATATGTGTGTTTGCCACAAATATGTTCTTGGCAGCTGAGTAGCAATAGTTTGTGGGCTTTTTTGTTATATCTCATCTTTTCCAAAGCCAGAGAGACACTTTTGTGCTATACAGGAAAGGGGATGTGCAAATTGTCATCTCAGTGGCTATAGAGATTGTTGTTTCTCCTCCTGAATCTTTCCACTGTAAACCCACGGCTGAAAATTACTTACTATAAAGGAAGAACACCCTGAAAAAGAAAAAAAAAATAAGAAAAAGAAAAGAAAAGAAAAGAAAAGAAAAGAAAAGAAAAGAGCAAAGTTTTTGAAAATTTAACTATTTTAATCTTTTAAAATTGCCTCAGAAACTGCTCTACCTGTAGTTTAGACATTCCAGTTTTATGCGAAATGATTTGCCAATTTGCTGTTTGTTGAATAGTGAGAGGAAAGAAATATTCCTTGTTCCTGCTAATTTCTAGTAAAGTGGTACTAGTGGTCTTCTTAATGTTATCAAAGACAGATGAAAAATGATAGTGTATAGTTGGAAAGACTGTTTAGAATTAAAGTTTGACATTTTTCAGAGCATTCTAACTATTTAGACCATTTTGAAAATTCTAGATGGGCTTTTATATGATTACAGAGGATACAGACCGAGGATATTTCAAAAATGCAGAAAAACCTTCAGATGGCAGCTGTATATCAAGTTTCTCTCACCTGCAAATAGGAGAATAGATAAAAAGTTATCTGTTAGTGATCTTATATCAGTCTATTTCAATATAATATAAAATATGATTCAGAATATTTCTCATATGATTTCCTTAGAAACTGTATGAGAGTAGAAGGTTGGAGGAATAAACCACTGCAGAGTTTGCTTCTACATCTTAAATAAAAAAAATTTCTAAGGATCATTTTATTGAAAATGAAGATCTATTTGAATATCATTTCGGTTTGCGTCTGATGGTACATTTAGAAATTAATTATTTAAAAGTAAACATGAAAGTATTCATATCTGAATTTTACATGAACTCATTACAATATAGTGTAGATTATACTTTCTAATAACTTTCGAAGCACTGATATTTCTTCATAAATACTCAT
Source organism: Cnemophilus loriae (assembly GCA_013397755.1). Lineage (NCBI taxonomy): Eukaryota > Metazoa > Chordata > Aves > Passeriformes > Corvidae > Cnemophilus > Cnemophilus loriae. The sequence continues at coordinate 10,326 of VZTF01006644.1, read as the reverse complement.
GAAACAATTTCTAAACACAGGCAAACCTAATTCCCCAAATTTAACATTTGAGGCAGAGAATAATTCAATGAAAAACTGCTTAGCAGTAGCCATAATCATGGAAGAATCAATAATATTAGCAAATGTAAGAGAAATCAACGTTTTTTATTTATCAGTTCAATTTTAGGGTAAGCATTTTGAAATGCATTGTCAAACCCATCTGTAAGAAGGGCCAAAGTGAAGACTTAAGAAACTACGAGCTCATTAGTCTTACTTCAGTTTTTGGGAGAATGATGGAATTAGTCCTCCTAGGAACTACTACTCTCCAAATGAAGCAGATGATTGGGAAAAATCAGCACAGATTTACCAAAGGTGAATCGTGCTGGATTACCCTGAACCCCTTCTACAACAACATAACATCTTCTGTCGACATGCGGAGAGCATTAGATGTTGTTTGCCTGGACTTCAGCAAAGCATTTGACCCTGTTTCCCACAGTTTTCTCCTAGACAAACTGGCAAGATACAGGCTGGATGCGTGATCTGTGAGATCCATAGCAAAGTGGCTGACGGGCTGCACTCAGAGGGTGGTGATCAATGCTTTTTACCCAGGCTGGCAGTCTGTTACAAGCAGAGTCCCTTAGGGATCAATACCGGACTCCAGGCTGGTAAACATCTTCATAATTATCTGGATGGAGGGATTGAAAACACTCTCACCAAGTTTGCTGATGACGCCAACCTGAACAGTGAGGTGGACTTGTCAGAAGGGAGAGCCCTTTGTCTGAGACAAAGAGTGGGCCAGCAAGATCCATATGAAGTCTAACAAAGGCAAGTGCAAGGTTGTGCACCTGGGATGACACAACCAAAAAACCCAGTTCAGGCTGAGATCTGTGTGGCTGGGAGCAACCTTTCCGTGAGAGACCTGGTCGTCCTGCTGGACAACAATATGGACATGAGTCAAGCTGCAGCAACAAAGGCAAACCAGGTCCTGGGCTGCATCCATGAGGACTTTACTAGCAGAGCTAAAGACATGGTCACCCACTGTGTTCAGCATGCATTAGGCTACGCCAGCTGTCCTGTGTCCAGTTCTGGTACCCACCATTCAAAAAAGATGTGGACAGACTGGAGAGGGTCCAAAGAAGGGCCAGAAAGATGGTCAAAAGGCTGGAGAACCTGTCCTGTTGGGAAAGATTGAAGGAATGAGGTCTTTTCACCCTGGAGAAGACATAGGAGGGACCTCATCATAGTATTCCAGTACCTAAAGAGCAGCTACGAGGAGAACGGAGTCTCTCTTTTCACTAGGAACCACATGGAGAAGATCAGGGGCAACGGGTACAAGTTTTAGCAGAAGGGGTTTTATCTTGACATAAGGAAGGAATGTTTACAATGAGACCAGTCAGTCACTGGAACAATCTCCACAGGGATGCAGGAGAGTCCTTATCATAGGAAGTTTTATTCAAGATGCAATGTTACAGGATTCTAGACAATGTCATCAAGGCTCCCTTTCCCATATAAGGCTAGATCACATAATATTTCATGTTCCCTTCCTGAAGACTATGACAGCCTGCTTATTTAGTTGTCTTGTATAAATATCAAGTCAAATAATTTCCAGGTATCTCGTAATTGATAGTATGTTTCTGTGAGAAATTGAAATGCTGTTTCAAATAGATGGTCAAATGAACATCTGAAGTAGTCAGCTGCAGAGTGAGGATTATAAGTTCCTTCCTTCCTTCCTTTGTTTTGTTTTGTGTTGAACATTTAAAATTTATATTTAATAAATGTAGAGGCTCTGGAGTTCAGAATAAGTGTTTAACATTAGATATAAAACTAAATGAAACAGCTACTAAAATACTTCTGTGACCTAGTTTGGGGAAGAAATAGAATATTTCCACATTTTATGGTAGGGCAGACATCTATAATGAGTCTAATATAACAAGTGAATTATTTTTATTAGCTCATCTGTAGTAATTCTGTGTCACAAAATTCTTGGTCAAGGACACTGAATCTTATCATTCTGATCATGATGGATGCTATAAATCATGAAATTTCACTGAACTCAATATATTAGAAACCTGAATCTCTCCTGAGAGAAAAGCATTGCCTGGTAATATAAGCTTTTTATTATGAATCAGAAATGTCTTTGTTTTGCCCTGCTGGACTTCAGTGCTTTCCACTTAGTCAGTGTGGGGTCTATCATGAACCAAAAATGGAGCATTTGTCAACAATGCAGTGATTCTTTTCATTTTGAAGTGTAGTGGTATGTAATAGTAGGAACACCACGTCCTGTGTTGGTCACTGTTTTCTTCTAAAACTTAGATGAACTGGAAAGTGTTCAGAGGAAATCAAAAGAATGGTAAGAGGGTTAGAAAAGTTTAACTTCTGAGGAAGGGTTGAAGAGCTTACTGATACCCCTATGAGACCACTGTCAGTTATCTTTGAATGTGCATGGTAATTGAAGGAGGTCTCTGATGACTGGGAAAAAGCAGATGTTACATGCTTTGTAAAAAGGGCAGGAAGAATGATAAAGTGAACAATAGGTCACTCAGTCTCCCTTCAGTCTCTCAGAGGATTACGGAGAAACACCTCACGGAAATTGTTTTCAAGCATGTGAAGGACAAGAATGTGTTTGGGAACAGACAGCATGGATTTACCAAGGCCAAAGTATGCTTTACTGATTGCCTTCTTAGATGCTAGTGACTCTTTGTATGGGCTGGAGGGAGTGGTGTACGTCATCTGCCTTGGAACAAGCAAGGCCTTTGATGATAGTCTCCCGTAACAAACATGTAGCCTAGAAGAGGAGATGCAGGCTGGATGGAACACAAACTGGATGAAAAACTGTCTGAACCTCCAGGCTTTATGGTAGTGGTCAACAAATTCAGGTTTAACTGGCGGTGATATTCCTCAGTATTGTGATTAAACCCCAGCTGGCAACTCAGCCCCATGCAGCCACTCGCTCACTCTCCCTGTGCTAGGATGCTGGAGAGAATTGGAAGGGTAAAAGTGAGAAAACTCATGGATTGAGATAAAGGCAGTTAAACAGGCAAAGCAAAAAACTGCACACGCAAGCAAAGCACAACAAGGAATTCATTCACCACCTCCCATGGGCAGGCAAGTGTTCAGCCATCCCCAGGAAAGCAGGGCCCCAATATGCATTATGGTGACTTGGGAAGACAAACACAGTTATGCCAAACATTCCCCTCTTCATTTTACTTCCCCCAGCTTTATATGCTAAGCATGATATCATATGGTGAGTGGTATCCCTCTGGTCAGCTGAGGTCAGCTGTCCCAGCTGTGTCCTCTTCCAACTCCTTGTGCACCCCCAGCCTCCTCACTGGTGTTGTGGGGTGAGGAGCAGAAAAAGCCTTGACACTCTAAGCACTGCTCAGCAATAACTGAAACATCCCTGGGTTATCAACACTGTTTCCATCAGAAATCCAAAACATAAGCCAATATCAGCTACAACAAAGATCACCCCAGCCAAAACCAGCACAATCAGGGGCCAGTATTGGGATGATTCTACTTAATACTTTCATGAGAGGAACCTCATGGAGTTTAGCAAAAGCAAATGCAAAGTCCTGCATCTGAGATAGAACAAGTGCATGCAGCAATACAGGCTGCTGACGTAGCAGTTGTGCAGAAAGGACCTTGGGGTGCTGGTGACCGAAAACTGAATGTGAGTCACCAGATTAGAGTGTAGCTAGCAGGTCAAAGCTGTCAAAGAAAGTATTTATTCCCCTTTACCTGGCATTGTGAAGGCCACATCTAGTGTATTGTGTTCAGCTTTGCATGGCCCAGTACTAAAGTTAGTCCAGCAAAGTGTCATTAAGAGGATTGAGTGACTGAAGCATATAGTGTATGAGATGGAGTGAACTGGGTTTGCTTGATCTGGAGAAGAGAAAGCTAAAAGGGGGTTAAATTTCTGTCTTCAGTGACCCGAAAGTCCCTTGTAAAGCCAGACTCTTGTAGGAGGTGAGCAACAAAAAAGACAAGAGGTATTTAATTGCCACAGGTTGCAATAAAGAAAATTGTAACTGAATATAAGGAACAAAATTTCAGGGTGAAAATTGTTAGGCACTTGAATAGATTGCCGAGAAATGTAATGAAATTTCCATCCTTGGAAGTTTCCCTGCACAGCCCTATATACTTTTCCATTCTGTTCACTCTGCTGTTAACACTTCTAGAAAGACAAACTGGTCAAAGTGGTTTTGGTTAAAAAAATAAAATCTGATCTTCCCTAGGAGCACAAGAGATATCTTTGATGTACTTTCCAAGACTTCACTTCTATGAATTGTTTAAGGCTAGCCCTACAAAACATAAATCGTGTTTTGCAGCAGCTAGATGTTTGGTTCCTTGATAAATATTAAAATTTATGCCTGCAAATAAGGCATAAGGAATAAGGCTTTGTTTGGAGCTCCGGAGCATGCAGGCGTCTAAGAACTGGAGTCACAAAAACCAGTGTGTGGATGAACACTGTGAGATGTAAATAACCACAAACGTATACATGACCGATAAATCAGTTTTTAAGTTTAAGGAATTTATTCAGCCTTGTCTGAACTTGTGCTTTGGTCAGTTTCTGCCCGTAGTAGGGACCTATTGCAGAGTTGTGTAAGTATTACATAGCATGGGCAGAAACTAGACACTGAAGTGTTCTCTCTCTTTTCCCTTTTTTTTTCTTTTTTCTTTTGAATCAGCTGCTCAATTGTTAGTATACTCAGCAAGGTTAGACAAGATGTTGTGAGAATTCATGCCAAGTCAGCATTTCTTAAATGCTTTGAAGATAAAAGACAATATAAAGCACTAATTATCAGTACTAATTAGCATCCCACCAAACATGACTCACTGACTGGTTTTTCAAGTCTTGAAAGGGTTGTCAGCAATCTTCTGGAAAGCTTGAAAACTTCTTTCTCACAGAGAGAGAGAGTGAGAGCTGGAAAGCATTGATGTAGAGCCAGTGAACAGCTCTGGGCTTATCTGACTCCAATCAGAGGAAATTCAGTGTCAGGTGAATCAGAGGCTGACCTTTAGTTTGGGACCACTCTCCAAGCCACGTAGGTAATCATTAAGTAAATGTGTGGGGTCAGGCTCATAACTCATATAATTCTATGAAATTAAATATTCTCTTTTCCAGGATCTATACCCAGTGAGTCTGCCCAGTAGATACGATTGACTCCCTGGCTTCTATCCCTGAGGATATTTTTCAGATGGTAATGTTGAACCTATTCCCATGCAAGTCCAGTTGCATAAGAGAGTCCCATCTCTTTTTCATCCTAGATTTTTAATGCAGCTAAGGTAGGATACAACCTATCAATTTTAGGGGTGTTGCCTGTGTGCGAACTAGGTGTCTTAGATCTAATTATATTGTATCTAGAGCTAGGTATGATTCATAGCTATCCAGAGCTGGAGATGTATTCAGATGATGAAGTCTGGATGTCCTCCCCAGGATGAGATCAATAGCTTTCTCGAGTCCAGTGTCTGGGCCAAGTACCTCTAAAGTAACAGAAGCCCTCAGACTTCTCTTAAATGTAGAACATCTGCATTATAGAAACTTGAAGAGTCTTGAATAGGTTGAATACCATCTGTGTCTATCGGGCAAGTTTATGTCAAATGTCCCCATTGGCCTAATCAACTACAATTGAACTGAGCAAGCCTAACACATATGAGAAGGATTAATCCCTTCTCAAAATGTGATAGAAGGATCTTAATGAGACAGAGAGTTGTTAGTGATGCCTCTCCTTAGTGTTTTATCAGAGTGGGCCATGTGACGTTACCCTTCCACTTTGGAGCATTTGGGAAGAAGCAGCTGGCTGGCTTGAATACCACCCCTTCCCTGAGGGATTCAAATCTATATCTCTAGAGAGTCAGCCCAAACAGCGGATGGTCTGTTTTGAGAGCAGATGCTTTCCATCTCGTCTCCCAAAGAGGTGCCAGATATTGCAGCAAGAATTTCAAAGTTTATTGCACCATAAAAAGGTAATTGAGTTTCTTCCTGGGCAAACCATATAACCATTACGTTGCCTTACAGGAAATGTTATTCCATTTTGTGAGGAACCTGATCCCATAATTTATCACTGGGCAGGTATTTTTATCAATTAGCTATTCCCTGATATAACATTTGATAGCCTGACACTTCCACTGACCTATTTCAAAAGACAGGAATTGCCACACCTGCATTTTGTGCCTGCATGTAGCTTTCACTGCCTTGGAGAGCTTGTCATGGACAAAGGCAGAGGACAGCTAAATTGTTGGCCACAGGCAGGCTTGGGCCAAATCACTTGGCTTTTTAAGACTGTTGCTCTTTTAGGCACACTTTTAACTTCAGAACATGTGGGGAACTTGCAGAATTTAAACAGTTATGCAGAAACAGAGGAAAGATTATGAGAATCTCAGATTTGGATTTATATGTACAAATATATATGCAAGTGCTTTTTAGGCTTCTGCCCAAGATGTTATCGTAACTACTAAAAATAATTCATGACATCTGTCTGCAGGCAGAGTTTTAAATTACAGCTGCTTCTCATTCATAAACTTTCACGTGTGTGTGTGTGTTCAGGGTAAATACATTCTTCAAACCTTTATTGGTTTCTGGGATGAACAAATGTGACAGTGAGAGGAGACAGAACTGCTAACTTCTGCAAGCTTCCAAGATTTAATGTACTTTCTTCTATCCCTGAGAGTATGAAAAGACCAGCCTTAGCCTATTAATTATCAACATAAACACATAAGATATGAAAAATCACAGAATCACGGAATGGGTCAGGTTGGAAGGGACCACAGTGGGTCGTCTGGTCCAAGATCCCTGCTCAACCAGGGCCATTCTAGAGCACAAAATATAGAACTTAAGATATAAATCAAAACATGCATTTCCTTATACAAGTGGTTTTCCAGAAAAGTAAAATTTTTGGCATTGTTCCTGAAGGGGAAAATGAAAAAAAACCAGAATTACCGTAATAGGAGAAGTTCAAAAAACAGCTTACAATGTTAAGACTCTAGAGGCTTTTAAAGGAAATGCTGTTAAAAGCAGAGGCTGTAGGCAATAAACATCTTAATTGTTTAGAGTTAGAGGTCTTAGATGTTTTTAGGCATCTGCGCCTATGAGCAGTGTACAAGAAAGTTGGGCTGCTGACCTGGACATCATGTGCTCAGAAAGGAAGGAATTTGGAGCTTCAGAACAGGAACAGGTGTATCTGACTTTCTGGTGCATGCCGTTACAGAGTAGAAGGCATTTAAAAATGTAGTTGAATTCTGCCCTTCTCTGAAGCTCTGGTGCCTTCACAGGCTGCAGAGAAATGTCTTCTTATGCTACAAGTGCACAGTCTTGAATTCCATGTAAAAGACAGTGTATACCTCACAGTGTCCTGTGCAGGGCCAGGAGCTGGAATCAATAATCCTTGGGGGTTCCTTCCAGCCCAGGATATTCTATGGTATCTATTTTTTTCTAATAATCACGTAAATCAAGTTTATTTAAAAAGGTGCATAGGCTGAATTATTTTACTTTTTCATATTTTAACTCATACTTTGGGATTATATCCAAGGCCATCTGAAACAAGAAAATTAGAGGTGGATGGATTTATCTTCATAGTTTAATTAGTGTATTTTTATATGTGATAAAATATATATATATTGGTTTTGTGATGGCCGCCAAAACGAAAACCAAATGCCACAGTACCAGATTTGCTGTCACATTTGCACAGTTTCTATAACCCACTGCCATTCATGTTCTTGCTTACAAGTTGCTGAGGGGATTCTTGGGTTTTTGTTTGTTTGTTTGTTTTTGTTTGTTTGTGTTTTTTGGTTTGTGCTTACTTGTTTATTTTATTTTTGTAGTTGTTGTTCGGTTTGTTTTGTTGGGGTTTTTTTGGGGGGGTTGCATTTTATGATCCTATTTTATCATAGTTTTGAACATACCTGTCATATCTGAGAGGCTAATCAAAGTAGGATGAGTGCAGAAGACATTTAATCTACACAACTTCTGATGGTGCAAGGGTTAATCTAGATTCCTGACAGGCTTTTCTGGGAACAATCTGGATCTGCAGTCATATTCCAGTTCGGGATGCTGATGGAACTCGAACAAGATTAAAATATCTGTTGGGAAAACTGAAAGGCAAATAAACTGCTTGAAAATATAAAACATAAAGTGTTGAAAGGAAGAGGTGAGATGATCCTTCTGTTGTCAGAGAGGCTGCAAAAGCATATTATCAAGCATAATATTTAGGGGCACAAATAATGATGTCAAAGGATTGTTCACTAGTCATTTGTTTTGAAATAGAAGGTGCTGTGTACTATGAATGTCTGCAGTCATCAAAAAAGACTCTTAGTTTACCTGGAAGTGATAACAAGGACTGACCTTATAGCAAAACAAAGCTTCTTTAGAGACATACGGAAGCGAACTGCTGAAGAATTAGTAAAAAAAAAAAATCTATGTTATAAGCTAAGAAACAAGCTCTTTGGGATCTGAAAGCTAAAATGAATTTTCAACGGAGAATAGGCCTAATTTACCTTAATTAAAGAAAGATGTGATTTGAGATGGGCTTGAATCTTACTGCGAAGGCCTTCTAGTACATATAATGTACTGCCATAAAGAGAACGCCGTGATATTTCTCATGTTACATTGCATTTTTATTTCTTCAGTTTTCTACTCGGAGAAAAAAAATCTCCTCCCCAAGAAATGCATAAAGACTTTATATTGCACATACATGTTTATATAATTATATGTATGCACATAAATATCTCCCACCAGAAAAGAAGGTGAGTCATTTAAGTGCTAGTTATTATCACTTCTGAGCAAAAGTTTTAGGCATGTATGTCTTAAAGAATCATCATCAGATTTCACTATCTTAACTGCTACTGCTGTCTCAGATTTCATGATCACTGACTCACTGATTCAAACCAAGAGCTCCTATTTCTGAGGAGTGACCTCACTGTCAGGATGTGAGGAGGATGGTGGCAAAAGGCATTTCTTTCAAAGCTCCACTATTTACTTGGCAGAAAATAATTCAGGATTTATTTTGCTGCTGAGAAATAAATAAAAGAGTGATTTTGGACCTAGTAAACTGGTTAGGACCTTGGAAGGCAGAGACTGGTATTCCAGTGACTGAATTGCTTATGTGTGCTAAGTAGGCATGGGCCAGTTCTAGGCGTTTATGCACCTCTAATTGTCTTCTGAGCTGGGAGATGGTGCTGCTTAAAGGGAAAGCGTTATTTTGTTCACTTATTCAGACTGAAGATGGAGGTATGGAGAGACAAGCTACTGTGAATTGAATTAGAGCAGTTTGGAAAGTTAGTATTGAGCCCTAAGAGCATCAGTGTATTCTCCCAAGGTTTCTTAAGGTGAACTAAGGCAGGCTAGCTCAAGTAAACTAGAATTCAAGTGTGTTTTCATATAACCTGAAACTAACAGCTGAAGGTGGTATCTTCTTAAACCATTGTATTTTTTTCCTGTAAGATTGCACCTCAGAGTCAGCAAACTTTTATTGCATCGTTTTCAAACAAGTATTCATAGCAAATTATTAACACCAAAAAGCACTAACAAAGACTTATTCAAACATCTCTCCTAACCCAGGTGTTGGAAAATGATCTTTCTCATTGGCTGTACAGCTCATGTATTGGGCAAATTGGTCTTTTCATTTGGAAAAATACTTCTCCATTTTTCACTCAGTGTGAGCATTACATTCATTACAGCTAGCTTGGCTGCCTTGGCAACACTGAGATCAATATACTCTCCTCAATAAAAGTATTAACAAGTTCTGTGTAAGTTCTTCTTAGGTCACAAAGAGATAAATAATATGCATTGCAAAACAAAAGAAAATACAGGAAATTGTAGTTCCATATGATAAGAAACTTCACCTTCATTATGCAATATGTTTAAAGTTCAGTATTAAGTTCAGTGACACTAAATTTTGGGTTCTGTACATGATCAATTCAGAACATTTTGTACGAACAACACCAGTATTTTAGATTTTATAAAGAACAAAGAAAACAAAAAAAATTCTTTCTCAAAATTCTTTCATCAGTCAGAACCGATTAAGGCCACTGTCTTAGGATTCTTACATTTTCATTAAACCAAATGATATAAAAATTAAAAATGTATTGCTTACAAATAAAATATCTTGCTAATTTCAGTGTCAACTCATTTAATAGAATGGATTGTATCCCTTCTTCTCCTGCCCACAGTTCTATTTACTTTCTTTTTTCTTCTTCTTCCTTGCATTCTGAATTTTTGTTCTCTCCATCACTGTTTCTGACATCTTTTTTTCCCATTCAGAGTGTATTTTAGACCATATATGTCTTCCCGGCAACCCCTCAAGTCCAAATGAGTTATTGAGAGCATGTTTTGGTATTATTTGTATTTTT
>VZTF01006643.1:13104-30774 GCA_013397755.1 Cnemophilus loriae | reverse complement strand
TAAAAAGCCCATTCACATACACAGGCAGAGAGATTTTGATCTATACAACTGCATTTCCTACCTCTTCGGCTTATCTTTTCAGTGTTATTTTCAGTCTGACCTGACATTCCTTGCCTTGAGTTGTCATGATGTTGTTTCCAGAATATGAGCATGAACCTTCAAGATAAAAAATTAGTACTTCATGCCCCTGCTTCACAGGCGTGAGAACATCACTTCGAGAGAGAAATTAGCTTGCTAGTAAGTGCTCTGAGATAATGCTCTTCAGAAAATGGATTGCAAAGTTTAACCCAAATGTCCTGCTTTTTATTTATCTGACATTCCAAATAAAAAGTACGTCTGTATGTGCTTTTACATCTACACGTGTGTGTACACACATACTTATCTAGATATAAACATATACACATTTATGTTTATTGTGGGTTAGGTCCTCTTTTTAGTTTCCTACAAATTAGTCCTACCAGCATATTCAACTTTCATTCCAATTTAATGAATTATTTGAAATTATATTTTCCGTAAGAAATCAGCTTTTAACAATTTAATCATGTTTTCAGAGAAGATTCCTGACAAGTCATGCTATCTGAATTTTCAAAATAATGAGAACAGAGCAGTATTTACCTGTTTCATGAATTCTCAAACTAATACGTTCCCAGCTATTATACACTTTCCTTGTAATTATCGACTGTTCAAAAAGAATTATTTCTCTGTTAAACATGCCTTAATTCTCAAAACTATTTTAATCATGAGAAGCTGGAAAAAAGGATGAATGAAATCAGCAGTAACAGCATCACTTAGGGCAGTAGTGCTTGCTTTAGGGGCATAACACACACCGGACAGTAAATGAAGTCTTATGTACACAACGACTTAAGTACATCCCCAACTATGAGCAGTTAATCACACCTATCGAAGTCAGTGTAAATTCAAACTTTCATTAGCATAAACAGAAAAAAATGTACTATATTTTCATCTATAATATAGGAATAAAATCACTTGTATACATATGTATATATTGAAGAGATTGACTGATAATATGGGTTTCTTGACAAGCTTGATTGGCATATTTAAGACTTGCTTGCCATACTACTCACAAACTACTATTAAATATAACTCACTTTCAGATTTCTAAGAGTATATGTATACATGTAGCAATGAGAAATGAAGGTACCGACCCTCTTGGTTCTTGTTCCGAAGAGAATCAACTTTATTGCCATGATGCGAGACCTTATATATTGTACTATGATGCCAAGGTTTTATACTGTGCTAAAAATACTCTGGCTATAATTATATTTGTTAGCATTTTTGCAAACTGAAACGTTCATGGCCGCCTGCCACTAGCTGTGTTGCTGTTCACATGTGCTTTAACCAATAAGCTCTCTGATCATGCAGCATTCATGCACAGTTACATGACTTGTTTTCTGGTTGTATAACTTGTTTTTTGTCTTTTATACCCCCTGTGCCCTTCCCGGAGTACCTTTCGTGAACTGTCGGAGAGCAAGAGTGAACAAAGTGAGCAGAGGCCTTCTACTTATTCTATGAGACTTTTCGTGCCTGCTACATATTTGTGCTGTTTTTAAAATCGCATGGTAAATTATTTCAGATATTATGGACAAAATTAATGCAATAATCACAATATAAAAATTTGAAAAGTCAAGTAGGCAAGAGAAAACTGTTGGGTATGTATCTGCCCACATTCTGGAACACGGCTATGTGAAAATGGTCAGTGAGACAGGCACAAAGGTGCACAGCAGGGACAGCACTGTCGCACAATAACTTTATTAATAAATCTCAGGAGTAGCAGAATGTGTAAAGTTTGCTAGAGAAATCAATTTTAAGAGGAAAAATATTACGAGAGAAGAAAAATCCCACGTGTTCCCACTGTAGGCTACATCCCCGGTTTCTTGTATCCTTTTACTGCAAAAACCCATCTGAGCCGGACTACTTGAGTTACAAGGATGCATAGAACCTGTTTCACGTCTGCTCACTGAGACTGAGGAACGATTTATAGTGAAAACGAAAGGACAAAGACCAGGGATACAAAGGAACTGAAACACAAGCAGCTAAGAAATTCCTCATTTCCTTAAAAGCAGTTCTAAGACTTTAGGGTGAAATACATTTAGGCTTTGTCCACAGTAATTTTAATTCAAATAAACATGTCTCAATTTTTTCCATCCTTCCCAGGAAAAGATATTTTCTGGGCTTATTCTTTCAGCATTTTATCAGCAATATGCACAGTGCTATTTCTTTAGGAATGAAAGCTATAGCATGGTATTACAAAATGTTCGGGGAAACCTTGGCCATGACTCACAAGTTGCAACACGCCAGATATTCATAGGATTTCAAAGCTGCTTGACAATATCATGAAAGCATCTATGCATTATGCACGAAGCAGCATTCGCTTGTCCCAGCGTCACGCTGCACTAATCCCTGCAGATCTCTAAGACTGCATTTAAAACAGAAAAGCTCAACACTGCCTCTTGAGACAGCAGGATTAATCATCCAACACTGTAGTTCTATTACCTCTGTGCTCAAACTACTGTATGAAAACTTGGTACTGTTACGGCAGCTTCATAGTGTTCCACAGCAAACCTCTATTTAGGCGACTCCAAAATCTTTTCAGTGCTAAAATAGCTAAGTACACATGACAAATACCCCTGAAGTTATTGGGTCGGCAGATTTAAGAGGAAAGGATTTCAACTTCACCACTTTCCTTCTTTCTTGTTTTGAAAGAATTAAGAATTTTACAAAATCGGATATCACTGGTGGTCAGCACTCACCCAGTTAGACTACACTCAATTACATTGTGCCGCTGAAGGACAATGAAGTCCAGTGCTTTGGATGTGTTCCATTTCTGCTCTATGAATTGCTTCTAATGCTGTGCCTTTGCTCCAGCTGGGAAACCAAACCAACAGAACCAAGGAGGCTCTGTTACAGTGAACCAAGAATTCTCACACAGTGGTAAGCCTAGCCCATTTCTCTTGACGGGTACAACAGCAGTCAGGGCAGTGAATGCTGCTCTTCACTGGGCCATTACTCTGAAAAAAATATGCGCCAACTCTCAATCTAAGCCATTAAACCTGCTAGTGATGAGGACTGGTGAAGTGTCAAAGTGCAATTAGATTCCAACAGCTGCTTCCAACGACTTGTCAACAGAGGTTTGCACGCTTGCACCAGTCCAACAAACTAAAGGGACTACTTTTCAGGGCTACTTTTCAAACTTCATTGAATCACATCCCTTTGCCGGGTTAAGTGAAGGTGGTTTGCTCACCTAGGTCAAAATAGGAAGAATTTTGGCCCAATTTGCTGTCATGCAACACGGCATGACACCATCTCTTGATGTCAATGTGACATTCCCACTGAAGTACCACTCATTACCTGGCCTAAGGCTACCTACTCACAGAATGTCCACTCCACTGCTACACCCATTTTCTGGCCACCTTTAAATGACTGAGCAGTCTTACTGTTTCCAGCATTCCTCAAGGGTACATGACCACCATCTCCTCCTTTCTCAAGTTGAGGAACTTCATCCAAAAGGGGTACCAGCAATACCAGTTTACCTAAAAACCATTTGCTCCATCAACAAACTCCGAGCAAGCGCTGATAAGTACTTTGAAGACTTTTGCGTATTTTTACTGTGGGCTATTTGTTTGTTTTTTCNGGTAAATACCAAAGCATTTTCAGTTTCCTATTATCCTACATTTCCGTGACCTTCTTTTACACCTGCATTGTTTCATACTGCTGGTTTGGGGAACAAGCTCTTTGTACACTATTCTGGAAATTAAAAAAAAAACACACCCGCATCCACCCCCACCACTGCCCTGCCCCCTCAAAAACCCCCCAACCCTAACAAAACCAACCGGCAGAATCTTTAGTATTTCAAATGAGAACAAGCATAGAGGGGACAGAAAAAGATGGATCCTCCTTAACCATTTGTACATGGAGTGCTCTGCAATCAACTCCTAAATTCTACTTCTACTACACCAAATATTGGTCTGCAGAACTCCTTGTTCTCCAGTCATACCCTTCTGGGAAGGTAATCACGGAGATAATGGATGTATTTTTAGCACACGCTTCATTAGTCAGTTAAATGCAATGCACAAGATAACTTGACCAAACCATCAGTGGTGACTGAAGGGAGGAAAAAACAATCTTAATTTGGAGCTCTTCATACTGCTTGAAAATTGAAGCCTTGGACCTTGAAGGTTCAGACAAAGGAAAATCCAAAACGTGGACAGCATCTGTCTTCTGCTGGAAGCCTCGAAGTCCACCACTGCAGTCGACAGCCTACACAGATCATCTGAGTATTGTCAAAGTTCTCCAAGGAAGAACAAGGCTAATGCATGCACACTAACGCTGATCAAAAGCATTTGATGCTCTTGGAGAAAAATAGGCAACCTTCGCTTTCTTAAAGACAAGGTGACTATGCTCATGTCAAATACTAAAAAAAATCTGATGTTTCGCAAAACCTGTTTTCAGGGGTTTTTAACTTAATTTTTGTTAAGAATTGAGGAAGACAGAAAGACCTTCCACTTTTTTGCAGAATGCCGTATAAACTGCTACGCTTACTTCACCAACAGGCCACGGAACATCAGCTGCAAATACTGACCACATGCAGTTCTGGTTGATACAAACCCCCATTACCTAAGAAAGGAACAACTCGGCAAGCAATTTGGGAAGGTTAACAACATTACTGCGGCCGATTAAATGCCGTGACCATTTTTTGCCTTCAGCTATGGATGCCATACCCTCCTACCCTCCCACATGCCACTGAAAGCTCCTTGCGTTGAGCTCTCGCACCTCCTCTGCCAGCGTCTGTGCCAAGCCGCCCCTCTTCAGCCCCACCGCACCTACCACAAGGCAGCTGAATCGCAGGAAAAAGGAGGTGGCCAATGGAGGGAAGTTGCTCCCGCCGACAGCTAACCTCCAGCTTCAGTGTCCCTTATATGTCCTTCTCAGGATGGGCAGAAAAACGCCTTGGGGGAGTGAGGCGCTGGGCGGGAGCAGCCGCCATGGCACCGAGCACGCCCTCCACGCCCAAATGCCCGCGATGCTGTGGGGACCCCGGGTTCACTGGAATCAGCCACGTGCAGCAGGGAGGGCAGCACAGCAAAGTCGGCCACCCCTCATCACCCTGGAAACGCCAGCCTCGGCTCCCCTCTCTCACCACGGGCACTGGCGGTGCCAGCAGCCCTTAGCCACGGCCGCCGCTGGCCGCATGCCTGGCCGTGCACCGCCCGACCAGCCCCACAGCTCCGCAGGGTCACACGGCACCCACTGGGCTGCTGCCAGGGGCGGCCCCACTGGAAGAGCTGCATGGGCAGCGGGCTCCCAGCGAGGCTGAGCGGGCGAGGCCGAGGTGTGGCCGCCCCGTGCGAGCGCAGCCGTGGGGCGAGCGGAAGGGCAGATGGAGAGATGGAGGCGGCAGCACCGCACGGCATAAAATGGCTGATGGTCCTGCAGCCGCCCACTCCTCACCCCCTCGGCTGCTGTGAAGTGGAGGCCCCGGGCCTGCCAGGGCTGGTAGCGAGGTGGGCAGCAGGGCTCCCCGCGGCCCTGGGGAGGCGACGGAGTGTTGCAGGCAGCCCAGGGGATACGCAGCGGTACGTACCACGCAGGGGGAGCCGCCAGGAAGCATTTTACACCTCCCGGAGGGCCAACGGCGTGCACGGAGACCCCGTGGCAGGTCGCTGCTGTTAGGAAAATTAATCCATGATGCCAGAAGTTTATGTCCAAAAAGGAGACATAGGAGTTCTGTTACTTGATTAGAATAAAGGGATAGGCCATGGGTCATTTCCCATGGGGTGTCTGTAATGGTTGGGGGACACAGCCTCCTTTTTATGCTAAGTTCTCGGCCGAATCACCCTCTTAATTTTCCCCGTTGGCGGAGGTAATCGGAAGGTACAGACTTCCAGAATCGCCTGCTCTATGCCCCACTCTAATAAGCACTCACCATTCTGTTACATAAAGAAAGAAAATTTCCTAATTCTATGAAGTCTCTGTTCTCTCCCTCTAGGTTCAGGAATTTAGCACAGCTTTGGCTGGGCAACAGTCTGTGTTGATTGGTAACAGTTTCTAGACCAAAGTGTTCCTTCTGTTACTTCACTAAGTTCGTAGCCTTGTCTACAAGCAGATTCACACTGTCTGTTTGTAAAGACACATTCATCTTATTCCTTTCAATCCCTGGTCTTTTCATTTTCTCCATATTTGTCTTTACAGACCTTAATTACCATTTATTTAAGTTTTTCTTCTTGGTTCTTCTTTGGTTTTGCAGTGACATCATTTTCTGTCGTTTTGTAGTTGTTTCCACATCAGTAGATGTGGCTACTGTCTGCATCGCCTTGATCATGTGCTGAAAGAGTTGCACTCAGCAAGGTGTCATGCATGGTAAAAAGATGAGAGTTGCTGTAGTACATAAGAGGAGAAATAGTATCCGTTTAACCCACAGATTGCCAGGTAAGCATGGAAATGTGTTCCATTCCCATCCTTTCCACATTTGGACTGGTACATGAGCCAACTTTATTTCCTTTGTTATTTGTTTGACCTCTTTTCCCTTGCCATCTCTTTGCAAACAGAAGTTTGAATAATTTAATTTCCCACAAACCACTCCTTCTTCTGCCAACAGATAATCTAATCCAATGCTGAAATGTTGCATTCCTCATTTGAGTGGATTGGTCAGCAAGAAGTTCAAGAGCTGTAGTTGTCTGGTTGGTCATTATTTCAAAGACAGCTTGTAACCTAATTATCCCATTCCAATTATAAATGGGTTCTCTGGCACCTGATACTAGTTCATAAGGATTCCAAATGGCTGGTATGTAATGCAGTATATTTTCTGGTGGCCATTCATCTTTTCCCCATTTTGGGGTTCTCCCTCCAGGCAGGACTGCATCAACTGATTTCTTTTCTCTAATTAAATCATCATAGATTTTGATTTCTAACTGATTTCCCCAAACTTGTGGTGGGAAAAAGAACAATGGTCTAATATGCCCCGTATAACATATCCTTGAGCAGTTTGGAGGTAACCTGAGATAAGCATAAGGCCATCCAATAATGTCCTTACAAAGCCCACCTTCCATTAACAAAGGGGCCTTCCTACCCTTTGCCATCAGCTGGTGGGTCAAAATATAGCTTGTTTCCTGGCCCTGACGGTCATCCAACAACAGTTGCCCCACTGTAAGGGTCACAATATTTAACTTTCCAAGCTTCCAAGTGGGGTTCTCATCCCTATTTACATTTGCAAGCTGTTTGGTTGGATTTGGAACAGAACTCACTAAAAAGGGTTCGAGTTCCATTCTGGTCTTGCTTGGACTTCCTTGTTTGTTCCCAAATCCCATCCCGTTATGAACCTCACTTAGGGTGTTGACCCACCGTTTAGGTTCAGCTGGGCTAGTCACCCATGACCGCTCTTCAAATCCTCCTGGCCCTCCACAGAGCCAACAATTGCTAAGGTTAAAAGCTTTTGCTACTTCTTCTCCTAAGACTGCAATCTGATTCTTCCCCTCCTAGCCTATACTTAGCTGACAACATGAAAGCAGAATTAGGAAGGAAAATATTCTAATAGTGTATTCTAATGACCTAGTCTCATTTTCACCTTCTTTTCAGCACCACCTGTGGCGAGTGAAGACACGGAAACCACCTAACATAAAGAAAACAATGGCAGCAAGTAGTAGCCCCCCAGTAGGTGGAGTTTCTAAAGGAAGGATGTCCATACAGACTATTTCAGCAGACAGTCTGTGGGTAGGCACCCTCATGTTGCACTGGCTGCTTCTCCCCCCCCACTCCTGTGGAGTATCGGTCACGGCCTGCCGTCCCTGTCTTCCAGCTGAGATGTCCAAATCTCCGGGGTCTCAGAGCCCTTGACCCGAGTGTGATGGGTCCACCTGTGTTCACGTGTCTCGACTGCTGTGTCTGTGGTCAGTAACACTTGGAAAGGTCCACGCCACTTCGTCACCAGTGGTGCTTCTTTCCGCTCCTTAACCAGGACTAAATTCCCTGGTTAGATGTTATGAACAGGAAAGTCCAAAGGCAGGGGCTGTGCCAGCTGAGCTTCCTATTGAAGGAGATTTCACAAGAGACAGTATCCTGGACATATATTGTTTTAAATAGACATCACTTATCTCCAAACCTTACTAGGCTGAGAATTACCTGGGTAAGCAATTCCGAACATTAATTCAAAGGAAGATAACTGAATCTCTCTTCTGGGTCTGGCCCTCATTCTTGCGAAAGCCAACGGCAAAAACCCTACACATGGCATCTTGGTTTCTATTACCAGCTTCAAAAGGTGTTTCTTTATTTCTCTTTTCATTTTTCTCTACCTGACACAAGCTCTGGTGGTACCAGGGATATGGAGGATTCATTTTTTTCCTAAAGTAGCCGTAAGCCCATGAAGAATATTTCCTGTAAAACAAGTACCGCTATCTGAGTCTATTGTTTCTATAATCCCGTGTCTTGGAATTATTTGTTGCAATAATACCTTAATAACCAATGCTGTAATTGCTGAAGCAGTTCGAAATGCTTCCGGCTACCTTGTTAGCTGATATACAAATTACCAAAAGATATTTAAGCCTTCCCACGTGGGGCATCTCAGTAAAACCCACTTGGCATCTTTGGAAGGGACATACAGCCTGAGGCCTCCCTCCCTTGGCAGTTTTCTTTGTAACCCTGTTATTGGCTTTAGCACAAATCAAGCAGCCTTCAACAGCTCGTTTTGCCAGACTAAAAAGACTCACAGCAACATACATCTTGAGGAAGGCTTCCGCCAATCTTCAAGAACTCCTCCATGGAGTTGTTCTAATACTTGTAGGGCCAAAGCTTCTGGTATCCACTGTTTGCCCTCTCTTGTAAATCAATAATCCCCTTTTTTCTCTGCCCCACTATTTTTAGTTATCTGCAGCTCCTTTGGTGGAAAAGACAGTTTCTCTGGCAGTGATTGAGTCACTGGGAGCAAAGGGAGGATTTTTGAGTGTTCTGGCAAAAATGTTGCTTTCTAAGTTCCTTCATCTGCTAATCGATTCCCTATTGCCTCCTCTGAGTACCCTGCATGATGTCTCCTAACGTACATTATTGCCACCCTTTTTGGTAAATTCATCACCTCCAATAGATGAGTAATTAAAATCTCATGAGCTAATGTTTTTCCCCTGCAGGGTAATAAACATCTTTCCTCCCATAGCTTTCTAAACGCGTGGACTACCCCACAGGCATACTTAGAATCAGTAAGAATATAAATTCACTGACTCTTACAAGGACGTAGAGCTGCACTGTCTGAGCTGACCGTGTGGGTGGCAAGATCCTCCCTTCTTCTAATTCCCTTCCCTCATATTATTAATAATAGCCTCTCCTGTAACTCACTTCCCTTCTATCAGCCTTGAAGACTCATTAATAAACACATTTTCTCCCTTAGGCCTGAGAGCATCTTGTAAATTTTCCCTGGCCTGGGTCTGGAGATCTATCACTCGAATGAAGTCATGGGTTTCTTCCCAGCCCCGCTCTCCAGGACTGTTCAAACAGGTGGCTGGTTTAAACCCTTCCTCACTTCTCAATCCTAAATCATTCTGTTCCATTAAATAAGTTTTAGACTGTAATAACTGAGTACTAAAAATCTACTTAGAGGCTTTTTTGGTTCACAGAACTTTAATTTGATGTGAGACTTTAGTCATAAGCTATTTTCCTGCTATCAGTTTTTAGGCTTCAGTTACCATTAAGGCCGTGGTTGCACAGTTCTGCAGACAATACGGCCAGTCTTTAGGGCCCTGGATCTGGGCAATGGCAGGAGCTTCAGTTAATCTGCTTTCCTATTTTTTATTTTTATTTTTTTTTTTTAACAAACACTCTAAAATTCTGCTTTCCTTCTGGTGTCCATTCATGCAGTTTCTTAACTGGCAGGACCAGGAATATTATAGGGAGACATGCATGGCGCAAATAGACCTGCCTTTAACAGAGACTCAGTAACAGGCTGTAAGTCCTTCTTTCCCCGCCTTGAAAAGAGAATATTGCTTTTTAAACACAGCTTATCTTGGTTGCTTCAAAGTGGTTTGGAGAAGCTCCACAGCTAATTTTCCAGATTTCCCTGGGACTGCCCATACTTGTGGGTTTACTGCAGCACAGACCTTTTCAGACATTTGACACAAACTTCCAAAAGTGTTAGTTTCTGTATCACTTTTTACAATGTTATTTTGCATTCCCAATGTAGCCAGCAAATCACTTCCCATTAAATTATAATTACAATTAGCAACAAACAAACAGAAATTCATGCATTTCAAACCTAACCCCCACATGTACTAATTGTGGTTGAATAAAACGCATTCAACACCTCTTTTCCATTTACCCCCTGAATAATTAAAGAAATTCTTGACAATTCTTCCCTTTAGGGATAAAATTCAAAGTGGATCGAGAGGCCCCTGTGTCTATCAGGAAACATCTCCTCCTGGTCTTGACCCACCCTATATGTTCTCAAGGGCTCCAGTGAGGTGGGTCTCTGGAATAATGGGAAGCTCTGACACCCCTAAAAATCCATCTCCCTTAATCACTGGACTTCCTCCTCCTGAGGATCCAGCCATTTCTGCCCACATTCTTGCTTCCAGTGTCTTTGCAGATAGTACACTGATTGCCTCCCAGCTGCTGTTTGGATTGCCTCTCCCCTGCCGAGGAGAGAATTCCTCTGCCACATCCTTGTGGCCAATCCTGTCCCTTCTGTCCTGGAGGCCCCCTTGGGCCCTATGGTTTATCCCTCCGCAGCATTAAGAACTCTGGCATCACCTTTGCCTTCACCTTTTCTTCATCCTTTCTCACATATGCTTTCTGTATCTTTCTAACTAGTTCATCCAGGGGCTTCTTCTGTCCTTCCTCTAGCTCCCACCTCTGCTACTCCCTGTGAGTGCTCATTCTAGAGCAGCTCAAAATCATTTGTTTCTCCAGTGATCCGAACAAAATCCTTAAAAGAAAATCCTAATCCTTCCACGTATAATCTTCCCATGTATAATCCTCATCTCCAGGATATCCCTTGCTCTTCCTGTTTGTGCTCAGCCTCTTTGCCATACACCGTAGACTAGAGACAGTCCCCATTCTGTCACAGTGTCCAAACGTGGCAGCAGCCGTCACATCAAGCGGGCACAGCAGGGGCGTCCCGCAGCCTCATGGGGCCTGGGGGCCACTGTTGCCCCTGCCTGGGGGGCGGCGGTGGGGTCAGGCACTGACTGGAGCTGAGCCCAGACTGCCCCACAGCCCCGGCCTGGTTCCACACCTCCCCGGAAACCCCACACCCGTGCTCCCAGGCATGTCAGGTTACAATAGGCGAAGAACAAAGCCGCAGAACAGCGGGCTAGTGTGCGAAGCGTACAGGCTACCAAATTCACATTGGTAGTCATCAAGTGGGAAGTTCAATGAGAGCTACTTGAGCTGCTAACTCTTCCTCTTCCTGCTCTATCGGAAAACTTTTGCCTTTCCCTTCAGACCCTGAGATCCAGAAAACACGATGGTAGACGAAGCGGAGAACAGACAGACAGAGTGCACCGGTTAGTTCGATGTGGCTTACGTGCTTGTAGGGGAAGGCTTAGCCCGGCAACGGCTTTGTTTTCTACAGCCTGTTTGATGAGGGCAGCTGCTTGAAGTTTGCAACATAGCTGCGAGAGTGAAAAATGCAACAGTCCATATATGTGAGAAGGGAGGTAAGTAGTCCCAGTATGTTGTGCGCAACTTAAATGATGCTTGGAGAAATGGCTACTTTAGCCTGTCCTCGGAGACACTGAAGGTGTGTGAAAGTGATTGTGCTGCGAATATCAGGTTTCACAGGGAAGAGGGAAGGGCAGCAAATGCTTTCTGTCCTGGCACATCTCTCAATCTAAACTGCAGCTGGAAACGCTTCACTGCAATGACGGACTCTGCCACTTTGACAAAATTTGCTGATGCTATCTATACAGTTGAGAAGGAAAGGGCGAGTGTGTTGCATCTAGTTTACAGACTGCAAAGGGGCTATGAAGGGCAGCACTGGCTTTTTGTTCTCGGACTTTTTCTTTGGGAGGAGCTGCTGGACAATTTGAAGGGGTTTGGGATCTGCGAGAGTGAGAGGGTAGCATGGTACAAGAGCTTTAGGGAAAGTGCATATCTCCGGGGTGTTGGGCGCAGGTCAGCAAGTCAGTGGGTGTGCGTTACATGTTGAGCAGCTGATTGTACAGAAAAGGTTCTAAAAGAAAGGGGCCTTTTCTTATGCAGCCTATAAACTGCACAGCCAAAGATGAAACTATTCCTCTTCCTTCCCCGCTATATGCAGGATGACAATCCTTCAAGCCTTCAAGAGCCAGGCTCCACAGCAGAGTTCCTCCATGAGCTGCTCCCACACGAATGGGGCCGGGCCAGAGAAGCGCTTGGCTTTTTCCTGGGCACTGTCAGCGCTCACCAGAACAACCACAAGGTGGTGCTGTCGGCTCGCAAAAGAAGAAAACGCACCCAGCCCAGCTCGGGACAACCGCGAGGGCCGAGCCGAGCTGAAAACGTCTCTGCTCCCAAATCAACTGTGACAGGACAAAAAGGTTTCACTGATCTTCCCCTTCCAAGTGCATCCTCTTCTTTGCACCCCACTCAAAGGGCAACACCAGCTCCTTTACCCTAACAAATCTTTTTACTCTCGCAGAGTCCGGCCAGCTGAGAAAGCTCTTGTTGCCTACAACTTCAACGGCACCCATCAAACTCCCAGCACACACCCTTCTATGGGCACTTTCCTTCTCTGCTCTAGGTACAATCCTAAGCCTTCAGTTTCGCAGAGTCAGGATCCAAATGGAACAGCACCAGGGACTGTTCACACGCTAAAGCTATCAGGACAAAAAGCTCAACAGCTTGGCGTCTGCATTCCCACTGACCGTTCAACAGCTCTAACCCAGAGAACCGCCTTTAGGCAAAAGCCTTGAAATTTCCTCAGACCACCTGAAGTGCGCCTCCAAATTTGTTTTCTTTGCCAAAGAGAGGAACTAGAAGGCCATCTCCAAAGAAATGGCAACCCTTCCTCCAAAATACAAAACATCCAGGGACTGATCCCATACGAAGGTACCGGAACACCGTCACTGGGCATTACCTGCCCAGGGCACTAGATCAGCTGCACAACAAGACTCAGCATAGCTGCTTACCTTGTCCAACAGATGTGTGTCGCCAGAATTCCAAGAAGGCCACCTCTGAGAAGTGGAAACCAAATGCCAAATTGAATCTTTCAGGAGACCACCTGCCAAAGATGGATACCGCCTCCACAATTGTATGAATTGAGACACTGCTTCCACACCAAATATGCCAGGACTCAAAGATGCTGCCACCGTTGACCTCCAAGAGGCAGCTTCTTACCTGCACTTCCAACACTGGGGCTACGTGCTTTCCTTCCCATGAAAAACCATTGCCATTCTCATTCAGGATCTTACCAAGCAAAAGTGTTGAATATGTCCAACAGTTGCTCCTACATAGAAGGGGCCAGGACAGAAATGTCCTGCTGGACTGTTCTTCTCCACGGTGCATTAATATCTGCTCCACCAACACTGGTACTATGTCCTTTGCTTCTCGAGGAAAGGCACTCCGAGTCACTTGGCCTTGCCTTGCCTTCAGTACTGCGCCTAGTTTTTCCTAGCCTACCGTTGCTTTGCTTGCCTTTGCCTGTGTTTGCTTCGCCTCGCCCTACTTACAACTTCCTTGCTTTGCTTTGACTTGTCTACCACTCTTTGCCTTGCCTTCTGTGCAGGCAAGGCAATGCAAACCAAGCGTAGGCAATTGTGGGCAAGTCAAGGAAGAGGTAGGCAAGGCCAGAGCAGTGAGGGGAAAGCAAATGGAGTGGTAGGCGAGAGAAGGCCCAGAAGTTCTAGGCAAGGCTGTAGGAAGGTAAGTCCGGTGATGGGGTAGGCCAAGCAGAAACAGGACGGGCTAGGCAAGGCAAGGCCCTGGAGGAAAGCCGTAGATAGGTCAAGGGTGGGGCATGAGCATGGAGGGGGAATGCAAGGTTAGGAAAAGTTAGCAGGGCAAAGCAAGGAAACTGTTGCGTTGCCAAGGCAAGGTAAGTGACAGGTACATTCAAGGATTGCTGGTATACAAAAGCGGCCAAGACAGACTGCTCTGTCCGGCCTTTATCCTGCATGGGCCATCTCTAATCTGCACCTAAAACACTTGGGCTACCTGCTTTCCTTCATATGTAAAAGAACTGTCATTCTGGTGCCGGAGCCCAAGAGCAGAATGTGAATTGCCTGTCCAAAATTTAACACATGCAAGGACTGGTTCCAGACAAAAGCTGCTGAGAAAGATGGGTCTGGCTGCATCGGACCTCCCCGGGCTTTTTCTCACATGCTCGTGGAACGCTGAGGCTGCGTTGAGAGCCTTGGGAGTCCTCAGGGGAGCAGACAGGGCAGGGCAGGGCTGGGAAATGACAGGAGAAAACCGGTCTTGAATTCCAGGTGGGGGAGGGGTGAGCAAGGAAACACAAGGCAAGGGAGGGGTTCAAGGGCAAGGCAAGACAAGGGAGAGGTAGGCAAGACAATGAGAGTCCTAGAAGGAGAAAAAAAGGCAAGGCAGGACTTGGACAAAGAGAGGAGGGAAGTCAGGTGGGAGATGGTTGAGCAAGTCAATACAAGGCAGTGGAGGGAAGGAAGGCCCAGACGAAGGCTACAGAGGGGGCAGCAAGGCAATGCAAGGTGTGGGGAAGCAAGGCAAAGTAAAGGAACAGTCAGAAAAGGCAAGGAAATGCAAGGCTGTGTAGGAAAGGCAAGGCAAAGAAACACGGAGGCGGAGTGGACAAGGCAATGGGTGTGCTAAGAAAAACATTCCATGCACAGCAAGGCCAGGATAATAGCGGTAGGGAGGTCAAGGTGGGGGATGGGTGAGTGAGTCAATGCAAGGCACTGGAATGGTAGGAAGTGCAAGACAAGGACATGGATGGGTCAGGAAGGCAAAGGATAGGAATGGTCAGGAATGGCCAAAAACGCAAGGTTGGGTAGGAAAGGAAAGGCAGTGTAAGCGACAGGTAGGCAACACAATGGGTGTCTTAAGAGGAACAGTCCATGCACGCCAAGGCCAAGAGAAAGGTGGTAGAGAAGTCAAGGTGGGGGATGGGTGAGTGCAGCTGAGAAAGAAAGAAAGTGCTAAGCTCCAGTGTGGGTGTGTGTATGGATGGGTGTGGGTGTGTGCATGTGTGTGTGTGAAGTTTGCAGGATGTAAAGCAAAGAAAGCTGTCATTTGATTGTGGAGTGAACGGACATTTTCGAGCATAAGTGGCAAGGTCCAAGCAACCTTTTCCTCCTGGCACATCTGTGTATATGAGATGTAGCCAGAAACCTCTCCGTTTAGATTCAGACTGCAAGCAGGGCACAGAACGTGACGGTGCAAATAGCTGAGAAGGAAAGCGCGGAGCATCGGCATGTTTCAACAGTAGCAGTTTGTCTGTGCGAGGAGATGGATGTATGGGACTCCGGCAGTATGGCACTCCACTGAGCTGAGAAGCAAAGTGCATAGCTTCAGTGTGTGTTCTGAAAAAGAAAAGTTGCAAGGAAAAAGCAAGTGGGTAGGTAAGCGAAAGGTTTCTGTCCTGGCACATTGAGCTGTTTGAAGGGGAACCGCTGTTCGGTTTCGCTAAGGACTCTGTGATCCTGAGAGGATGTGCTCTTCCATGTAGCTGAGAAGTGAAAATCACCCGTATGTCTCGCAGAGCTTCAAGGCTGCAAGGGGAAGGGGAAGGCCAGGCCTGGCTTTTGGCTGTGGGACTTGTTGCAAGGAAGCAGCTGCTGGATGTTTAAAGTTTTTTGGGACATGTGAGAAAGAAAGATTATGCTGGTACCTATGAAACTAATGATTGTTGATCACCTGGCTGAATGCCCTAACTCTGACCACAACCCTAACCCTAAAACTAACTGTAACAGAAATCCCAACCAGAACCCTAACCCTAACTCTAACCCTAACCCTAACCCTAACCCTAACCCTAACCCTAACCCTAACCCTAACCCTGATCCTGACCCTGACCCTGACCCTGACCCCTGATCCTGACCTGTCCCCACGGGATGGCAGCGGCCAAAAGACATAAGGCCGTGGTGAAGAGGGGACCCTGGGCTGGCCCAGAACGAGGAGATTCCTGAGGTTCCAGAGGCACCACTGGCCGGTGCTTTTGCTGGAGCGAATGCCAATGACAGTGCGCGAGGGGTGAATCCAAAGGTGGCAAGAGGGAGAGGGTCTGGCAGAGGGGCGGTGCCAAAGTTCTGGGGAGTAGAGGGGGGTTGGCATGGGACCGAGGGTGGGGTGTGAGGGGGAAAGAAGGGGGCAGCCATTCAAAGTGCCTTTCAGCTGTTGAGACTAGAGGTCTGCTGGCACTGCTCACTGCAGGGGATTGCATTGTTTTCAGGGGCACATGCGGGTGCAGCACCAGCGGCGAGTGCTGGATGGTCGGGGGAGGCAGGGCCCAAAGCGCTCAGGCAGGGCATGAGGAAGCCAGGCAGGGAGCTGGGGGGTGGCATGGGGGTGGCTGTTTCCCCAAGAGGGCTGGCTTTGCAGAGGAGCTCAGTCTCACCTGGCATAGGGAATTGCAGAGTGTGGGGAACGAATCCCTGACAGCCTCCCACCCCAGGGGGTGTCCCTGGGAGCAGCCGTGATCCAGGCTGTGATGATGGTGTCACCTGCACACGTAAGGACTCGGAGCGGGTGTTACACACCACAGCTGTGGCAGGGACAGGGTCAGGCGTGGGCACAAAAGTGGCCATGGCACTGTCTGCACGCTGTCCCTGCTGCTTCTCCTCCAGCTGCCGCGGGGGGCAGAAGCTCCCAGCCACCCGCTCCTCTGGCCAAGCGGCCACTGGGACATTGCGGGGGCTCGTGGAAGTCAGGGGCCATTGTGACACAGCAGTGCCACACAGAATCCACAGTGTGTTGTGTCCCCGTGGCAACCAGGAGACCCTTGTGATGCTGTGGAACTTCACAGAAACCAGCCTCCACTGTGCCACCATGGAACCTCAGGGAACCTTGGAGACCACGGAGATGCTACGGAACCTGATGAAACCCTGGGGACCACTGTGATGCCATGGCACCTGGTGGAACTGAAGGGCCATAGTGACACTGTGGAGCCTTTTGCAACCAAGGACATCCTGGTGGCAGCCCATGCAATCCTTAATCCTAGCAGGAACCTGCTCTGGGTGGGCTTCTCTCTCCCGGCTTCCACAGGTCTCGCCAGGATCCTTCTCCAGCACTGGCTTGCCACAGGCTCACGGCTTCCCATGGGAATCACTCTGCTCCAGGATGGCATCCTGCACAGGATGCAGGTGGATTTTGTGCTATCTCATGGCATGCATATAGACAATAAAGCCTGAGCCAGCCCACCCCAGCCTATGTCCAGCTGTGTCATCGGGGCTGGGCACCTTTGGGAGGACCCCCCTGCAGCCCCAGCCCTGCTCCTCGTCCTGGCTGGGCACACAGCTGCTGGGATATGGGTGTGTCCTGATGCCCCCACGTGGCCCCCACTCATGGACAAGATTTGGGGCACTTTGAATCCATTATAAGGGGGAAGTTGGGCCAGTTCAGGGAGGGTAAAGGCACAATTTGGGGGGCTTTTTGGGGTATGCCTATGTCCCCCCCAACCAAAATCTCCCTCCTCCTTTGGCGTTCCCTGCCCTGCCCCCCTGCCCCTGCCAAGGGAGGGAGGGAGGGAGGGAAGGAAGGAAGGAAGGAAAGGAAGGAAGGAAA
>VZTF01006643.1:0-11517 GCA_013397755.1 Cnemophilus loriae | reverse complement strand
CTCCTTTTCTCCAGGCTAAACAACCCCAGCTCCCTCAATCGTTCCCTGTAGGGCTTGTGTTCCAAGCCCCTCACCAGCCTTGTTGCCATCCTCTGGACGCGTTCAAGCGTCTCAACATCCTTCCTAAACTGAGGGGCCCAGAACTGGACACAGTACTCAAGATATGGCCTCACCAGTGCCAAGTACGGGGGAAGAATGACTTCCCTGGTCCTGCTAGCCACGCTGTTTTTAATACAGGCCAGGATGCCATTGGCCTTCTTGGCCACCAGGGCACACTGCTAGCTCATATTCAGTCGGCTATTGACCAGCACCCCCAGGTCCCTTTCCGCCTGGGCACTGTCTAGCCACACTGTCCCCAGCCTATAAAGTTGCAGGGGGTTATTGTGGCCAAAATGCAGGACTCAGCACTTGGACCCATTAAACTTCATCCTATTGGACTCAACCCATCCATTCAGCTGTTCCAGTGCTCTCTGCAGAGCCCTCCTACCTTCCAACAAATCCACACAAGCTCCCAGCTTAGTGTCATCCGCAAATTTGCTAATGAAAGACTCAATACCCTCATCCATGTCATCAATAAAAATATTAAACTGAACTGGCCCCAGCACAGTTCCCTGAGGAACCCCACTAGTGACTGTTCGCCAACTGAATGCAGTACCGTTCACCAGCACTCTCTGGGCCCAGCCATCCAGCCAGTTCTTAACCCAGCAAAGAGTGCTCCTGTCCAAGCTGTGGGCAGCCAGCTTTTCCAGGAGTATGCTGTGGGAGACAGTGCCAAAGGCCTTTGGATTCGAAGGGACCTTAAAAGCTCATCCCCTTCCACCCCACTGCCATGGGCAGGGACACCTTTCACTAGACCAGGTTGCTCCAAGCCCCGTCCAACCTGGCCTTGAGCACTGCCAGGGATTGGGCAGCCACAGCTTCCCTGGGCAACCTGTGCCAGGGCCTCTCCATGCTCACAGGAAAGTATTCCCTCCTAATATCCAACCTAAACTTTTTTCCTTCCAAACAAGGCGTATTTGTAAACTCTGTTGCTACATTCTTACTTGTGTTCTGTCAAAAAAAAAAACAAACCTCAAAGCAATCCAAAAATACCAACACATGTCCTTTTCCCCCCTCCCTCCCAGAAATGTGGTATAAATGCCAGTGATGTGAAGAAGCTGCAAAAAGCTGGATCTCACACACTGGAAACTGTGGCTTATGCTCCTGGCTAACTCGTATGGATGAAATTATCACTCCAAGGCTCAACCCTTTATTTTCCTTGATTTTGCAGGTATGGCCTTTCTGGCAGCAACGTCCTGGACAACGTGGCCTATGCCTGGGACTTTAACACTGACCACCAGACCCATCAGCTGGACCAGGCCTCAGCCATGATGGCCGAGTCACAGTAATATCACTGATTTAATGGATTTCGTTCCCAAATGGCATTAGCCTTCGGCTTCTTCAGGAAACTAGATTGCTCCATGGGAAATCAGTTGTCAGCAGCGCATCTTGCTGCTGGAATTCTGGGTAACAGCAACTGGCTCCAACTGATGTGGCCGTAAAACATGGGAGTTAATTGTTTCTCAATTGTTCATGAGAAGCAGCTTTGAAGCTTAGTTTAGAATTGTTTTTAGAAATAGTGCTGATGATTTCCAAGCTCCCAAGAGACCTCTGCAAGCAGTTTTGGATTGGAACTAAGACTTACATCCTGTTAGAGGGAAGAAGTTGGTAGTGGTGGCACAAGGTGTATAGGAACCTGTGCACAGGTACCTGCGCTGTCCCAGCAGGAAGTTTATAACACCACAGTAAATCTGATCTTTTAATCATGCAGGAATTTCTTGGGGTTTGCTGGGTTTTCTTGTGTGGTGAGTAATGGGAATAGGCTGAGGCAGGGGCATTAAAAATCCTGGTGGTGCTGACTGACAGGTGGGGCCATGGAGGCATTAGCCAAGCCTGGGAATGCTGCCAGGCCCCTCCCTGCCCTTTCCCAGGTATGTGCTGCTGATCGTGGCCAGTGCCACAGCCCTGTACCTCACGGATTACTCTGGAAGAGGGGAGCTCTCTGCCAGGCAGATGCACCTGGCCAGGTTCCTGCAGATGCTGCTGCGCCTGGCTGATGAGATGAACATCAGCTGGGCTTTAGTGCCAAGATAAAACTCATCAGTTTTCTTATAAACCCCAGCAATTTGGTCCCAAGGGCTTTGTCATTCAGTCTCTGCTTATGTTGGTTTGGAGGGGCTTGATCCCACGGTGATGGATGTCAGGAGGGCACCTGTGTCCTTTTTCCCCACTTTTCTGTTCCGATTGTGGGAAATAACTGGATTTTGGTTGTTTTCCATGCAGTTCACTCAGATCCCAAAAAACCCATTGGAGGGAAGATCATCGCTTGTCCTTCCACCATCAAGTGAGAGAAGAGATGGTCATATTCCAGGAGCCTGATTTTGGAATGTTTTATGGAATTGGCCGAGTAGCTTTTACTTCTGAGGTTTCCATAGTCTGTCCATGGCAGGTTCAGCCTGTGCTTCAACTTAGTGCCACTCTGAACCCTCATCCCACAGTGAAATGAACAGTTTAGGAAGTTCTTACAGCTCTTATTAATAGTTTGTGGATTATGATGATTTTCTGGAATTAGGCTATCCATCATGACCTGTTTTCTTCCCTCTCCCTGTCAGACTGTACCTGCAGAAAGGCTGAAGTGAGACCAGGATCTGTAAAATCTCTGACTCTGTAGAATCTCAAATCTCTCTGTCTTCCTGAGGCTGAAGCCATGTTTGCTATCAATGCTGACAGAGCGGGAGATGCTAAAGACTGAAAACTGCTTTTTATCCTCTTTTGTCTTACAGATACAGAGTCTTGAATCCCAAGACTCTGTATCTGTAAGACACTCCTTTCCTTGTGGCACCTTACTGATACTTCCCAAGGCAGTGGGCGGAGGAAGCTGTGGTGTGTCAGCATGGGAACCATCAAAACATACTGAGCACAGCTGGAGATGTTGGAAAGAGATCTCTCTTTGGGCAGTATTCACAGATTAGGTCACTGTGGGTCCTTGGGAACATTCCCAGAGGACTATACCTTTCATTTTTTTCTGGATCCCACCATGGACACGGTGCAATAAAGTCTTGGTGGCCACAGTTTGGAGCTTGGTGAATTTGAAGTAGAGTTGAAGGGTTTGTCCACTAGGATGAGTGGTGATTTATAAAAGAAAGCAAAGTGGTATTCCACATGAAGGATTTGGGATTGGTGATGATCCCAGTTCATAATCTTTCTGTGCATTTTCTTTTGGATGCTGCAACCTTCTGTGTTGAAGGAACCGTTCCTTTACATTTCAGTTTAATTTTCTGTATTTCATTAATTCTCCATGGAAATCTGCTTTTAATAAAAAGGACCATGAGGATATTGGTAATGTCACAGGTTCCTGGAATTCAGAGATGTACATTCAGACCAAGGATCGTTTTGGATGGAAGAAGCAACACCAGTCTCCCAGGACTGTCAGTCTGGGTCTTTCTTTTCTCCTAATTCTCCTTGGTTTGGGGGTACAGTGCAGCTCTGCACTGTATATCCCTTAAAAGACTTCTTGGAATATAAAAATTCCTTTCATATTCTGCAATATTTATTGATAACTTGATTAAAGAGAATAATACCATATCAACGTGGTTCATTTGAATTGGTTAATTAAAGCAAATAATTGATAAGGGGTTTGAGCATTCCTTGGTTGGAGCTGGCAGCTCTTCTTTATTGTCTCTTCATTCTTTTAATTCCTTTTAATTATTTCTTTGGTGATTACTGCAATTAGGATATACAAGGAGAAGAACAGCATTTCTGCCCTGCTGGACTGGGAAACTCAAGTCCAGTTCTGTGGAGAGGTTGAGAGAGGGGAAGGGGAGCTGAGCCTCAGGTTGGGTTTTGGCAGCAGGAATTCAGTGAGGATGGCAGAGGGGAGATCCCCAAAAAGTGGTTATAGCCAATGCTGCTGGGTTCGGGTCCTCCCATCCAAAAAAAAAATCCTGATTAAAGGGAACTTGAGGAAGCAGTGGGATGTGCTGGAGGGCCTGTGCTGAGATCCCCAAACCCTGGTCAGGGATGTTGGGCAGTGCAAGATCCACAGGAACACTATGGAGGGGTTGTGCTGGGACCCCCCCTAAATTCCAGCCAGGAATGCTGGGCAGTGCCAGACCTTTGGGACACTACGAAGAGGCTCCACTGCCTGACCCAGAGAGTTTTTCCATGATTTTCTGTAGTGCTCAGCACCTGGCAGCTCATTATAGCCCCACAGGTTGAAAATCCTATTGGAGCAGTTGGAATCACAGCAGATCACCGAAAAACCAGTCCAGGAAAGGCAATGAGGTGTTCCACAGATTTATTTTTCCCAATGTATTTTTAATTTGATGCAGAGCCCCTCTCCTTCCCTCAGACCCCATATCCTTTAGCTTTGGGTTTTCTCAAAAACAATTCCCCGCCTACACCGGGAAAAAAGATTCCGAATTATTTAGGGTACTCTGGGACTCTGTGACCTGGGCTCAGTTGATCACTTGGAACCCTTGGGAAGGAATTCGTCATCTCTTGTGTACACTGACAAGCTCAACCAGAACATAAGTGGCGTGGGCGGTACCGCGGGCGGGGCCCCAGGACAGGAGTACGCACTGAGGGCTGCAGTGCCAGCCTTGCCCAGCAGGGGGTGAGGCGCTCGCACGGCCGCTCTCTGTCCGCCAAAGGGCGCACAGTGGGGCGTGAAGCGCGGGTGGCGCTGAGGGAGCGGCGGGGTTTGGGGGTCCTGGGGCCGGCACGGGCGATCCCCACGTTCCGGCCGCTTGCAGCCGCGATCAAGCGGCTGCACGAGGGAACCGCCACCGCAGCCCTTCTCCCATGCCCGACCACCGGGCACAGCCCCGGCTCCCCGCGGCCGCAGTGGCAGCACCGTGCTCCAGCCCAGCTGCCGTCCCGGAGCGGCTCCTCCCGCCTGCGGCGATCCCGGTCCCGATCCTGGCCACAAGCCCTCCTCGGCCGTCCGGACCCGGGACCTGCACTCCACCCGCCGGGAGACAGGCGGCATCGCCCGAGACCCCCCGCAGACACTGGTCCCGGTACCGGCCCCCCCTCGGCGCCCTGGGCTCCACGCATCGCTGGGAGCCTCCGGGCAGGCTTAGGTGTGAGGAGTGAGACCGGCACAGGTGTGAGGGGCGGGGCCCTGAGCAATCATCCCGCCGCATCCCGGGACGAGCGACCCCGCACAAGGCAGGGCGGGAACGGCTCCGTCCCGGGGCGGGTGGGGCAGGGCCAGCTCAGGTGTGCGGGGCCCCAGGGCGGCTGCGTGGGGCGAGACGGGGGTGATCTAAACCCCGGAAATCGCCCGCGCCACCGCTTGCTCACTCAGGGTCTACTGGCCGGGCTCCGTCTCCCTCTTTCCCTGCAGCCACGGGGCTCAGGGTGCCAGAGAATAAAGCCCAGAGGGTCAGAGCCAGGCACCGCCCACTCTCGCTTGAGCCCCCACACGAAACCGGGCCTGCCCGGTGGGGTCCCCCCCATGCATTTCACAAAGACCGCCGGACAGCGCCGGATCTCCAGCTTTTGCGACATTACTCGGGGGGTCGGGATGGGGATCAGGGTGGGACCTCTCCTTAGGAGGGCGTCCAGGGTTCGTGGGTGGTGGGTTAGGGTGGGTGCCCTTCTGAGGAGAGGGTACTAGGGGTGGCGGTTTGGGAGGGCCCCCTCGAGAGGAGGTGTTCTGGGAGGGGGTTAGGGTGGACCCTCTCCGAAGGAGGAGGTCCGGGAAAGGGAGGTGGAGGAGGGACTTTCCCAGCTGAAGTAGTCACTCTTTATTTCCAGATCACAGGATATTCCAAGATGAAAGGGACCCCCGGGGATCATCAAGTCTGACTCTCAAATGATTGGCCCACCGGGAGATTGAACCCACAATCTTGGCATTTTTAGCACCCTGCTCCACCCAACTGAGCCAGTCTCAGGGTCATGGGGAAGGTCCTGCCTGGGATGGGAATGGCTGGCACCAGCAAGGTAATTCCTATGCAAATACAGCTCCTTCTTTTATGTTAATGCTGCTTTAAACACCAGGCCCTGGAAAGTCTCTAGGACATAACTGGCTGGCACCTGATGCTGACAGCACAAAACTCTTACAATAACCCTGATTTCCTGTCCTCTCCAGCATTTACCTGTGAGAAATACTCACTTGCTGGTAAAGTTGAAAGAGGACAAAATCATCAAAGCAAAACTACATATTGATATAAACANGGGTGATCTAAACCCCGGAAATCGCCCGCGCCACCGCTTGCTCACTCAGGGTCTACTGGCCGGGCTCCGTCTCCCTCTTTCCCTGCAGCCACGGGGCTCAGGGTGCCAGAGAATAAAGCCCAGAGGGTCAGAGCCAGGCACCGCCCACTCTCGCTTGAGCCCCCACACGAAACCGGGCCTGCCCGGTGGGGTCCCCCCCATGCATTTCACAAAGACCGCCGGACAGCGCCGGATCTCCAGCTTTTGCGACATTACTCGGGGGGTCGGGATGGGGATCAGGGTGGGACCTCTCCTTAGGAGGGCGTCCAGGGTTCGTGGGTGGTGGGTTAGGGTGGGTGCCCTTCTGAGGAGAGGGTACTAGGGGTGGCGGTTTGGGAGGGCCCCCTCGAGAGGAGGTGTTCTGGGAGGGGGTTAGGGTGGACCCTCTCCGAAGGAGGAGGTCCGGGAAAGGGAGGTGGAGGAGGGACTTTCCCAGCTGAAGTAGTCACTCTTTATTTCCAGATCACAGGATATTCCAAGATGAAAGGGACCCCCGGGGATCATCAAGTCTGACTCTCAAATGATTGGCCCACCGGGAGATTGAACCCACAATCTTGGCATTTTTAGCACCCTGCTCCACCCAACTGAGCCAGTCTCAGGGTCATGGGGAAGGTCCTGCCTGGGATGGGAATGGCTGGCACCAGCAAGGTAATTCCTATGCAAATACAGCTCCTTCTTTTATGTTAATGCTGCTTTAAACACCAGGCCCTGGAAAGTCTCTAGGACATAACTGGCTGGCACCTGATGCTGACAGCACAAAACTCTTACAATAACCCTGATTTCCTGTCCTCTCCAGCATTTACCTGTGAGAAATACTCACTTGCTGGTAAAGTTGAAAGAGGACAAAATCATCAAAGCAAAACTACATATTGATATAAACAAGTCAGCTGAGTCAGGTGCATCTCGCTGAGGAGGCACACCTCTCTCTAAAATGCAAACTTTTATAGCCTTCTTTAACCACTGGGGTACCTGTCCTTTTTTCCTATTGGCTGGGTATTCAGGAACTCGTATTCTTTCCGACCTCCTATCCTGCTCAAACCAACACCTCCTTTTCCCTCCCCTTTCTATCCCTCTAAGTAACAAGCATTGGTTAACTCCCCATTTCCTCCTCCCCACACTCATGAGGCCTAGCCTGGTGCTAGCTACATCTTTGCCTACATGACATAAGTACACATTCTTATGGGTGAAGCAAAACATTATTTTATCTCTCACATGGCACATTATTTTATCTCTCACACAATGGCTGTGAAGGTGCTCATGCAACATCCCTTTCCAGGGAGAAATGAGCAAAACAAGTCCTGAGGATTCACTTGGTCCGTGGCAAAAGCGTTTTGGAGAGTATCAATGGCTGGTCCTGCCTGCAGTGGGGCGTTTCCTACAGGTGAGTGTCTACAGCCCAAAATCATGAGGGATGCTGAGGCTGGGGCTGCTCTTTTGGGCCCAGAGCTGGACAGAGCCCTCAGCAATTCCTGGTCACTGCCAGGAATGTTCCTTTGGTGTTTCTTCCGTGCGTCCCAGCTGGCAGAGAATGCAGGGTAGGAGGAGGCTGGGAGCCCCAGAAAGGGAACCAGCAGCTCTTGTCCTTTGTATTTTCAGGGGCCGAGCTGCGCCCTGCAGAGTCCTGCCCATGGCATGCAGCGCGCAAAACACGCATCCCGGGGATGGGAACCTAGTGATACGTACTGGGAAGCCCAGGCAGTGCTTGGATGGACATGGATAAAAGTCAGCCTGTGGTTCTTTAGCGATGGGCTGCTCTGAACAGGCACCTGGAGATGCTTCACCCCAGACAGACCCAACAGACACCCCAAAAATACCCCAAGAAACCAGCTGGCACTTGGGAATGTTGGTGCGGTGGTTTTTTTGGAGGGGCTCAGACAGCAATTCCCAGAGCCAACTTGCCAGAGCTCCCTACCCACCCCAAATCTCTTCCCTTCCAGCCTGAGGGCACCACCCATCAGCAGCGTTAAGGCCAAGGGAATCTTCCCTCACGGAAATTAAATCCCAAGCAACAGCCCTCAGAGATGCCTTAAAATAAAATCTTATAGTTGAATAAAGTTTTGTTTGGATTAAGTTTGAAGTTGTTCAGGCACCCAGCCAGAACTGCAGAACTGATGGAAATCTTCAACAGGAGGGTCGGACCCAAGGTGCCCTAAAGGCATCCCTTTCCTCAGGGAAAAGAACTTCCAGAGGCCATTCCTGAGACTCTGAAATGAAATCTTCAGGGAAAACAGTCCTCACCTGGGCACAGAGGCTGCCTCAACACTGGCCAGGAGAGCATCTGGCCACCGCCTTCTCCTGCTTTAAAATATCAACTGGAGCCTGACCTCAGGGTGGGTGAAATCAGCTGAATTCCGGGGACCTTGGTCAAGTGCCCCACAAGGGACATCAGGGGGACTGGGGGACAAGGATTATAAATAGGAAATTCTATGGAATATAAACCTGTCCTTTTCATGATCCCACTGATCTTCCTTGGAATCTTTGCTGTTCCTGACAAACCTGGTGTTAAATAGGCAGCTCTGTATGAGAGTATCTATACTCCATGAGGCACTGTGAGGCTATACCAGCAGGAATTCAGCATGGACTTCAGGGCTAAAAGTATAACTCATCTAAACTAGCAAAGCTGAACGCCAAATCTAGGCACCACACAGAGAACAGTCTTTGTGCTGCTGTGTCAGCCAAAGCCCATGGACTGGGAAATTTCAGCAGCCAAATGTGTGGAATTATCTAAATCGCAGCAACCAGCATCCCCCAAAGGGACAATCCAAGTCCTAGGATTGTGTGAGTGCTCGTGTCCTTCCGCTGCTGCTGGCCGGACAAATTCTTCTCCACACAGCTGGCACCAGCTGGGCAGGAACTGAGAGCAGGAGGGATAGGAGAGCGGATCAGTTCCCTCACCGGGAGATGAGGCTACTGGAATCTGATTTAAATCAGTTGAAAACATTCTTTCCCTGGCAGAAGACAGGAGTTAAAACAGATCCCTCCTGGCCAGGCTGGTGAGCATCAGCTGGATCCACTCTGGGGGAAAATACCCTGTGCCTGCCAGGAGCTCTGACTCTGCTTTTCCTACCAGTTCCTGAGCAGTGTCAGGACCACTGTGAGGAAGTTAAAATCAAAATAAACCCCAAATCCCACAGAGTGAATAATCCAAAGAAAGAAATGCATTGTTGTCATAAAAAGCTTAAAATCTGTTAAAAATTCTATGACAACAATGTAATGGGATTCCCAGGGATCTCATTAATGATCTTGGTTCCATTTTTATGTGGTTTTAAGTCCCTCAGTTGGCAACTTGTAGAGCTTATGCTGGGATT
The DNA here is from genome assembly GCA_013397755.1 of Cnemophilus loriae. Lineage (NCBI taxonomy): Eukaryota > Metazoa > Chordata > Aves > Passeriformes > Corvidae > Cnemophilus > Cnemophilus loriae. Next base: position 1,948 of record VZTF01006643.1, on the reverse strand, counting down.
TAGAGGTTGAGCAGGGTTGGCTTTGGATTGACCTTCACCTCTTGCTCCACTTTGTGCAAATAAATTTGGGCCAATGTGGTTAAACCCGATTTGTGCACATTTGTGGGAGAGACCTTGGCGTGGGGAAGCACCGACTGCCTGGAGCTGTGCCATCCAGAATGTGCTGAGCTGACCACAGGAAAAAAGCTGGATTCTGTGTGTGACCCCCTCTGCCAGCATTGTGCTCTCCAGGCAAGATTTTCTCCCCACACTGCAGCCATTCCAGCCATTCTCCTACCATCACAGGGAGCAAGTTTACAAACCCTCACAGCTGTGGCTGCCTCATGCCTGGAAAGTGTTTGAGGCTGGGTTGGATGGTGCTTGGAGCAGCCTGGCCTAGTGGTAAGGGTTGGGAATGAGATGAGCTTTAAGCTCCCTCCCAACCCAACACATTCCATGGCTTTATGATATATGTTTATATATATGTGAAAAATACCCTACAACCACCCCCTCAGATCAGCACCCGTTCTTACAGAGGTAGAAACTCCCCTCCATATTCAGGAACTGCAGCCTGGAAAGCCAGCAGCATCCCACCAAATATATCCCACCCAGTGTGGCTGCGGCTGCCCTGCTCTGAGGAACAATTCCTGCTGTCTGTGCCCAGCTGCACTCACAGGGGCTCCATGCACTCCAGGATGGATGAGTTTTGGCTTTTTGCTGCCTCCACAGAAGCTGCGATGAACCATCTAATTGTTGCTGTTCCTGCAGCACCCAGACTTGGTGTGCTGGAGCCCTGGGAAAGGTGTCACAGAAATCAGGAAAAACAGGTCCTTGTAAGACGGTTTGGTTTCAATAGGAGTTTTCTGGCCTATTAAATGGGTTTACAGGACAGATATTTTGGGATTTGCAATTCCCATTCCTTGCCTAAGAGCCATGGATACACCATGAGTACAGGAAATGCTCAGAAGCATCAGTGCCTTAGTCTGGACTTCCAAAGTGGCTTTGGGGGCTGAATTTAAACACCTGAAAAGGACTTTTTTCTTCCTAGGCTGGAAATGCGACACTTGGAAACAATCATGCACTTCTGATTTTTTAAGCTTGGGCCCAAAAATAATACACTGCTGTTAAAAAGGGAGGTCAAAAATTCTAAATCATTGTCTCCCCTCTATTTTTTGGTAATTTGTTCCCTGTTACAGGTGCCTCATCCCCAGCTCACTTCCACCGCAGGGTTTGGAGCACTGGGACCAGTTCTTCAAGGCTCATTCAAAGGTGTTCTTGTCCTCCCACAGCACATTCTTGCTGGGGATGGTCGCACCTGATTCCTCGTGTGNGATGGTCGACACTGAATTCTCGTGGGTGATGTAATTCTACGTCAGGCTGGATCTGCTGTCATTCTCCAAGGGAATGATCTGTGAATAAGCAAACATAAACACGGAGCTATTATTGATTCGTCTGCAAAGGACAGACACCAAGGTCTGGCTCTGGGACTGGATGATCCTTAAGGCCCATTCCAAGGCACAGCCCTGTGTTCCCAGGGCTCAGCCCATCAACCCCTAGGAGCACCGTAACATCATGCAGGGGCCCATCCGTGTGCAGTGTTTCACAGTCGTCCTCAACACTGTGCTCCCACTGCATGCTCATGGCAATGCAGGATCAGGATCTGGCCTCCTGCCCTTTCCCAGGCAGGATATAGCGTCCTGTAGCCTGGCTCTTGGCTGCTGGGAGGAGTGAGAGCAGAGCCTGTTGTGCCTCCCCTGCAGCGGCAGCGAGCTGGGAGCACAGGGAGTGGTATTTCCATCAGATTATGAAAATAACAGATTTTCATCTCATTTTAGTTTCCTCTGCCAACATAGGTGGGTCCCAGATGCTAAAAATCAGTGAACGAAGTGCCTGAGTTGGGGTTCCTGCAGCACAAATCAACAGCCAAGTACAGTGGAGATCCTGAGGATGATGCTCCAATTAGAAGCCA
>VZTF01006642.1:87402-339068 GCA_013397755.1 Cnemophilus loriae | reverse complement strand
GGCAGTGCCTGCCCACGCAGGCCTGGAGTTTTGCAGGCAGCAGTGCAAGGAAACAGACTGCACTTCTCAAGATGAACTGCTCCGGTTGCTCAGCAGTTTGCAGATGGCCAGCTTTAAATGTTAAAAAAAAAAAAAAAAAGCCTAAGTCATGAGAGTAAGAAAGAAAAGGTTGGAGTCATCACATTTTTCATTAACTTTTTTGAGCTGCCAGAGTGTTGTGGAGTTGCATTTTCAGGCTTTGTTCCATAACCACAAAGACTAGAGGCTTTTTTTCCTGCCTTTCAGATGAAAGCAAATTCCCCAGTCATTCCAAGCCTACAGAAGTGGAAGCTTCAGGCAGAGCATCATATGTTCCAATACTTTTGATTTGACATCTGTCAACCCTGTAGCTTGACTACAGGTAGATTTGGGGTTTCTTTCTTTTTGCACTTCCTATCATGAGTATTTAATGTGCACTCGGATCAGGAGTACCCCTGGATACCTCCCCACTCGGATCCACTAATTTGGTGTCTGAGATTGAAATGTGCACAGGAGTGAGTGCACCGCCTGCATTCCTGGGGCCAGGCTAGAGCTCCTCTGGAGTAAAATACCTGGTGGGTTTGGGTGGGCACTGGGGCCTCAGCACAAACTGTTCTCCAAGTTGCTCTGCCCAGTGCAGGTGCAGTCTGAGCATGCTTGGGTTCAATAATCTGTTTTGACCACCTTGTTTGCCAGAAAATGAAAAAAAAAGATTGTAACAAAAACAATGGCAGTTTCATCAGAGCAACTGCAGTTTAACAGCCTAAGGAATTCTTAGATTTCCACACATGAAGAGATTAAAATTCTAACATTACTCTGTTTAAAGTAGAACATGAGGAAAAGGAGTGCTTTAATCTGATAGTGATAATCGCTGTAGTTTATCTGTGCTGCAAGGCTTTGGTAAGAGTTCAGCATTCCAATGTACCGGAACAATAAAGGTACCTGAAGCAGATCTTAATGGGTCAGGTATCTCTTGCTTTCCCTTTGTGTATCGTCTTTGTAGCTGCCCATTTCCAGAACACTGGCCTTCATTTGGGTATTTCTGTGAGTATAAGGTCTGTACTGGAATGACAGCATTGTACAAGAAGCCACTGCCAGCAGAAGTGTGAATGCAGCTGCAGCTTCTCCATCAGCTGTCCCAACACCACCCAGCCCACAGGTCACAGCCTCTCTCCTGGGCAGCCTTTTTGAGCCATTTCAAACTGCATGGCCACAGCGCAGAAATCTGGTGATTGTGGTGACAAATCCTCTTTGCTGGGTTGTCTCCTCAGCATGAGAGGCGAAGGTGTCAGTAGTAGGTGCCATCAGTGACTGCAGCTGTGGTGTCCGAGTCAGTACAGACAAGAATCCTGTTTGATTCCCTGGAATCGGTGAGACCTCAAACTGCTTTCCTGTTGCTCTCAGTTGTGCATGTGCAATTCCATCTGTTCCAACAACATAACCACTGGTGTTTGCAGAATTTTTGCTTTGCCTTGGCTGTCCACTGCATGAGGTTCTTGCTGTGGGCACTGTGAGCGGGCGTGCCTGCGATGCTGCTTTTTCTCTGACATCCAGCTCCTGGAGTGTCCCAACTGCCCTGAGAAAGGCAAGAGATTTAAGAGCTAACGCAGTCTGCAACTTACAGCTCAAATTTAGACACAAGTGCGAGCACAAGTAGCAGTGGGAATGCATCCTTCATGGACAGTTTGAAATGAGCCTTGGAAAAACGCCAGTGCCGAGGTGTGCATTCATCCAGACTCCAATTTGCTCTGGAGTTTCTCTGTGCAGTGTAACGCTCATTCTTCATGTTTGATAGAATGACGGCAATGTGAAATCACCCAAAACACTGGGGCTTAAAAGGCAAATTCAAGGCAACTTTTAAAAAAATTTGAATTCCTAATACAAACGAGATTTTTGTCATTTTCTTAAGGGACCTTTTAATAGGAGAAAGCATGTGGCACTATGAATGAATTAAACAAATGTCACATATATTGAATTTGAAGGCACAGTCCACTTTTTTCCTCCCAGTTAAGCTTTCAATTTTCAAAGAAAAAATTCCAACTATTTAAGCTTGTGGTTATTTGGAGTTCCTGGCACTCCTGGCATTACATAAGAATTAACCAGTCTGCTTTTCATGGAAAATTCAGGTTTTGACTGTTTAGAGGTAAAAGAAATTTTTCAAGACTGAAATCAAGCAACACTAGAGGACTGAAATGTGTGAAATGTCTTGTTTGGATAGAAAAAATAAGCCTAAAGCAAAGTTAAGTGCTCCTGGAGACTTAAAAAAATATTCTTGTTATGTCAAAGAGTTAATATAAGGACATAATTTTTCTTTCCTGCTTTTTATAGTAGCAGTTCAGAAGTATAATTTTATTACTCTGTACCAGAATAGCTGTAACAACTGCAGTTACAGTGATAATAAAAATACAGCTTTCGATGGAGAGGAGAAATTAATTAAAATAAAATTTTAATAATGTCTAACAATCTAACAGTTTTTGTCCAAATACTAAAAGAATGATAAGCAAATAAAAACAATACCCAAACAACCCAGCTGTGTGTAATGAAATTTTGGAATCCCTGAGTAAGGTCTAATTAGTCACAAGAGGATGACAAATAGGGCCCCAATCCAAACCACACAGTTTTAGCCCAGTGAATTGCCTGACTGAATGCAAGTGCTCTGATACTTAGAATTACTCTTGTAAATATCTGCAGAAATAGAGACAGTCTTAAAAGAAAATAATAATCATAATAATGCTTTTCTTCTGTACAATTCTTAGAATTCTTGGAGCTTATTATTACTTTCTCATGATGTTTTGTGGCAGCAACACTTAGAAATACTCATTTGTAACTCAGCATTTGCTGTTATTAGACCCTTCTTTCACATGCTGGTCACTGCCAGCTCCTGTGGCCAAATGGATGTCAGCCTGTTTCATACGATCTGTGCTTGGACATTTGTCCCTTTAGGATCCCACTCAGGGCCATTCAGGGTGCTTGCTGTGGAGCTGTGGGGTGCACTCCAGGGCTGGGACATTTCGGAAGCTCTGACAGAGTCTGGGAGACGGAGGCTGAAATGGAAGCAAAGATCGGGGTTGACCTGTGGAGATAACAGGCAGGAAGAACAGATCTTCCTTAGGTGCCGCTGTGGTGAAGGCATCAAGAGGAAAAAAGGCAAAAGTATTCAGAGGAAGACATGGGCAGAAAGAGGCAGGTGGATGAGTGTCACATAGGGTGCTCTCCGGGGAATGATGGACAAAATTCCTCACACACCGTGCTGCTGCTGTCAGCACATGCCTGTGGAACCCCAGTGCTAGCCCATGAAACACCACTGCTAGCTAAGAAACACCACGAGCCAAGAAACCCCAGTGCCAGCCAAGAAACACCAGTGCTAGCTCAGAAACACCAGTGCTAGCCCAAGATCATCCCTTCATGCAGAGTTGATACTTCACTCCGTGCAGTTTTCAAAAGGCATCTCCCCTGCCCATGGCATGCCTGTCAAAGGCACTTGGCTCATGTTGCATTTTTAAGTGTATATTCATGTTTGTTAATGAGAAGCTGCTTTTCCTAAAATGACAGGAAAGAAACACTAGAGACCAGCCTGCGAGAGGACAGCATTGACTAAAAATGTCAGGAAGATGTACATCAATGGAAATTCTTGTTCTGGAAGCTCAAAAAACAGAGATGATGATCCCATAGTTTCTTGTGTGAAATAATAAACTTAAGTTATATCCTCATAACTTTCTTTCGTAGGTCACACCTAAACCTCAATGGCATATTCTTTGTCAAAAATATAAAAGAAGATACTGCCCTGACTGTAAAAATAGCGTGTTTTAGGGAAATGAAATGTTCTTCAGGGCAGCACTCTCTGGCTGTGTCCCAGCCCTGAGCACTTTCCTGCTCCCTACGCCAGTGATCTGAACAAATCTCCTTGTCTCTTCCCAGTTAAAGGTGTCCTCATGCCCTTCCTCCCACCAATGGCACAAAGGAGATGGTGAGAGTAACTTTCCCTCAATTTCTCCGCTACCAAGACCCTTCCTATGGAAAATTTCAACATGAAAGTCTGGGTCAGGCACACGGAAAGCACATACACGGTGTACACATGCAGCAAGTCTTGGAGAACACCAGTTGCCTTTTTCCATTCTATCTGGCAGGGGTTGTGTGTCTTAGGCAGCCAGCAAAACAGAAAATTTTGGGGGGAAGACAACATTGCATTCCCAGTTAGACACTGACTGATACATCAGTATGTGGTAAAACAGCAGATACATGGTCTCATATTTAATAGATGTACTGAAGAACAAAAATCTCTGTATTCTTAAATTTTTGATGTTGTTAACATCCCTTAAAATTCTAACTGTTAATATCTCTTCAGTTTTTGATGACTGTGATTGGAAACAAGCTGTGTCTAAACTGTTTTGACGTTAAATGGGAATGGTCTCAAAAATAAAAGAGTTCTTTGTGTACAAATAAAAGAACTACAGTTTAGCCAGATTTAGATTTTGCAAGGCTTTTGCTCAGTCATTACAATCTGGTCCTGAAAAAGAAAGTGGTAATTACATAGCATGAATAAAATGTATTTCCAGGACAGTCTTGAAAGGCAAATAGGTGTGAACTTTAGAGCTCATCACAGTGAGATAGTGAGCAAAGCAGACTTACTACCAAAGCATTAATAGCTCCAATTCTCACCACTGATGGTGGTCTCATCACACTTAATCAAAACACTATTTAGGTCTTTAAAGGAATTTAGACATAACAGTGTGAAAATGTTGTAAATTCCATTAAGTAGTGAGTAGTATAAATAATATAGCTCCTAAAAGCACTGTGAGGGAATTTGGAGATTGTATATTATATATTATATATATTATATATTCTATTTAAAAGAGATAAAGTAGTTTGAGTACATGAGTACATTTTAAGTGAACCCATACTTAGTCTCTCAATAGTCATGTAAGGTTAGCTTCTGGATTCTTGATTATCAGGACTTACAGTGTTTTACCATCATGATATTAATTCAGTTTACTTCAGCTATCCTAATGTCAATAGCATGACTTAAAATATTCCTCAGGGACAAAGACTGGATGTATTTTGCATATTGTACAAGTAATTCCTGGAAGAAAAGGGAAAAAGTTGCACAAAGTTAATTATGATTATGATTATTAACTTTGGGCATATAAAATAGCGCCTAAACAGCTTGTTCTCTCCTTTTTTAATTTCGATCACCACAAACTTGCATAGGAACAGCAGCTGCATAAATGAATCCTGTGCTTCTGGAAATCAGTAAAATTGCATATGTAAATCATGGATTAAATGGAAATTTTGGGAAGTCAGGCACACGTTTGATCATCCATATGCCCACACACATACACACGTCTGTATATACATCTCTTTGTCTGTAAATATACACATATGTCTCAGTGCACATACACTTACATCTGTGCATGCAAGGTGCACTAATAGCACTTCAATTTAAATCACACATGCATATCTAGACTTACATTTAGTTATCAGAACTTGACCACTGTCCATCTATGCATACTTAGAAATAAATGAGTAACTGTATTTTTTTATCTTTATATTTTTACAAATACACATAGTTTAGAACTTTCAAAATACACTATATAAATACACTGAGGTACTAGAGTACTTTAATGCCAAAAGCGATATGCCAGAATACATAACGTTTTCTGAGAATTTGGAAACAGAAAATTTGATACAGAATGAGTATCTTTAACTTCTTTAGGGGCCATGAGAAGGAGAATTTCTGGGTCCAGGGGCTGGTTATACCTTCGAAGAGCACAAACTCCACCTAGTGATTGGTTCAGAGGTAAAATTTTAAAAACCAAACACTTCTAAAGCACAATCTCAGTTGTATGGCAGGACTATAAAAATGAGAAATAAAGACTTAAGTTGATACACTTAATCTTTGGGAAAGTAAGAAAAAAAACAGAGGAAGATGTACTATAAATGTTTCTAGAATTTTTTGCTACTTATCTGTTTATGAAAACATTTCAGTAATAAAACATCTTCACATTTTTATCATAAGAATTGTCAACTTGTTAAAAAACCCTATAAATTAATACACATCCACATGTAAATGGTTTTATTTGTTTAATCTTTTTTATTAAAAATGAAGACATGTAAAAAAGACATTGGAATGGATGAATATGTTCCTGCTTCTTGTTGAGCAAAGTGTATAGACAAGATAAATGTACACGTCCCTGAAACAGCTCAGACATACAGCAGTTTACAGTCCATTACATAAACTTCTGTAGCATTAGACTTGAGGGTAGTTCCCATTTTAAAGTAATATTTCTCGCTAAATTAGTTCACGTTTAAAAAATGAAATTGTCCTTACAGTAACAATTTCTGTGACTGATCTCCCCTTAAAAAAATAATTAAAGCTTATTTAAATTAATGAGGGCACCATTTACTTTATTTCTCCTTTTCCACTTTACTCTTCTCAACAGTATCCAAGTAGAATTGAAACCACATGTGCATTCAGAAAAATAAGAAAAAATGTAAATATAATGGAGAAAAATTCCCCCTCTTATAAGGTTCACTGCAGAACCCAGGAGTAGCCCAAAGAAAAATAAAAGACTCAAAAGGATCCTAATTAACTCTGGCAAAGGATGACCCAAGCATCCAGGTTTTTAGTATAATGATTATGGTAGCACAGAGGAGGCCCCGTGAAAGAAGCTGGGCACCTGCCATACCTGCAAGGACGAAGCATTCAGGTGAACCAACTCCTAGGACAAAATCAACTCTGGACACTTCTGACCATATTATATAAAATTTAAGCAACTCTGAAGCTAGGAAAAAAATGAAGGAAGAACTGGAAAGCAACCAGCCCAGCTGGGCCAACTTTTACCAGTTCACTGTGTGGTCAGGGATGACTCTGGGGTCACCGACCACCAGGGACGAGCAAAGAGACCTCCGGGACAGAAGAACGCATGTAAAGGGGAGGGAAAATACATTAATGATTTCAGGGAAATTATTTATTGTGTATGTTTATTCTGGGAAAATCAATGACTGTGTATGTAAAATACAGTATATAAACAGGAGCATTTTCTGCACTCAGCCTGCACGGTATTTTGGAGGAGATACCCCCTCGTGCATCTGGCTGAATAAAGAATTCCTGCTTATTAATGCTACGGTGGCGTTAAGCAGTTTTTATTTGTACCAATTTTTGGCTCCTCCTGCTCAGTGTCCGTCTGAAAACAAGCCAGTCTGCCTGAGAGAAACATGAATATCTACCCCATAATGATCTGTCTGTCATACCAACATATGCCACAGTACCTCTGGTTACATTATTTTCCTGTAGGAAAAGCTTCACTGGAGACTCATCAAAGTGTGGATGCTCAGAGAATACAGGATTAGAATCCAAGTGAAACAAGGGTGAGGGTGTCCAGTTTTCACTGGGCCTGATTCAGTGAGGAGAGAGGCCCATCAGCTTGTGCCAATTTCAGCAGGAGCGAAGGTTTTCAGCACCTCTCAGAAATAAAAGCTTTCTCCCTGTCCCAGTTTGGCAGGATACTTCTACACTTACACTACTCTTAGGCACTCTTTCCACTGGGACTGCTGCCATATGTGAAATTAGGCACATACTCAAGTAACTTCTTCCATAATGGCCTACAAGTTAACTTGACAGTTTTACTGCTATTTTTCCTATGTCAAAACACAGAGAAACATGTATATTTCTAACTAACTGAGTACCTTCAATATTCTTTACTAGGTTGTTAAACCAAATAATATCTTACATCAAGTACTATAATTTTGCAAGAGTATCATGCTGGAAGTGGTACTCTGTAGACAGAAACAGAATAAAATTATTTAGCAAAAACCCATAAAATGCCTGTATTCAACTTTTCACATAAAACCCCCCCATATTTTGCTTTAGAACATCAACAGGTAAGGCCACAGAACTCCAGCAAGGTGCTGATAAGCATATCATTTTGAACTATTAAAATTACCAATAAATACCAAGAAAATCATCTGCCTATTTAAAATTACAGCAATCAAATCAAACAAAAAAAGCAGCCATCAACATCTCGAGTCATAACTGTTTTCAAGTAAAAATTGCACTATGTGCTTTAAGACTGTCACATTCTTACATATTATAACAGTGTTAGAGCAATATACATGTATTAACTTTCATCCTTCTGTCCTGGTTAGTCACAGTTTCACTGGAATTCTCCAGTGTATGATTCTGATTTTCATCCTTACTGTCTTCACCAGATAAATCTTCCTTGTCTTTTTCTTCACTCTGCAATGGCTTTTCAGAGCTGTCTTCCTTTCTGCTACATACATTCTTCTGGCCTGTCAGTGGCTTTCGCTTAAACAGGGAAAACTGAAGTGAAAAAACCAAGTAAATGATATGACTGAAACAGTTAGCAGTGAAATTCAAGATAAAAAAAGCACAAACCCCTTCGTATATACCAAGGTCAAATGAGGTTGGCAAATTTCTCCTTGGTAAAATAAATATTTTTTTCCAAAATAAAATGACTAAGAAATGTTAACGAGAAACACTTGCAATATTTGAAATGTATCAAAGTAGCACATGGGAATCAGAAAAGTTAAAGTGATTTCAATATGTCAAATTACACACTGCAAAATGCTTTGTTTGTGCAAAATGCTGCAAGTGGTGCATTTATTTGGGTTTCTTGCAAACTAGAGCCTGAGGCAAGGTCCTAAAATAAAGCCCCAGAGCAGTAATGCTTAGTATGCCTCCTGATAAACGTGTGTACTGCCATTAACGACAGTGCTTGTGCTCAGTGAGACTACACACGTGCTCAAAGTTAACTGGTGCTTAGGGTCTTTGTTCAACAGGAAACTCAGCAGCCTCTGCAGGAGCCTCTGGATCCTAAACCTGTAAGAAATTCTGTATCAGGTACTCCTCAACATGCTCTTACACCTATACAGAGAGATATATATGATCACAAAATCAGTGCACGTTGCAAACAGTTGCAAGGTCAACGAGCTCAGCGGCTGCTTTCAGAGACAAATAGGGGGGAAAATATTTTTAGATAATGTCCCATAGGAATCGAGTCCTGTTTTCACCTCACCAGTACTTGATATGATTAACAATCTCGCTTTCATGGACATGCCATCCATGAAGAGGTGATAATGGGCTTTATCTCATTTCTATTATTTGGACAATTTCAAGTTATTTTATCAAAACGTCTTAAACAGAAGGAACAGGTTTCTCAGCAGTTCAATTATCTATGCAGATCATGTAGGTTGAGCTGTTTGCTTTGGTAACTGGCCATTGCCTTCCTGGTCACTGGCAAAGCTAGAAAGAAACATCAAGCCACTAACCTTTTTTCTCCCCACAATTCCTCCAGTTTTTTGGTCATCAGTGTTCTCTGAAGAACTGTTCACAGTATGATTGTCAGTGCTTTCCTTCTCTACAATAATATAAACATTTATATTAACTTTTTTCTGATTCATGCAAATCAGAAAAAAATCACAGAAAAGCAGAAAAAAATTGCTCTTCAGATTATTTTTGAAGTAGAAGTCACTAAATGAAACTTAAAACACAATCAGAATATTCAGTGTAACTTGATGCCCAGCCTGCCAAGACTATTTTTATTTTTTACACTCTCCATATAATGTCCTGATATTACTCTCCAGATGCTCGATTTTCAAGAACAGAACACCTATGGCAGTGACAATATATAAAATATTTTTACTTGACACTCACAGTTTCCTTTTGCTGACAGAAGACAATGTCTTGCACACTTATTTGCAAGTATATTCTAATTTGGGAAAGCTGACTTCTAAGGCAGGAGTTATGGTTCAGCATGAGTTTTATTCCATAGAAACAATTCTGGGAAAAGAAAAACTTTCCATCTCAGTTGATGTTCCTGTGTTTAAATTTTCCTATACTCCCTGTACGAATCATATAAATTTAGAACTTAATATCAAAACTTCCAGATCACTGGATAATGGAAAAATATTTAAGCATCCCTTCTGTACAAGCTATTTCCATTATAATACTGAAAATAAATGGCATAGCTTCTTCATTATAAAGGCTGTGGTCTGTTTTATACCACGGTTGTTATTTTCTTTCAAGAGAACCATTCTAGATTATTCCAAAATTTCTAAAATAAAAGAAGTCCTACACGTATAGGGCACCCAACTTCATGTTCCCCAGCTTTTCTAAAGGAATATACAATTCTCGTAAACTGCCTAGACCTTCGTCTTCAGCATCCTGAACAGTGTTCAGTAATTATCACATTTCACCTAAAATAATCTCTTTGTGAATGGAATGAGGAAATGTCAGCTGAAAAAGATGAGGAAGAATTCTGAGAAGATCCTTGATTGAAGTGAGGCACAGGGCGCCTAAAGTTGCCTGAGAGATAATAAAATTACCATGACTTTGGCACTGCACAACCAGAACTGCTCTTAGTAAGATACAGTCCTGCCAAGAGAAAGTCCTTCTTGTGGACTTCCTCCAGCACATAACTGGGAAAAGTATTTATTTCTTTCAAATCATTAACAATTAAAGATGGGAGTTTGCCTCTCAAATTTCATTGCCTCTCAAGAATTGCTTTACCAACTACCAACAAGAACTGTGTTGTCCAGTATTTTTATAATATTGTTTAGAAAAGTTTTATCTGTCTTTAGAATGTCCAATTCTTAGGAATTGTATTCTTACCCTGCTGAATGATGGTCTCTTTCTGAGTAGTCTCTTCTGTCTATAGACAGAAAAAAAAAAAATCCCTTTCAAAATTGTTAAAAAAAGATGTTTAACTATTAACACCTGCATGTGTTTCTCCCTCTACCAAAACCACCCCAAACAACAACTTTGCATTTACAGGATAGCTACACATGTATAAAACTGAAGTTAGTCATAGAACCAACTTTCAGAGACCAGTAACTTAGTAGGAGTAAATGCTTTTACCTCTCCAATTTCCATAGTGCTACTACTGCTTTTCTCTCCTTCAGGTGTTTTACTATGCTTTTCTTTTTCATTTTTTTCCTCTTTTTCCTCTTCTTTGTCTGTTCCTTCTCCTGCTTCATCTCCTTCTGTTTCTTCTTTTCCTTCTACTTCTTCTCTTTTTTCTTGTTCTCGTTCTTGTTCTTGTTCTTCTTCTTCTTCTTCTTCTGTTTCTTCTTCTTCCGCATCATCATCTATTTCTTCATCTCCAGACAAGTTTTGTTCCTTGGACAAAATTGCCAAAACATAATTTTGAAACTCAAGCTGTACAACGATCATGATCCTCACCAGTTCATCACATATCAGAATTTGACTAAGAACAAGAAAACTCAAAAGGAAATGTTCTAAGGAGTAGATAGAATAAGAACAGACACAGGAGACCTCAATCAAGGTTTGCTAATTTTAATATATTTTAAAAAACCTGACCGCCAGGGAACATTTGGAGTGCAGCTGACTTATGTTTTACCAACATGTGCCCCCTTAGAGGAAAAGCAATGAAAACAACTTCTTTTTGGAAAGAAAATACTTCTTTTAAATGTTTGAAATTAGCATAATTGACACAAGCAATAGTAATTCCAACACTCAAAAAAATAATTCAAATCTGTTTCCCAAGAAATTTAATGAAGAAATGCCAGATACAATGTTTTGATTCGTGTGATTCAATTCAGACATTATAATTTGAATTTAAGTTATTTTCAGCCTAAGATAAACCTTCAATATAGTAAAACTAAAATGGCCAAGGGCATTAAAAATAAATATTTAAAGGCACAAATGTTATTTTTGTTAAATGTGTAAAAAATTGAACCAATTATATCCTTCTTCCTCCCTTCAATCAGACTGTCATTATTATGCCAGTATGTACTTATAACAGCATGAAATACAATATTTAAATAAGAAACATTCTCCTTCCCATTGCAGAAATATAAGGGCCTAAACCAAGGATTTCGAAGGTCAAATCAAGTGAAGCCTCAACACTGCCCAGAAGGAGAACATTTCTGTTCCTCTGCAGCCAATGTCACGGTGGTAACTGGTGGGAAGTGTCTGCATGCTGCTTCAGCAGTGTGGTAGAGGAATGAGTCTTGCACTGAACTCCTTCCTACACCTGCGTCCAGATGTTGTCTCCTATCTTTTCTTAATGTTTTCCTTATTCTCTCTTACTTCTTTAGATTTTTGCCTGTTGTCTCCTCAACTGTTCTCATGGTCATCAGAAGTTAACTTGCTGGTCAGGAGGAGACCACCAGTGAATGTTTCTAGAGGTTGGAACAGAGGGCCCTTTGGTGGAACTCCTTTGCTAAGCACAACTCACATATCCCAGGAATCTGAGACATCCTTACAGGGGACTTACGGAGACCTGCATCATTCTGGACTCCAGCTCACAGCCTACAGCACCTAAAATCACACTAGATGAATTTATTTCAGCAACTGAGCCATGCTCCTCATCCAAAATGAAAAAGGTGGAGGAGGAGACACTCCTTTTACTCCAAGGAAGACACCTGTTTAACTGAACAGCTTCCCAGACTGACCCCATTTTCAGTTACTGCATTTGCAGCTTTTCACAGGTGTCTCTGGCTGTCACCTCATCTGTTCAACTCCTGAAATAGCACATTTTGCATCATAACTCTGATAGCACAGTTTTATTACTGTTACTTCTGCTTGCCCATTTATAGGCACGTTTTGGAGATTTTACCAATGGTAGGGAATGATCCAAGAATGTCATACTACAGATATGCTTTTACTTTAAAAGATGAATCATCTGACCATTAAAATTTATACCTGAAGAACTTTATAATCTAAGAATTTAGGCTACTAATTAAAGCATACACGTGTGTATATATATGTATTATATGTATATGTTATATGCATTTATTATATATACATATAATCTCTTCTTTATTCTCTTTCATCATGCTTTAGGGGGTTTATTTTCTTATTGCACTTTAAACTCCTTTTTCATAGAAAGATAATGCTGAAAGAATACCTTCAGTACCTCCAAAGCTGAGACACAGAGAAGCTGACTGGGTTAAGGTCACACACAGAAAGCCAAAAGTAGTAGAGAGCATACAAGTGAAATACTTCAAACTGGTTTCATTTAAGCTTGAGGTTCCAGTTTCTTCAAGGACAAAACAGTGGTCGTTCTATGAAACAGCCTTAAACATTTTGCACCTCCAGTATAATCAATCAGTACAGCAGAACAGCTGTCTAGAAAGTATGACCTTGCAGATTTAACACACTATGCAGATTTTTGTTGAGCTGTCTTCTTTGCTTATTTTTTTCATGCATTTATTCTGGTTTTCCCATAAATCCAGACCTTCATAACTAGACATTCTTAAGGATAAGTTTGCTGTTTCCAAGCTTTAGGGGACAAATGACCTCACTTGCACTGGTTTTGGCAAAAGTATTGCCTTAGTGTGTAAACTCTCTGGGTATAACTGTCTTTTGCTAAAATGGCTCCAGCTGGCTTTTCTTTGGGCAGATTAATACAGAATAAAGATATTTCTTTTCGGAATGCTCTATAAAAATGCAGTCCTATGTCTACAGGAGAGAGGGGAAAAAGATTTCACTCTGTTCTGTACTGTTGTCTCACCTGGTGGCATGTTCTGGCTAAAAGTCTCACTGAAGACTGAGACATATCTCATGGTAGACCTTGCTCAAACGACAGCTGCAAACGAGGTTTCTCTGTATTTCTGTAACCGTTTCATTGTGGACCCCTCCTGCTTAGTTTATGGAAACAGCTCTGGCAGGTGGGCTGCTCATAATTACTATTTCAGAAAGGAAGCCTTATGGTATCTTTCAACATCTCCTCAAGAAGTCAAAATCATGTTTGCCGTCACCATTTTATGTTTCAAGGGAAGAATATCTCAAAGGCACTGACGAGACAAATTTATTTGCAAGTCTTTTAAAAATCTGGTGAAAACTCAGTGATGAAGAGAAAGTTGTCATTACTATGTGTACCACTCAAAGTGGAGAGTTCTGGGAATCTCTGGTTTACAGAGATGTTTCTGTTTCCAGTTGCCTTGGAAACTCTTAAAAATCCACAGAGAAGGTTATTAAAGAGAGTTGAGAACGACGTAGGTAGCTGCATGTTCCTGGGTGTTCTGCCAGGCAGCCATAAACCAGCAATTGCTTAGCAGTTTTTAATCATTTAAAGAACAGATTTCTCCATTACCTGCCCAGCTCATTAGCTTGACATGCCCAAAAGCATTGCCATGGACGTCTTACATGTCTACAGGACAAATGAATGGTATAAGTACCAAGCAGGAATTTCCCTATGAAGTAGAAGACTCTGAGTAAACGGATATTATGTCTAAGGAGGTTGGGCAATGGGCATAATGCTTCATATGGGCCTGAACAGTGCTCCCTTTCTAAAACACTAGTAAAGACAAATACAAAACACATGCTACAGACTATCTTCTTACTTTGGTGCAGGACTGAAGGGGAATAGGTAGAGGAATCATATGCTATGCTAGCTGCCATTCTGCTCTCCAAATACCAAGTGCACATCCATGTGACTCTTGAACTGTCCATGCTGGGAAAATGCACTGCGTTAAACATTTTACTAAAACAGCATTGAAAGTAACAATACCAACCATGAACTTACATACAGATGAGTGAAAAGAACCCCAAACCAAACAACTCCGTTTTACCCTTTGTGGGTTGGAGGTACATGGATGGGTAGACATGTAACAGTTTCTTGATACTGATCAAGATGTCAAGGCATCTGATGTGAAGTGACTGGAAATACTGCCTGACAAAACCCTTAGCAAAGCTAAGATTCATACCTTGTAGTTTCTTACTAAGCAGTTACAGAGACAGCTTAACACCTTAAAGTCCACACAGTGTTGGCCACTTGTCATCAGGTACTTGAACTTGCTTTCATTTTGTAGCTATTAATATAGAGAAGTTATTAGCTCAGCTGCTCTAAGCCTTAGAGAAATGTCCTTCACTTTAACGATTATTAAAGAAAGCTGGCCAGTTTAAAGACGGACAAAATTAAAAGACAGGAGTACTCAAATGAGAGATTTAGCAGCTTATCCTTCCACTTACAAGCAATAAGGCAGCCAAACTAGGCTTTCCTTATATATTGTCACGGAGACAAACAGAAAAGCTCAGCTAAATACACTTAGAAGAATTTCGTAAAAAGCTGAGCCTGCCACCATAACTTGTCTAAAAGTTAACATCTAGGCTTCTACTAGGTTATACTGGTTTCCTAACTGCACAGTTTTATGTTAAGAGCACTTAACATGGATTACCCGATACTTATTACACTCCCTTAATGCAGCTGGGGTGTGAGTATCCTGGAATACTAAGGCAATGCTGCACTCGTAATTTCAGGCACACTCTGCAGTGAAACCACTGGAAACCAGTTTTATGTCAGACAGGACTTTCCATTGCTAAATGTCAAAAACTGAACTTTAAAGATAGTTATGTCTTCTTGTAAATATGATGGAAGAAATCATATCTAAGTAGCAGTTGCCACGTAGTGATACACTAATTACCCTGGACATGTGATGACTAATTACCATAACAGTGCCCTCCAACAGGATGGCATCATTCTGGGATCAAATAGTGAATACATACCCAAAAATGGCGTTGGTAGAGACTGACTGAACAGACTTATTTTCCATTGGTTTTTTTCTGCCCATACTTTGCTACACAATATATTTTATTTACTAAAGGCTGAACACAACAACCTACAAATCTCCACAGACCCATGCACTTTTGTCCCAGGCTGGCAGTGCACGTACTTTCCATTAAGAGGATTAATGGGATTACATTTATTAACTGAGGCTTTAGGTGTCATCCTGAGACTGCACACTGACACTTATTACGCAGAGTAGCCAGTCATTTCTGAGGGCGTTCTCCTAAAGATTATTTCTGTTGGCTTTGGTGTAATTATTATTCTGTGGTTTGCCAGCTTGCTGCTGTAGGTGCACCTGGAGAAAGATATCTCTGCATTCTTCTTTCAATAAAAATAACTACTTACCAATGTATAAAATTGTTATGTAAAACTACATTCTGAAAAAGTATTTGTACTTTCAGTTTTTCACTTCAAATTTAAATAAAGTTATCTAAAGGATTCTCCTCCCAGCAACTCAGAACAGATTTTTTGTTTATTCCCCAAGATAAATCAACATCTGAAATAGCTCAGATGTACTACAGCTTTCATATACAAAACTGTTACCTTCTCATAAAAGTTTTCTTTCTTTGGAGAACAAATAGAAAATATAACTTTCCAAGCAAAAAGGGAAAAAAACCCCCAAAACTTCTCTAGAACTAGAAAGAATTTTTAAGGTGTTTTGTGAATACCATAAAACAAGTTAGAGACTGTTTACATCAAGTATAATCTCTTATCAAGTATTTTACACAGTAACATAAATACCCTCTAATATTCAGTCACTAGAAATAGCATACCAAAATAACTCTTGGGTACTTAAGCAAAACAGGAGAAATATAATGAGCAATTCCAAATCAGAATATATTGGTGTTATCTGAAAAACTTGCTGTGTCTCTGGAAGATATTATGCTGCATAAAATGAATTCTTAATGCTAACAGACACAGAGAAAAAAAATTACTTGGGAATATTGGCCCACACTTGGATGCAGATTGTGCATATTTTCCGAATCCTTATAGAAAAAATTTTAGTGTCTGGAGTTTGTCATGCAGCTCCCACATATTTTCAAGTGAATGAGGACAGTCACTACATTCTGCTTTTATTGTGCACATAGCTTAGAGTACTGCATGTCTCTCCCAAATCCTGTACTTTTCATTAAAATCCTGCCTTAGTCATGCTGGTTTTTATTCAGTGCTTTGATAGAAATACTGGTAAAGGCAAATTTTCACCAAAGCACCAGAGCAGGCAGGAAGGTTCTTTGAGATTCTCTGACTCTTTACTTTCCTCAAAGGGATGCTCCACGAGTCACTTCTAAAACCTCCACAGCCTGCAAGACTGGGTCTCAGGGGAGAACCCCCATTTCAAAATACTCTGATTTAAAAGTGGCAGTTTTTACACAACCATTGCTAATCTTTAAGCCCATTCTCATTTCATAGATTCTTCAAGGCACACCCAATTTAGTAATGCAAGTGCCACCAGCTTCCCCGTGGAATTGTTCTCCATGTCGTGCCAGCACTTGTGGAAGTTCTCCCTCAGCCACTGCAAGGCTGGCTTTAAAGCACAGCTTGACTTCTTTCTGTACCCTTGATACAGGACACAGTCAGGTTTGCTTTGTTCTTTTTCTCCTCATGGATGATAATGAAGTGCCTAGTAAAAGAGGTTAAATTTTGCAGCAGTTCTGCTGCTGTGTTTCTAATTATGAAAGTAGTTTTGTGCCTTGGATAGATGCTGGATAGAATGAAAGTGAAGTATTTTATACTTCCTGTAAGAAAGCCAGGCTCTGTCAGGGTGGCTCACAATCCCAAGCTCCTTTTAGGCTGGTATTTATTGTTAATTTTCCAGTCAAACAGCACAGCACAGGCTCTTGTACTAACACTGGTACACAGGGAATTTGAAATATTACTCTTCAATACTACTGTGATCTATATCCTTACAAAAAAGGTGCAGATAAAGGCTTTGTTTAATATAAAATTCTTTTTAGACCCACCTTTGTTTCTCTGTCTCACACTCTCCATATGACAGCACAAATACTTTACATTTCACACAAACCACAAATGAGACTCTGTGTGAAAGGTGTGGCAGTCATGACAAATTATAAGGCTCTAAATCCATACCATTGAACCTGGGGCACTCCAGCAGACTGCCCTGCAACCCACCACAGACCAAAAGAGTAATTTCTGATTTTTCAGTGCTGGAGAAATAAGAAAATCAGAATGGTAAATATTTTTACACTAGATATATCAGGGCCCTGATGAGACTTATTTTCATAACTAAGCATGGTGTTTTGAGATAACAGTATTAATATTTGTTTAAATTATTATACCATGAGGTTGCCCAGCCAAAAAGCAATGGGCACTACCATAAATCCTTAAAAAAAGAGAGCAATTAAGTGTACTTGCTTCTTCTTTTGGCAATGGAAAAATAAAACCTCTGTTGCTCTCTGCAATGCAATTTTCTGATGCCAAAGCTGTCTCTCCAAAATCCTTTCAATATGCAAAAAGTTAACCTCTCCCATCTCCATTAAAACATAAATAAGCATATAAGAATATTACAGCTCAGTGAGTGACTTCAGATCCCAAACGTGCTCAGAACTTTACTGAGCACAATGCTGTGGGTTTGCCATTTGTGCAAGCAGAGAATTTGCTCAGTTGCTCATAGAATGCCACAGTACTAAACACTGTCACTTCCACAATTAAAAATTCATTGAAAAATTACCCTTTCACATTTACTTTGCCCTTTTTTGACCTTTTTACAGATCCTTAATGTTATATGAGAGATAATTTCTAGAAGGCAGTGTCATCTTGGGAGAAAGTCAGCTAAAATTTATATTAAAAGATGCCTAAAGGTGAGAAAAACCAGGAGGGAAAAAACCCTAAGAACAATGAAAACAAAAACTAGATATCCTTTTCTGCATAGTTCTGAAAGGCCCTGTTCTAAAGAATATCCATGTACTTATCCAGATAAGAAACTGGAACAAAAAATAACGAGTGAAACCTAGACATTTTATGTAGTTTGGAGAAGGACATGTTTGTTATTCAGCATCAGTTATGGAAAGAGGATTACTCTCTGAATAAATGGTTTGATATGTCCAGCTATAATGGAGAAACTTACCTGCTGAAATTTTGCAGGCACAAGAGAAGAGCTGTGCTACAGAATATTCCAAAGTCACCCAGAGCCCTTTCACATCCAACCAGAGCTGTGAGGCTGCAGCAGACCTGCGCCCCAACCCGTCTGAAAGTGCCAGAGGATCTTGTATTTGATGCCTGCTGTAAAAGGCAGCAGGTGCATCAGTAATCCTGTGAATGTGTCTGTGAGGCTGTGCAGGGGATTAAAACTTCTGAGATGAGCTGCAGGAGGTGCCTAGAAATTCGCAGGTGTTTATCAACACTTTATGGATGTCCAGTGTTGCTGTCAACTGCTGTGTTGTTGCTCTTGAATTAAACATGTAGGTAGTTGATTGCTAGTTAACTGTAATTAATAAATCAATAAACCACTTATTCTTGACTTAAACCACAGAACTGAACAGTTTTTCCGTGTGACAATCATTAGGGGATAAATCATGAAAAGGGAATAAATGCTCTTTTTTCTAGCGTAACTATACAAAGACATCAAGTGATGGTACTGAAAGACAGATGCAAATAAAAAGAGGAGTTAGTTCTCCAAACAATGTGTAAAAAAATCCAAGAAATATTTTCCAAAATATGCTAAACAGGTTAAAAATTAATTGAAAGAAATTCATGTGAAGAAAATGGATGTTAAATGCAATACATATATCTGCTGAACCACAAATTACTGAATATGCTAAATATATTCATTATACTGAATGATTACAGGGGAGAAGTGACACTACGTGTTTGTGCTACTCTAATATTCTAATATTTTTTTCCCAGGCATTCACCAGTAACCACTGGTAGAAAAAAAGATGGATAGATCTTTTGTCTGGGCAATTGTTGTTTTCTCTCTCTAATGCAGGGCTTTTTTTCTCTATTAAAAACTAGTTCAGGAGTATTTCTGCCATGTTGCTTTGGTACTGCATATAAATCTTTTTGTTTGTCATAATAAATACCAGGGACATACTGAATTTTCACAAAACCACAAGCAGCAAACTTTATAAACCAGAATGAGTCAAACTAAATAAAATTCCACTCGTTATGCTAATGGAGTTCCAAAGTCCCCTCAAAGCCCAGAAGCATTGGCACAGAACACAATTTATGTAGCGAGTCTGTGGAAAACCCTTAGAAGTGCTGGAGTAAAGCTCTGCTTTTCCCCTACCACAGGAATGATCCACAAAACTACATAAAATCAGTTCTCAAATCAATGAATTTTCATCCAGACAAAACAAAGAAGAGGAGATGCCCATAAGCTGGCTTCCTTCACTCTCTTGGAAAGCTTTATGCTATCAGCATATGTTAAGAGAGAAACAACAAATAGTTCCCATTTGCCTAAGAATTTACATTAAATGCTTCAACCAAACAGTAAATGAAGGGCCATTCCTATGTGGAATTGGAAATCACTTGCTTTAAAATGCTCTCACTTTTTTCTCTCTCCCTCTCTCTAGGAAATATTTTCACTAGAAATAGCAGGGTTGTTTCATTTTTCACAGCACAGTTTTCTTCCAACGATGATTTCTAGAACCACAAAGAAGTAGATGTCATATCCAAGAAACCCAGTTTTAGGCCTATAAAAATACTTCTCAATACTGCTCTAAGTTTAATCACAGTAAGATCCTAATCCTTCGTAAGAAAGATAAAATAACACACCACAGCTCCACTTAGTTTCAAAAGGAAATGTTTTCAGAGGAGTTCAGTGATAACACAGCACAGTGGCAAAATATCCGATAACTCCATTGTTAGAGGGAGCTGATTTCTTGGGAAGGGCATTTAACTGATAAAATATTCTCTAGCAGAATATGAGGATACTTACCCTGCTCCAAAGACACATGCTGATGTCAAGACAATGTGTTCCAGAGAATTCCAAAGTTTAAAACAAATTTCACAGGGACAAAATACAGTCACTGGGCTAACTTTTTGCTGTAGTTAGGCATAACACATGACTGAAGTGATCTTACCTTCAAATGCAGTATATGGAAGGGGTGAGTGAGGCAGGAAGGATGGACCTGGACTAGGATTTACTGGCAAACTACTGATCTACTACAGGCTTCTTAGAAAATAAATTCTGGAGACATCGTGTCAAAGATCATTTAATGCCAGTATTTTACAAAACAATATTAAAATGTTTCATAATCTCAACATAAGTATTGATTCCATTCACATTTTTATTGAATGACATTTACTAATTTTGATTCCTTTCTTCTTCTCTCCTCATTTTCAAGTAGGGTTTAAATAACTATTTTTCTAGAGAATGTCAATACTGAGATCTGTTTGCAAAAATTTCTCAGACCACCCATTGGCATAATATTCAAGTAACAATGCTGCATGATGAGTCCCTATCTCTTCATTTGCCAGGTCAGTCCCTAATGGTTGGAAGTGTGATGCATTATCTTACAAAAATAATTTGCAAGATTTGTTTGTGTATTTTAAGGAAATTCTAAAAGTATTAACTTTGTTTTTTCCAAAAAAAATTCAGACTTTCTTGCCACTTTCTTTACTATTCCATCTGGCTTGTTGGTTTATCTCTTTTTGGAGATTACAGATAGGATTTTGTAGGAGGGAAAACCATAAATCTCCTGGAATTAGGAGAAGCTTTGGCTCTGATCCTGAAAACATATATGTGCTTCACACAGCAACAACATACATGCCTCTCCTTGAGTACCTCTGAGTTCAAGGACTAATGCGATGTAGTCTTTTGTAGGCAGATATAGAATCTTTTGTGTATTGCACAGTATAAACAAATAAAAAATGTTTTACAGGTGTATATTGCAAATTCTTAATTCTGTCTAATCACCAAGTGTGATATTCAAAAATTATCCCTGAGCTTTAGTGTAATCTAGGCCAGATTCTGAGATTTTGTCTTTTTGCACAGAATTATGTGCTGACACCAAAATAAGAAGTCAGTCTTAAGGCCCTTGAAAAATCACTTACCCAGGCCTGCATTTCCTTTTACCTCCCATCCGCTGACCCACGTAAATTTGGCAACTTGTCATTTCTTTAATTTAAGTACTTAAACATGTCACCAATGTATGAACAGGATAAAAGTAGGGGAAATAAATTATGGAGTGATACCAAAATTTAAAAAGATGTACATTTGCTAATTTACTGAAACTCCTTTCATGTAAGGCACATTATCAAGTAAACTGTCCTGCAACTAAAATAGATGTATTGCTGATTCAAAGGCAAAGATTACACTGTTACAATGTATAATTCATTTGTCAGCATGAAATTACACTTTAATTAAGAGGCAAACACAGTTTACCTCCTCAACAATTAATATTTTTTTATATATCATACATGATAGACATGATTGTGAAAATGATCATTATCAACAAAGTAAGATTTCTCTCATAAAAGCTTCCTAAATCTAAACATTTTCTTCAGTCTTTTTCAAGAAATTGGCACTTATATGCATAATAATATGCTTTAATTCCATGAAAAGTTTCTTTTAAGTAATAAAAATCAATCTGCCATAGTTCCAAAGTTTCCTGAATAGGCTTAAAATGCATCTCCAGTAGTCTATGCTACTTTAATGTTAAATAATGAGGTAGCACATTGTTCCAAAATTGTTCTGAATTATGTAAACCATTTGCTACATGACGTTTGGATTTCATGTTTTGTTTAGAGCTGTTTGGTAAAGCAGTTCTTTCTGTTTTTTCTGGCTTCCTGGGTTTGCTTTTCTTTTCTGGAAGTTTACTACTATAATTTTTCCTTTTATCTTTTGCTCTTTCCTCTTCCTCTTCTTCTTCCTCCTCACCCTCACCTTCTTCTCCCTCATCCTCTTCTTCCTCCTCTCCTACATCCCCTTCCTCCTCTTCTCCTACATCCCCTTCCTCCTCTTCTCCTTCTTCCTCCTCACCTTCTTCACCTTCTCTCTCCTCTTCCCCTTCTTCTTCTTCTTCCTCGCCCTCTTCCCCTTTTTCTTCTTCCCCCTCTTCCTCTTCTTCTTCTTCCTCCTCACCTTCTTCCCCTTTTTCTTCTTCCCCCTCTTCCTCTTCTTCTTCTTCCTCCTCACCTTCTTCTCCTTTTTCTTCTTCCCCCTCTTCCTCTTCTTCTTCCTCCTCCCCCTCTTCCCGTTTTTCTTCTTCCCCCTCTTCTCCTTCTTCTTCTCCTTCTTCCCGCCCTCCCTCTTCTCCCTCCTCTACCTCTTCTTCCTCTCCTTCTTCCTCATCTCCCTCTTCTTCCACTCCCTCTGCTTCCACTCCTTCTTCCTCCTCATCTTCCTCTTCTTCTTCCACTCCCTCTTCTCCCTCATCTTCCCCAGCACTCTCTTCTTCCTCCCCTACTCCTTCATCTTCTTCCACTCCTCCCTCTTCTTTATCTTCTCTTTCCTCCTCATTTTCCCCCTTCTCTTCTTCCTTTTCATTTTCTTCTCCCTCCTCCCCTTCTGCTTCTGCCTCTGTTCCTTCCTCTTTCTCATCTTCTCTTTCCTCTTCCACTTCATCCTCCCCCTCTTCTCCTTCTTCCACTCCATCCTCACCCACTTCCTTAGTTCTCATTTTTGCATCTTCCTCACCCTGTTCTTCTTCAAATACCTCTTCTTCCCTCCCTGCCAGTGATTCCCCCAACTCCTCCTCTTCACCCTCTTTGTCTTTTTCATTCTCCCTTTCTCTGTTTTCTTCTTCATCTTCATCTTCCTTTTCATCTTCTCCTTCCTCTTCTGCCTCTACCTCTTTTTCTTCCTCTCCCTTTCCATCTTCCCCTCCTTCCTCGCTCTCATCTCTTCCCTCACTTTTAACCTGTTCCTCCTTTTCTTTTTCAGTGCCTTCCTCTTTCTCATACTTCTCCTCCATATCCTCCTTTTCTCCCTCACTCACCATTTCTTCTTCCTCTATCAACCTGCTTTGCTCATCTCCTTGATCTTTGCCATCTTGCTGATTGACCTCCTCAATCTCCTCTGCACCCTCATTCTCACTGTCTCTTTCAGCCTGTGATTCCTCTCTTTCATTTTCTTCCTCATTATCTTTTTCCTCTTCATCTTTTTCTACTGAAATTTCATCTCTGCCTTTTTTAACTTCACTCTCTTCTTCTTCCTCCCCTAGTTTACCTTCACTGTCAATTGTTTCATCCAGTTTTTCTTTTTCACTCTCACTCTTTTCACTGCCTTCACTCTCCTGCTCCTGATCAGATTCCTCCTCGTTCTTAATTTCTAATGGCCTGTCTTCATCAGATTTACCATTAGAGCTTGTTTCTTCCTCATTCAGGCTTTTTAAATCAATCTGTTCTACACGTTCTTTCTCATTGTTTGTAGCTTGCATCTCCTCAATCTCACTGTCTTTTTCTAAGTCCAAATGTGTCACTGTTCTCCTTGCCCTCTGGACAACTCTGTGTTCATAGTAGACCTCTTCCTTAAGTATATATTTTTGGAGATCATTAGTACTTTCCTCAGTTGAAGATGATGACGAAGTTACAGATATTTGTTTCAAAAACTGATGCTTTTTTTTAAGCTCCTTCGGTTCTGCACTACTTTCTTCTCCTGTGACGTATATTCTTTCACACTTGTCAGATTTTTCAACACCATCCTTTATTTTGTTCTGACTTTCTGTTGTTTCTTGACTCCCTTGTTTTTTAACAGGACTGTATTCTTGTACAATTAAAGAATCAGTCTGGGGCTGATCCCTGGGAGTAGAAGGAAGTACCTCTATTTTAAGGGATTGCTTAGATTTAACAGCTTTTGGCTTTTTATTGGAAGAATTTATTTTTTCAGTCAGAATTTGATTTTCAGTGGGAAGATTATATGTTGCATCCTCTCTGAAAAATTCAGGATTTTCCGCATACTCTTTTTCCCTTTTCACTAATACGCTTTTGTCCCCAGTAATTTCTTGAGCACCACTTTTCAAAGTACTATCACTTTGTGCCTGTTCAGATTTACCTTTCTTTATACTTTTTTTGGCCATAGGCTTCCCTACAAAGGCACTACTCTTTTCTAAATCTTGTCCAGGTGACTCTGAAAGTGAGGACTGCTTTTGCAAAGAGCCAGACTCTAATTTTGAGCCCTCCTTTGTGAAATCAGAATCCTTGTTTTTCAGCCCACCCTTACCATCTCTTTTCAGTTTCACATTTTTATTGTTCTTCTATTCCACATGAGAAGCAGAAAATTAAAAAGAAAGAAAAAAAGCATTAAAGACAAATGGCAGCAAAAGAAAAAGGTTACAAAAGCATCTGAACAAGAAAAGAAACAATTTGTGAGAGGAGATTAAAAGACAGCATAAAAGGTAGAATATTTCACATGAAATGAATTTACAAGTGCACATATTAGAAGAATGTAACATCCTGTTAATGATCAGTGTAGTGCAACACCTTCCTCACTATCCAAGGGAATGCAGTCATGATTGTGCAGCCAGTACCACACCCCATAAACCAGAGCAGGAGCAATGCATGACGCTGTGCAAGCAGAAGGAAACTAGTACAGTTCTCTTACACCTTCCTCCTTTGGAAATCTTCTGATGATTGAAGCTGTTATACCATTTCTAAGAAGGTTGAATATCTGTTGTCTTTCTGCTTTAAATTTTACACTTATATAGCAAATTCTGCAGAATAACTTTTAAAATCTAAAATAAAATTATAAAGAAATGTAACAAAATGCTGAAAAGGTGGCATCACTTTAGGAGTGAAATAGGAAGGTAGTACAAAGTATTTTAATTTCATAATTAAGGCTAGTATTATTGCTCCTTTAAATACACTTCATGGTGAATATCTGTAAATAAAATCTTTATTTACACTGCATCCCAAATTTTTTCATATCAACAAACCAGTGGAAATGTATGTTATCACCTGAAGTTACAACGTGTATATGGTAGTCTTTTGCTCCTTAAACTGATGAAAAATTATACACTCATCTCAAACTACACTGGATATGTGGAGTTTTCTGTGCTTACCCAAATTCTCTTTAACTTCAGTCAGCTTCTTAGAATTTTAGGTCATAGATAATTTTAGAAAATTAGCAAGAGGTGGTCTATAAAATTTGCCTGGCTTTTTAAAAACTCAAAGCAAAACGGTGAAGTACTGGGATAATACAAGAATTGCAGATTTTTTAAATGTCAGTATAAGTAGACAAATATATAATTAGTTACATTACCTTCTGTTTTTGGAGTGGTGATAATTTTAAGGACCAGTCACCAGGATTCAGTTTCATTGCATGTGTCTGCAAAAAATAAGATCTCTATTAAAAAAATAAATATACTTAATATGGACAGCAGCATCAAAGCCCAGGTCTACTAAACAGAGCTGTTTCAGGAACATTTAAATATTATTGCACAGTCAGGCTGAGACAAACCTGTATGATCATTCAGCTCACCTATTTCACTTCCACTCCCTCATTTACTGCTTATACAGAGAGTGGTGAAGAAATGTCAGCACCTAAACTGTCTGTAGAGACTGAACACTATACTGACCTTTCTTACACCCACAGGCACGTTTGAGATCCACCTTCCACTCACTGTAAGGTTACAAATCAAACCTTACTCCCTCATCATCACAACCTTCAACTCAACACCCAGTTTGGTACCATAGCCTTGAAAGAACATCTTCAAAGAAACGTTACACAGCAGAAATTTTCCTTGGAATCTAATGCCTTTATCTCTTCCACATAGAGCAAAAAACCAAAAGGCAACATAGAATACTATTAGATGGAAATATATAATGAAATTTTGCTCATATATTCCAAATGACAAGATAATACTCTCTGCTGCTGATTGTTAACTGCTCATGGTTTAACCACTGTTAACTGCTCATGGTTTAACCACCATATTCTTTTTCAACACAGTGAGCATGGACAGTTCTGGTTTCAGACTCCCAGTAATTTGTATTATCAATATGATATTAAAGGTTTTTCCTCCTCTTGTCACATGTGTCAATAAGATGTATGTTGCCACAGCCTAGAAAAATTGAAAAAACTATGCTGTAACAGACTGTTTTCATTCAGATCCAAGAAGAGCAATCATTTATTTTGTATTTTGACAAGTTTGCCTGATGGGCTTTTTTTCAAATTTATGTTTAAAAATTTTTAGATGTTTTAAAATTGATTCAAGATAGATACAAAACTGAAAAGGACAACGAAGTCTAGCACATAAAGTGTGCAATATGTAAATAATGCTTCAGTAAATTAATGAAGGCCATCCTGTGCATTGGATCTGATCACATTTTTTTCTTGTAAATCAAAATAAAGTTTTATAGCATTCAATAAATAGTATGCACAAACAGACTGCTAAATTACTAAGTACTTTTAAATGCATACAAATAATAATTCCTGTAAAATGTACAATCCCTCCAGCATAACTGTGGCTGCATGAAGGCCAGGACATGCTCCTTTCTGCCGAGAAAACAAAATAGTTTGGAAAGTTGTACAAGTGATAAAGTGAATATGTTTTTTAAATAAAAGAAATATGTAGGAACAAGCTGAGAGATAACCAAATAATCAAAACATCTGGATTTTGGCCGTCCCTTTAATATGATCCACCTGTACTAAGAAACCTCTTCTCAAAACAGGAAAAGATGCTCTTCTGCTTCATTTCCTGCAATTCGCTGTTGGAAATCATCAAGAAAAGCAAGGTCAGAGATAGAGATCACCATGTGGCCTCCAGCATCCTCTTCCTTTTCTTTCTGATTTCCACAGCTAAAGTGTGTGGAGGCACTGCACTACTTGGACTGCTTCAATCTCATATCACAATATTACTTGGAAAATTAGGGCATATTTTAGCATTGGGTAATGATGATATGAAATGCATGCTCATTTAACAGTGTGTCAGTACTTCTTGGTGTCACATTTGATGTTCTGCGCTAGTCAGGAATTCTGTATTAGAACTTGAAGCACAATTTAGCTTCTTTGTCTCCCCCTGCATAAAAATTACTGAATTACAGATCCATTATTGGAATATATTACCATATTTAGGGTGTCAGTTGTATCTCCAAGGTTTCTGTCAATATTTTCATTATCTGAATCTTGTTCTGAAGAGACTTCACCAGGTTTATCTTTTCGATGATTATTTTCTACAAGGTAAAATAGGGGGAAATAAACAAATGTCATAGGAACGAGCCCTGTATAGCAAACAGAACACCCCACTCTTATAAAATAGAGATTATTTTTATTTTACTGACATACAACTGAAGTCCTCAGATTCTTCATTCCCCCAGCCCAAGACACAGCAGAAACACTTGCATCTCCTTTCATCAGTATTAAAAACAGAGGTAGCTCAGCAATCTGGTCTCAGTGCACTGTAGATCTCTGACCATTTCTGCAGGCTTTCAAAGCCTAAATATTACATGGACAAAGATTCTTTTGGATAATCTCTTTAATAATAGGGTAACAATTAGACCAAATTAGCTGCAGTCGTGTCATCTCCATTGCACATTATCTATGTAATGGTTGGAGAGACAGTGATTTTAATGCAGCATCATAAAAATATCCCTACATCATTAAGCTCATCAGGTCTATGACCATTCCACACAGCACAAAACCTGAGGTTTTAGGCCTAAGAAGACTCTAAAGGAAATTCAAATTTCACTGCATTGCTTTCCTGGAACCAGAAATCCTAATGGACATGCTGGCAGATTTAAAAATAATCACCTTCATTCTATGAATTAATTATTTTCATATTAGAGTTGTCTGTCTAGTAAATCTGAGCTAACTCTTACACAGCAGCTCTGCATTCTGCACTCTTCAGCATTGTTCTCCCCAGGAAATCACACATGGCAGGAGCCCAGGTAAGTCCAGAACTGCTCTAAAGAGTCTGTGCAACAGTCCAGTGCTGTATTATGGTTATCCAGACTTTTCCATTAGCTAGAACATTATAAATCCTTATTATCTTAGATAACAAAGAGGGAAGAGTACTTTTGCATTTCCAAGTGAAGATGAAAGGTCCTGTAAGAATTAGTAGACCTCTTGTCCTATCTTTTCTTATCCAAGTTCCATGTAGGCTTACCTTTAAGACTGTTCATAACTTTCTTTTTCTGTAATACTTTTTTTTTTTTTGTGAAAACGAAGTAAATAGTTAATGTTCTTACAGTATTTTTGTGAAATCTTATCTCTAAAGGCTTAAGGAACCACAGGTACAATTTAAAAGTTGTTTTTCTTTCACTCAAGCTTCCTCTAAATTTTTTAACTTGTTTTGCAAACATGAACAGTGTGAGGCAATTTTTGTCTGCATTTCTCAGCTTTCATGTCTGTATGCTGCCAGACCCTCCTGAGGTAAGACTGAACCTGAACCTTCTTTCAGGTTCAAACTGAACATTTGTTTATGAATGATGCGAGTCAAACCGTTGTTATCAGAAAACAGCAGCAAGATGTGGGGACACTTCACCTTCTTCATGGTCTCCACCCCTCCCAGATTCAGCTTTAGGAAGACTTGTGGCAGAAAACCAGAACGGGCTGGTGTTGCTTGTCACAGGCAATGAAGATTTTAAGAAGCTTTCCCGCATTGGAGGCAGAGTTTGTGCCATTCGAACAAACTGCTCCGGTGACCTTTCCTTTAGAAGATTGAAAAACAATAGATTGAGAAAAAGGGTAGAAAAACAAAATGTAAGCAACCTCTCATACTTATCACTGGTATTTAATTTTAGCTGATGATACAGTGTTGCAACTTAGTAAGCATAAACAAATATCTTTAATATTTTAAATATTTATAGTTTTAAAAAGTCGGCAGGTACATAGTGGGATTTTTAAGATAATTTCTATGCAATGATTTCGAGCAATCCTAAAATATAAACAAAGGAGAAAAAGAAATTTTTTTTAATTTAAAATGAAAAACTAGTCTCTCAAATAACATCAAGGTATTTAATCCACAACATCAATACATTTTTGGAGAATAAATTCAGGTTTTGGTAGTTAGTTCTCAGACAGGTAAGTGAAATGATCCAACTCATTGTGCTGTTTTAAAGAAATCACACGGAATGTGTAGTGGAGATAAAAGAGCAAAAAGCAATACTTTAAGTAACTACATCTAATATTCTCCTTTGATATTTTATAAACTATGAAATTGTTTAATATATTCAAGAACTCGAAGGGAACAGCAAAAGAGTCATGTTCTTACTATTTTTTAAAAAATATTTCTAAGATAGTTTAAAAAATGCAAAGGAACAGGTTCTACATTTTAGAACAAAAAAAATTACAAACCAAATTTGAATCTCTTTCACGGAAATAAATAAGCAAAATCTGACCAATACCTATTTTTTTTGTCCTGCATCAACTTTTGGGATCAGGGTAAATATATATTTTTCATATTATACATTAAAATTAAAAACTTAGTTTAAGAAGATATATTTAACTGCTTGGTATATGCTGCGATTTTAGCTTTAAAAGTGATTTCGTTTCCTGAAAGAAGTATGGCAACTCTAAATATCTCTGAACTTACCCTCTCTCGACGTCGTATTCGTGCTGCTGATAATTGCAAAGTGTTTGCTAGTACAAAGTCCCCACTCATTTTAGGGGTAGTGGCAGTCAAACGAGGCTCATATAAATCTTCCAAGGTTACTTCAGATCCTTTAGGTCTCGGAGCAGCAAAAACCAGCATGTGACAACCACCACAAGCAACCTACGGCTCAAAAAAAAGGTCTGATTGCTTCATTTGCAAGTATCAAGGATGCACATTTCTTACAATCATCTCTAGGGGCTTAGATGAGAAGAAAAAAATGTAGTATAAGTAAGACATAGCAAATGGCTTTCAATTTAGTTCCTAATTACACCAGGAAGATAAAAGTACTTAATTATGTTTATTAATGACTAATGATCTATGTTCACCTTTTCTTAGTTAAACACAATATATTTGTATTGAACAAAACAAAAGACAAGTCCATCAAAATTTTTATATAGAAGATAGCAAAGATATTTCCACCAATTTTCAAGAGATTTTGGCTAATTATTTTGATACCAGTCAAATGAGAGCAATGCTGATAGTTTCAGTGACTCAAACCCAAATGTTTTATCATAAAATCCACAAAATGTCAAGCAAATTCTACACCCTCCAGTAGACACAATATTATTACATAAAGATCAGAGGTTTCATGTTTTAAGAGGTTTAAAACACTCGCTTCCAATAAAACTTCCTTCACCTGTAATTCCAGTAAACAAACAGAAGTGATCAATAGACTTTTGTCCCAAATTTTGTTCAATCCTGAGTCATGTTAGCATTTTTGATGCTGACAATTCTGTGACATTTATTTCTTCTGCACCTCAAGAAGCAGATGAAAAAACTTCTCTTACACAAGTCTCTAAAGAAAAGACTATTCCTGCTCTCTTTTCTGGTTTGGATTTAAAAAACCCAACACCTCAAATTTTCTTGAGGTTTAAAAATATCCCACTGTACAAAAACTGTCAAAATTGAACAGATGACTCTCTGTTGTTTACAGAAAAGATATAAATTTCCCCATACTTCCAACCACCTAAGAGCAATAAATAATTCACTTTATAAGCTACCACGGCTCTAAAGACCAAAACACCATAGCACAAGAGTAGTGAATAAAACCCTAAAGAGCAATCTGTATGTGTAGCCCAAGTCGAAGACATTCTAAACTAAATTAACAGTGTGCTAAGCATATATAATTTACTTTTTCCTTCAGTTTGTGTTGTCCACTATTTAAATGTTATAGAAAGAAAGAATTCTATAATGAGATTTCAGCTCTCATTAATAATGTATTTTATTAAAAGATAAATATCTTGGTGCCTGAGAAGAATGAACAAAAGTTTTACCAAAAGGACTGTGAACTTCAAGAAATTGTAACACAGAGTGGGATCAAACAGATTAGTAAAACTCTCTTCTCCAAATCCTAACTTGCCGTGTCGTCCATCTCCAAAAGTAAACATGAGGCCATTCTCTGCATGTGGGAATAAAAAGGATGTAAAAACAAAGATTCAATACAAAACCAGGACAGAATGATTACAAACAAAGTAACAGGCCACGAAAGTAAGGAATATTTCCCTTCCAAAAGCAAAACCTGAATAATTATTTTTAGATCTTCAACAGATGAATATGATTTAAAGATATGCATGTTTTCAGACAAAGTACTGTCTGAGATGTTGGTCTAGACAATTCATTAAAAAAACCCACCCCAACAAAATAATAAGATTTAAACTGTACAGAAAAACAAAGGCTTCTAAACAAGAATATTTGTTAGCAAGGCATAATTAGGAGGTTATAATTCCCCAGGAGGTACAGAGTTATGCATGGCATGGCTGTGAATCAGAAATTGCTGTTGCATCCAGCTTCCTCACAGGCTCATTTCACCTTTAGAACCAGTAATGGATATGCCTGCTACTGCTCACTGTTCAAGGAAAGCTTTTGCAGTACAATAGAGAGTTGCTAGAAGTGGTTCCAGAATTTTGCACTCCCATACCTGCTATCACAGCAGTGTGATTTTCCCCACAGGCAATGTTACATATTTTATGCCTCTTCAAATGTTTCACAGACTTCGGTACTGAGCTTTCAAACACAAAAGTTCCATGTCCCAGCTGCCCATATTGTCCAAGTCCAAAAGTATAGACATCTGTCTCTGAAATGATACAGGCAAAGTTAACAACAAATATGCTGATATGTATATTTATTTATTTATTTATTCATATAATAACCTACGTTCTATTAGCCAAATGGAAGGCCACTGACATAAACATCATAAAAAACAATGTGTAATCAATTAAAAAATGTACCAACTAATCAATTACATTTATCAATTAATATACAACAAAATTAAAAAACAAACAGGAATTGAAGCACTAAAATATACACAGAAAAAAATTTTAAATGGTTCAATATGCCATATATTTTCCAACATAAATGCAAAATAATCCACTGATCATATGTACACAAAGCAAAGTTTAAAAATTGTATGGGAATTTACATACTGCAATAAATTCAAGGCCACAATGTTTATGCATATATATGCATTTTCACAGTAGCCTCATTTTCATTTCTTGTTACCTCCATGTTCGTTGTATGACCCTAAATTTAATAGACAAGACCTCTTTAAACCACTACTAATTGGTATGTAAGAAGAGACTGGAACAGTAACAGAATAAGTTTCAGTATTCTGTTCAGCTACCAAATCAGCCCTGCAATAAATACAGAGACCACTATAATTGTGTTATCTTGTGACAGAATAATCATCTTTCCACATTTATGTTTTGTCTGTTTAATGGACTGTCTGTGCCAGGAAAAAGAATAAGAGCTTCTCCAAAGCAATAAAGATTCTTGGTGTGTCCATCCCTGGCACTCCATCACAACAGGGGAAGATTGTGAAGCTTGGAAATCTTGATGAGGTCATGCTTGAACAGAGAAGTTTTTTGGGAAAAATGGAGAAATTTTCCCAGAATTTAATTTCCTGACCCGTTTTCTTTTGCGTGTAGGCAATAAAGGAAAAGCGAGAGAAATTCAACTTAAAGCACTTGAAAAATTACTTGAAAAAATGAGAAAGATTATGAATTTACAAAAAATATTGCACGTTAAGTTAAAAGAACTTTCCAATTTCAAAGGAACTGTGATGCAATAGTAACACTGCATTTGGAAATGTTCTTTCTAGGGAAGTCTTTTCCTTTCTGTTCCTTACAAATTGTTCCATACTAAGATGTCATGAATTCACACCATTAAAAAAAGCCCAACTGTCTCAAGTTTTTTTTAAATTGTAGATGAAAAATATGAGTAAACTTGGTTTTTTTACTAAATGTAATAGTAAAGCTCCCTCTGCTGGAAATTTTAGTGCAAGAAAGTAAAACCTTCTCAGGACCTTTATAAAAAGTAAAACAAGAAGTAAGAATTTTCCTGTAATATTTAGACTTCCTGCATAAGAATCAAGAAACTGCACCTGAAAGACATGAGCTTTCTCTCAGCAAACAAAAATCTCACCTTTATTTTAGTAAACTGCTTTTTCAGGATGGCTGATTCCATAAATTCTGTTTAGAAGTACTGCATTTGTTTTAAGAATTCTTTGAAAACTGGCAGGTCTTGTAACTACATGGCTTTACCCAATTAAGATAATTACTCTGAGTGAACTTCGAGGTTTTTTGCTTTAATCCTAGCATGAAACATGCAATGGCTTCTGCACTTGTGTTGAGAAGATGTTTTCAAATGTTAACCTTAGAAGTGCAGGAAATTTTTTCTTTCCTCTGTTTCTACTGAAAATGAGGAAAAAGGCCAATCCCAAGCCAGGTTAGAGTGCCTTCATATGATGAATAATTTCTTCTGCTGCCCTTATAGACCAGGGGCACCTAAATGTTGCTCCTCCTAAATTTGCTTCTTAGTCAAGTATCAGGGTAGAGGAAGAAAAAAACTTGCACCTTTTTTAAATGATTCACCACTCTGGTGCAGAAGTGAGGTCAAACCTCACCAATAACCTCCTTTAGTGGAAATGAGGTATTTCCTTCAATCTGTCTTTATAAATGTATGGAAAAGCAACCTCACACACTTATTGATAAAATGACAGGGGTGAATTTCATCATTCTGAACACAGCAACAGCTCATGAGAAGGCCCTTGAAGGATGAAGAAAAATGGTTTCAGAGCTTGCACAGAAGACAATGGCTTTGCTGTTCCAAGTGACCTCCAGCACCTGAGTCCTGGAAGAGCTGCTTCTTTACTTCCTATGTTTCCCTTTTTGGATGAACAAGGATATTGCCCTGTAACCGTGTTATCTTCCACCATTGCAGGCAACTTTTGTAATCTCCATGACCATTTGCACTACCAATAAAATAGTCCTAGGCAAAAAGCTATATAGTTTCATATTCTTTTTTAAGACATGCCATTTGCTGAGAGAACTGTGTGAGCTCAAAGAACATTTTTCAGAATCATGCATTCCCTGCTATGTATCTAAGGCTACAGATGAAGTTAAAAAGTCCATGGAACAAAAAGGAAACAGACAGGTAAGCTTTTATCATAGAAACATAGAGTGCTTTGGGTTGGAAGAGACCTTAAAGATCATCTGATTCCGACCCCTTGCTATGGGC
Organism: Cnemophilus loriae; assembly: GCA_013397755.1. NCBI lineage: Eukaryota > Metazoa > Chordata > Aves > Passeriformes > Corvidae > Cnemophilus > Cnemophilus loriae. The sequence continues at coordinate 304,492 of VZTF01006642.1, read as the reverse complement.
AGGGACACCTTTCACTAGACCAGGTTGCTCAGAGCCCCATCCATCCTGGCCTTGAACACTGCCAGGGATGGGGCATCCACAGCTTCTGTGGGCAACCTGTGCCAGTGCCTCACCAGCCTCACAGTAAAGAATTTCTTCCTAATATCCAACCTAAACCTACTCTCTGTCAGTTTGAACCCATTCCCCCCTGTCTTGTCATTCCAGGCTCTTGTAAATTGTCCCTCTCCATCATTTCTTGTAGGCTCCCTTCAGGTACTGGAAGACTGCCATTAGATCAGCCCAGAACCCTCTCTCTTCCAGGCTGAACAACCCCAATTCTCTCAGCCTTTCCTCATAAAAAAGTGCTGCACCCCTCTAATCATCTTGGTGGCCTGCCCACATATATGCATTTCCCTTGAACATTACTATTATTATTATTATTATTACTACTACTACTGCTACTATAACTATTATGCCAATGAACTATTCACTCTCACAATAGCTTTATTTTTAAACAGCTTATGCTGAAAAATATTACTGTAAAAATCAACTGTCAACACAACGTTCAGTATTACCAGAGCTAGTAACTGGATTTGGGGATTTCAGTATAAATAGTATACAGACTTAAGAACAGTTTGAAAAGTCTAATAATCCTATATGGTCTGAATCGTGAGTTCTGCCAGGAAAAGGTAGAGCTTTTACATCCTTTTTGTCCTCTTTCAAAAGGGTGCCTTGGCTTTCTTTTCTTTTTAAAAGACCTTGAGACAGAAGATGAAAAATCCAACATTTTACATACTAATGCACTAATGTTCTTATGTCAAACATTCTATTCTCAAAAGTCTGCTTCACTTTTTCCTTTGAAGAGTTATCTTTGCTTTCCTTCCTTTCAGAGAATGAAAGGAAGTAATATATCCTTCTATAGAAAAAATTATTCCCGGAGGATCTGTCATCATCTGAAAAAAACCTGGAAGATATTAAGGCCACTCCAAATCATCTGTTTCTTCTTCTCCAATTTCTAGGTTCACGTTTATTATTTTTCTACCTTTTAAAACACCTTATTGAAAAAAGCATGCAAATTGTGATTGCTGCTCTCCCATATTTCATTTGAAAGTGATGATACCAACAGTTTTCATTTGCAGCAGGAAGTATTGCTCTCAACAATTTAATTCTTGTTCTCTGGGAAAAATAATTGAGTTTCCCATTTTGGAATTTCAGAGCAAAAATACCTAAAGAATTATCTTAATATAGAGTTTCTACCTTTTACTCTGATACTTGTTGTAGAGATTCTGAACAGTACTTAGATTTAATAACCCAGATAACAGTGGTTCCTACCATACAAAACTGCCAATAGAATAGACAACAGTCATAAAGAAGAAATCAAATGAAGTGCTTTGAAATAGACTAATTACACATGAGAGGCAGGAAGAAACTTGCCTTGTACTGTGTAAGATAACTGAATTATGCTTTCTTCTAATTTGATAAACCCTCAGTAGAAATGATGTCAAGAAATGAGCCAAGATGTGCAACAGTTTTTCCATATGACATTTTCTCCTGTGCTATTGCTATGTTAAATGAGATAGATGAAGCAGGGGAATATTCAATAGTCACACACTCAGTTCTTGTTTCCTGAGACTGAAATGTCACATCCTTAAAAATTGGAAAGACCCTGAAAGGATGAAAACCACATCAGTATATATTGTATTACTAATGGCAAGCAGCACCCATTTTCATGGAGGATGACACATGAAATTCAGAATTTCTCCAAAACTGTATTACTTTCTTAATTTATGGAAATGAGCTTAAAAGAGGTGTAAATGTTTCTGCTCCTCTTTAAAGGTATATCATCAGAATTCTCAGTTTCTGGTCATACCACTTCACCTCAAGATGCAATTTAGGACTAATTTCAAGTGAAGTTTCTGGTGCAAAGCCAATAATGTATGTATATCACACTCACTTAATATTTTTAGTATCCATACCTACCTCTTTTCACAACTTTTTCCTCAAATTTTGCTTTGAGTCAGAAAATTTTCTCCATGTCAACACTTCTGACTAAGTATCTTTCATTTCCACTGTCCTCTACTCTTTCACTCGAAGTGTCTTAGTCAGAAGTTCACATCTGTCACCTATTTAATAACAGCTGCATCACATTAAAGAAACATCTATCTGATTTTTCACTCTTATCACAACTATTACTCTTTAGGAAATGTATTTAGTTGGGGGATATAGTTTTCCTCTTTTTGTGACTCAACTAGATCATCTGGCACTGAACACTTTGATCATCAACTGCCAGCTCAGCCAGCACTGAATTTCTTATTTACCTTCTACTAAAGAATTTATTTCCATAAGCAAGTAAATCTTACATACATACATACTTATTACAGTATTTTCTTCACTGCATTTTTTCTATGGCATTTATATTTCCCTCTTTGTTCTAGCTCTTGTACAGATTTCAGTATAATGATGATGGCATCCAGGTCTGTATCTTTCTTCTAAATCTCTATAACAGTCATTGGTTATAATGATTTTTTTATCACATGAAACGCCATTAAGTCAAAGTATCTACTGGTTGAATTCAGATTTATGGTTAAAAAAATAATCAATAATGATAATCAAATTCTGTCTACAAAACTTCACTTTATAACTCATAAAATAATGCTACGATTAATACATTTGTTGGTCCCAAATTTATGGCAGTTTTTTCACTAATAATGATAATCTGATTTCGCATAAAGAAATTTATTTTGTGACATAGAATACTGCCAGGGTAAGACTGTATGTTGGTGGAAGAAGGGAGACAAAGGCATTGAAATGTAGACAAATGTTTGCATTATTTCCTGGATTGGCTACTGCTACTTCCTCTTCATAGTTTTCCCAAAGGAATTTTAACCTACCCAGAATCTTGCAGCTTGACTTATTACACAGAATCCTTCCCAGCATTTCACTTCCACCTTTACTCTCTCCAATGGCTTGTAGTACAACACCACATTATATTACACTCAATCTCCCTCAGTTAGATTGTCAGTTTATACTTTAGGAAGTTTGGCTGCATAACCTTGAAGGCACATCAAAAGACTGACAAGAGACAATGACAGAGAACCTTCAGAATATAGATTCAAGGACTGGTATCTATATATCCAACTTGGTTTTATAGCTTTTGCATTTTGGCAGGAAAATAATTACAGGCTATACAGTTTTACACATATTATATTCATTACAAGCTAAAGCTGATATTTTTTGAACTGTCTTCAGGCAAAGTCAAACTTACCTTTCCGGCTTCTACACCACTATAGGTCAGGATAGAATTTTTGGAAAGAAATGGCTGGCACTGCTTTGCACATATGCCTTGGAAAAGCTAAGTCACCACTGGCAGACAACTATTTAACAGTTTGGTAAAGCACACCATTTTCCAAGTACTATACATGTGGCCCTGTGAACTAATATGTAACAGTTGTATTTGCTGATTTTCATAACCTGCACAATATGTCAAATGTATATGTCTGTAGTAGTTTCATATTTATGCTAAAGATTCTGCTCAAAGGCACAAGCAAATTCTGTATCACAATAAGAGATACTTAACCCATTTAGGCATCCAGTAGATAGTGAAGCTACTTGAAAAGTGCCTTCCTACATACCTTCCTAAATATTCAAAAGCATTTAAATTTACTACAGAATGGAAGCTTTCCTCTAGAATTTCCCCTCTCACTGCAATAACCATTTCAAGCTCCTTAGAGGAAAGAAACATCAATCATCTGTGTTGCACCAGGCAGTGCTGGTTTATTACAATTCCAGTAAGAAAGGCACTCAGCCTATGTAAAGTTCTCTTAAAATGCTATTTATTGGAGCTAATACTATAAAGAAAAAGAAGATAGGATCAATAACCTTCTGTCCCTTCAGAGGCTGGGAATCCCGAGCTGTATGGAATTGAAAAGGACTCCAGCATGCTGTGCAGATTCCATCCATGGAAGGCTACCCCAGTTTGAGCTCTTACAGGATTTTCTTACAACCGAAACAACTCTATACATCATTTATACTGATAAATTCAACATTTTATCCTGACTAAAAAGGACATTCACATGGGAACTTGCTGCTGAAGTTTCAGATTAAGGCAAGGACAGGCAAGTGGTGTCAGCCAGGAGCTGCCTGGAAGCCCCTCTGTTAAAATCACCTGGCCAAGTTCATCCTGTAGCCAAGGGACGTGGGCAGTGCAGCACAGGCCTGCCTTAGCTGGGTGGTACATGGATTTCTACCTCCTTGATGTATGATGGTCTTCCAGTTAGGATCAGCATCCAACATTTCAGTGGGATGTAAATTCTTTAGAGTAAATTGAGTTTCAGTCATAGGGTTGTAAGAAAAGCCAGTTAAATTGCATACCTGTCAGCACCACTGTGTGTTCTCCACCACAAGCAACCTTATTAACCTTCTCCATAATTCCCAGTACAGGCTGTGGGACTCTATTGTTCTTCAGCTGTTCAGGCAATAATCCCAGTTTCCCGTTTGCAGGTTCTCCAAAAGTATAGAGCTCACCATCTCCTGTGAAAATACAGACCAGAGCATGGTTTCCAGCACACGTTCAGGAGCAAGGATGGGTTGTCAAGACTGCTGCAGACACAAATTGTAACAGCAGAAAAATGTATGAACATTACAGGATAGCCGAACATATTTGTATAATGCCCAAACAGTTGTACAAAGCATTCTGTTTCGATGGGACACAAAGATGCTAGATTTTAGCCCCTTCTAAGTTCAGAATCCAAATATTTAGCCTGCAAGGAATGTAGCCAAGGGAAAAACAAAACCATATACATCCTGCTTCTGAGAGGTGGTAATTCCTTCTGCAATCAGTATTTAAGTCAACTGAAGTTGCTTGTAAGAATCTGAACTGAAACAGAAAATAATTTTGCATGGAATTTTGATGGAAAATCAACCTGCTCAAGCAGGGCCATCCCAGAGCACATGGCACAGGATTGTGTCCAGATGGGTCTGGAATACCTCCAGTGAGGGAGGCTCCACACCTTCTCTGGACAATCAGTTCCAGTGCTTGGTCTTTGCACAGTGAAGAACTTCTTCCTCATGTTCAGGTGGAACTTCCTGAGCATCAGTTCCTGCCCGTTCCTCCTGTCCCATTGCTGGGCCCCACGGAGCAGAGCCTGGTCCATGCCCTGACCCCTCCCTGCAGACACTGACAGACAGGGATGAGGGCCCCTCTCAGCTTTGTCATCTCAAGGCTTTCTTACAGTCTTCTACACTTGGAGTTTTTTGCAGTCATTTTGATCTGTCTGTGCTTTTTAAGAACCAGCAAATTACCTCAGCTGCAAAAAAGTGTATTTCATTTCAAACCTATGGACCATGTTTAGGCTTCTCTGTTCAGTTTGATTTCCTGTTTTATTTCTGGTTTTGTTCTTATATCTGTGTGCAGAAATACTCTGAACAGGCTGATACTTTGCTGTTATTTGCACTAGCATCAATTTTCTGTTCTAAAACGGTAGCCCAATTAAAAAGATAAAAATCAACCACAATGTGAGTTGAAACATTCTGCTGACAAAAAGAGATTTTATTAAGCATTCTAAGTGAAAGGAAAGAAAAAAAACCAAAAAGAACCCTGCGTTTTCTGGAAGGTAAGTATTTTTAAATACTCTTAGATCAGCCATGTATTTCTAGAAAGAAGTTTAAAAAACCCCAAAAGCACTTGGGAGATAACTACTTATGCAGTTCTCTTTGAAGAGACCAGCAGTTCTTTTTAAACACTACTGCACTGAAAAAATTAATCCAATCACTATCTAATTAAGAGGATTAGAGATTCAAATGGCCAAGCCTCCCAAACTAATCAAGTTTATTACATTTTTTCCACTTAATAATCCAGCTAACAAAGATAAAACCATTTACCAAAGCAAATTTTGTATACATTACACATCCCTTTTGGGCAAATAGTGGTCTAAAAACTATGAAAAATAGCAATCAAGCATAAACAGAACCCAGTCAAACCCAGATAAATTTTGAGTGCAGTATGTGTGCAGTACATCTGCATGCTGAGGACATGATGTACTGCGTGCAGTACACCTGAATTTTAAGGACACTCTGTTCACAACAAAACCTGGTTATTTAATTTTCTCCTCTGATGTGAGTCACACTCTTACATGTTGAATTTTCCCTAATGTGGCACATTTTCTGTATCACTAAACTTAAAATCACAGGAGCATATCAAGAAAATGGACAAGTGAATGGAAAATGTCCCTGAAAAGAAAATGTGCATTTGAGAGTAGACAAGAGACCTGGCTGGTGGCAAATGAGGGACAAAAATGAGTGGACAAAAGAACTGGATAACTCTAAGATTTCTTGAATAAATGAAGAAGAAAAAGAAAAGAAATATTTATTAAGATGAAATTCATTAAAACTGTCTCAAACACTGAAATTCAGAGCATGGAAGTGTTTGTAGGATGAATGATTATTAAACCAGTCCTTAGAAATAATGACAAAATATATTAAAAAACTGAATTCAAGGAATCTGCAAAGCCATCTATGACATGACATCTTCTCAATAACGATCTATCTTGACCTTGATTACAGTTACAATTCAGGCAGGGGAAACACTAGAACGTGTCTAATATATTCAATTCCTTTCTGGCTCCATGAATCTAATTCTGCTGTAGAACCCAGAGCAGTGGTGAGACACCTCAGCTTTTCCTGCTCTCCATCTCCTCCAGGGGACAAATGAGCTGCACACACTTGCCAAGCTTAATGCTGTCTGAAAAATTGTCCCCTCCTGAGTGTGCGGTCAAAGAAAAGTAAAGTAAAGATCTGTATAAGGGCTCAAAATTGTTACTACACTCTCCTAGCAGTTTGTTTCTCTGTTGTTTTGTTTGAGACATAGACCTAATACTGTCCCAAGCTTGCAAAACAGAGGCAAAGAAAACACACTGTGAAAAAATCCTGGAGAGCTGGAAGATACAGACTAAAAACTTCTTTTCAGTGGAACTCTTTGAAGAATGCAAAGGAGAGGGAAAGGGAGCAAACAATCATCTTTCAAATATGAACTGAGTAATCAGACTAGTTCCTAATTTGCATACGGAACTGAGTTAGCCATTGCCTGTGCATGTGCCTAGTCTAAATTTCAGAAGTGGGGTTTTTTATTAAAAATATTCAGGATTTATTCTGTTCTTCTATTCTACAACTACTTTGGCATCAGTGGAGTCCACGTGTACATGGCAAAATACAGGTGACTGACATGTTCAGCAGTTGAACTATTGTCTGCAAAGAAGGCCTTCTAGAAAGCAGAAGTAAGAAAGGTGACATCATCTTTTTGGAAATATAAGAGGCATTGCTCTTGGCTTTATAGCAGTTAAACACCTTAAAGATAAAAGCCTACTAAAAAAAAAATCTTCTAAAACCCAGCAATGTCAAAGAAATAAGAACTTCAGTTAAAAAAGTAAAAAAAAAGCTGGAATCCGTATTTCACCACTTTTTTATTCAATACGCTCTTATTAATGAACATCCTGCCCTGGAGAGGGCACTCTGTGTCCACACTATGTTCTCCCATGTCCTCATGAGCCACCTTTTAGTTTTAACTCAGACATGCCTGTGTTCCCAACAGGTTTTTCAGCCAGTGCACACCTTATGTCAAGTATAAACATGAAGAAAGGGAGCCATATGGTGCCATGCTTATCAGTTCAACCTGACAAAAAGTACCAAGTCTTACATCCTGCAGCTATGTTACATTATTAAAGATGGTGTATTATTTGATGTCTAAAAATCAAAATGTGGTAATTCTATAGTATTCTAATAACTGGTAAGTAACACATCCTGTGACTATGGTATACTCAGAATAAATGCATAAAGTTAATTTTTAAACACTGTGTGGATACACGTTGACAGTAGTGCAACAGAAAATCGATTCTGCAAAAATACTTGGATGTCCAGTACTAAATTTTTATGGTAGCTGAAGTATCAGTGAAATAAAACTGTCAGCAAGGGCCCAAAGGAAAGTAATAAAAAAATTCATCTTTTTACCACAAAGAAGGCCATGTGTGTGTCAGTAGCTTCAGTGACAGACTGAACCCAATTCGTGCAGGACTTGCAGATATTAAGGCTGAAAATTAAGATTTTCCATCTCATACTCAGGCCTGTTTAAGTAGTAACAGGTTCAACAACTCCTCATTTTCACAGGTGATAACCAGTTCATCTTCCTATTAATATTTTAAGAAGCTTCATTTTTCTTAACCAGGTACAACCCTAAGCCTTTTTTTCTTATCTCCTTCCATTAAAAGTTTCCAATTCCTTAAGGCACTTGGCACACACTGTTCTCTCTTTACTCTCAGATGCTTGTCCTCAACCCTTCTACTAATGAGAGCTTTTGTGACATCCTGCTGCAGTCCTGTACCTTCAGCTCTTGGCTCTAAGGGAGAAATACACACATTCCTACTACATCCTTGAAGTAAGCATCTTTTTTTCCCCACATTTATTCTGAGTTCAGAAAGCTGTATTTTTCCTAACAGGAGCTCCTGATCAGTCCCAGACACTTAATTCATTTACTGTAATAAAGTATCTGTAATAAAAGTTGCACACTACCAGCATAACACCTAATTAATATTTGTCTGCTGTAGCAAGCCCTCATTCTGTTAACAGCATGTTCTCAGAGAGCAATATAGATATTGTACATGGAAAAGTAACATTTATCAAGTAATCTGGGAAAGGTATCTGATGGAATAGCTCCTGGGTACCCATTAAAAGCTTTACAATCAAAACTATCAATCCTTTGAAATCTTTAATTACTCTGAGGGGACCAAGTGGTAAAGTTTAATAATGTAAATCTATATGGCTGAGAGGAATTCATAGCTGCTCATACATAATACCATCAATACTGGCTGATAATTCATCCATACTGGCATTATTAAAAAATGAGTGAAATCTTCACTTTGGAAACCAATGGAGAGTTGGGAAGAGAGAAGTGGAAAGCAATAGGGAGGTGGGTTAGTTTGCAGATCAGACAACAGATCACTGTAACCTTGCCTCTCCTCATACCAGGCACTGCCTGTTTAACTGACTTCAAAACTTAAATTTTAAGACTGAACAACAAACTTGGACAACAATCTTGCACTTCTAGCAAATGAGATTAATTTTTCCTCATAACATAGAAATATTTAATATTTATATTTCTAGAGAAGATTAAGATTATTATTTGATCATCACAAAAAAAGAATAATCTCAAGAAAAGTTGGATTTTTGAAACCATAGTCTTAATCCACGATATATGTCATAACCTTCATAAAAACAAATTGTGATATTTCATTCTTTCTAATATACTTCTACACAACAATGTGCAAATGCAGAAAATTAACTGCAGGCTTTTTCTTCCAATGCGATACAAAACTACTTAGAAAAGCTTTCTGTCACATGGCAGTTTTTAACAAATATGACGTATCAAGTTTCAAACAACAATTTGAGAACCGCTGTCTTGTCTCCACTAACCTCTATTCCCATTCTCTTACCTGTAATCAAGGCAGAGTGATAATATCCACAGGATACAGAGGAAACAGGTTTTCCAATATCCACTTTACAGGGGACATTGACAGAGACTTCACTGGCCAGGCCAATCTGACCTTCTGAATTATCACCCCACACAAAGAGCTGCCCATCCTCTAAAATGAAGACAGGGATAGTTAATAGATTTAAAATAAAAACTAATAAAAACAAACAAACAAAAACAAAAAACCACAAACAAAACAAACAACAACAAAAAAACCCACCAAACAAACAAAAGAAAACCAGCTAAAAAAAGGCAGTGAACAACATGAAAAGTCTCTAGATTCTTCTAGAAGATATAAGATCTTCTCTATGCATATTTCTTATTGGTGGGAAAGAAGTTGTGAATAAAAAAGTACCACCTACAGTGGTACTGAGCTGGAGCTAAAATAATTCAAAATTGTCCTAAAAATCTCAGGAGAATGTCAGCAATTAGCATAAAAAAACAAAAACCAAACAAGCAGGCTAGCATGTCTCTCAAGTTCTGAAATTACAGCCTCAATAAGTTACCCTAAACATGTACAGAAAGAGCTGCTTTACAGAAAGACTTGAGAAACTGCATTATAGGGTAATCAAGGACCACCCATTCAATGACTGGAAGTATTGTAACTGTGTGGATTTCAGCATGTTGTGATGGTATAATTTTGCCACCTGAGAAATAGGTGGGAGGCTTGGCCTCTCCCAGAATTAGTAAGGAATGAACGACAAAGCTGTGCAGCCTGGACCAATGAACCACAATATTTGCAGTGGAATTAGAGATGCTTAGTTTTCAGAGGATTCATGTTTTGTAGCGGCTTTCCCTGGAAATAAACTGAAGACTTTTTTCCATTTTGAGGGTATTCATACTCTTCCTCCTCTGTAAGTATTTCTACTTAACTTTCACAAAATCTCTAAGAAGTTAATAAGACACACACCCCTTACCAGACTGTGCTAAAATAGGCAATTGGCTGTCAGAAAATGACTGTGGCTACCAAGGAAAGAAGACAGTGAGGCTAGAAAATGTACCCACATATACAGACAAAATGCTGGAATAGATGTCTTCCTGGAACCAGGCTGGACACACATAAATAGATTTTATTAGCAGTTGCTCTCACCAGTTACTGCTGCTGAGGTGTATGACCCAGCTGATAGCTGCTTGATCTTGTGCTGGTTGGTAAAAAAACCAATTAAATGAAAGGTGGTCCTTTCCTCTGTGTCACCTAATCCCAACTGGCCTTCACTGTTTCCTCCAGCAGCATAGACATTTCCTTTTTCTGCATACAGAAAAGCACAGGTAATACACAGAAAGAAGAAACCAGAACAAGTAATTTAATTTTCAATGGAAAAAAATCACAAAAACGTTAGGGTCTATTGCCCTGAAATACCCACCAGCTGAAATTATCAGTTTCTGTTGTAGCTAGCAAGGTTTTCCTGCACACATTTGGATCAGAACTTCCTAAAGGCCTTACATGTATTTGGACTGCATTCCCCATTATTCTGGAGACTGATCTAAAATATAAGTATGACTGGAAGTTCTGCAAGAGCTCTGAGAAAATGACTACCAGTAGCCCTGGCAGCCAGAAGCAGCTCCTTCCACAAATAATGTATATTTCAAAATAAAGTGGGAGAAAAAGAGTGAATGATGTCACATGCAAGAAAAACTGAAGCTGTATTAGTACATGAATTAAAGAAATTAATAACTTGATAGTTTTGAGTACTGTGAATGAAATATATTTTTACTTAGCTTTTTATTAGAAATATTTTACTTATTTTAATATTTAAATAACTTCCAATTTAATTAACCAGGTATTTTTTTTTAGCATCTTGAATTTAATGCTGATGACAGATATCTTCAACTTCAGAGAACTTTAAGATTTATATTTTTAATTTTAGTATGTTCCACATTGAAAGTGCTCATCTATGATGAAACAGATACAGCCTATTATTAACACAAACCCAGACAGAAATGTGATAAATAAACTGACATATAATTTATAAATAGTCCTTGCTATATAAATGGCCACAAATTATCTAGCCAGTGTGTACACCAGAGGTGACTAATATTTACCCTGTGCAGCCTTGCATACTCAATTGTTATTAAAATGTTCTGTTTTATTTTAATAATCTTATTTACAGTGTTCAGGGTCTCCACATACATAAACCTCCTAATAATCAAACAATCCTCTTTATAACATTACTGAAAGCTAAAGGATTGCAATCACAAAAATGGCTATTCCATTACATAAATTATAGAAGCATGACAAGAACCTTCATAAATTCTCTGTATCCCGTGTCTCTACAAATTTATTTTTAACTTTAAATTTACAGTTTATTTATTTATAGCTTAATAAAACAAGTTGTCATTGAAATAGCAGATTATGTTGTATAACCAAAAATGCAACAAAATTTGAAGACTTGAAAACATTCAGTTCTACTATATTTATTCAAATATATAACTTCACACTAATAAAGATTATTTATGAAAGGTAAATTTGAGTACAGATGCATATAAAAATAACAATATATCTTTAAAAGGCTTAAAGGAAATATTCATAATTGTTAACCACACCTCAAATGCCAGAAAGAAATTTTTCCGTATGTCTATTACTAGGAAACTTCTATCTAACATTATAAATGCATTGGCTCAGAATAAATCAAACAATTCTAGAAAATTCCAAATTCTAAGAACTGGATGTCAAACCCTTAAGTTTTAGCAGTCCCGTTTTCATATATTTTTCCTTCCTCAACACTTCTTGGGTTCCTAATGCAATTTTGCATGAAAGCAAAGGAAGAAGCATATCTTGAACATGCATGAAATAGAGGTTACATACCTGTGTAAACTAAAGTGTGGTTTCTTCCACAAACAGCAAGTTTTGGTTTTTCTGGTTTTAAAGCTAAGAATTAAAACCAAAGAGGAGGGAAAGTTACAAACAAGCTGATAGCTGGTTCAACAACAAAATGCTCTGTGCTCTAGAGGGAGCTCTGATTTCTTCTTTTCACATTTTTACCAACAGAATTATTACAAGATTCGTTGCCCATTTGAATCTAGCACATGACTTATCAAACCAGTATTCCCCCAAGATAAGAAATTAGGTCAGACCTTAAAAACTTAAAACATTCAAGTTAACTTGATGATGGTTACTTCATCCGAATGCCACAGTCCCTGGAATTTACCATTTATGGGATATACCTCAAAGAATATATTAAGTTGCAGGATAAAATTAATGATTTAAGCTGTCTTCAGTTTTCATTAACAGTACTATTGTTACTTCCCTCTTAGACTTTTCCCACTATTGTAAATCTTTGAAACCATACTGTTCCTTTGTCTTACCATCCCCACCTCCCTTCGTTGTGCTCACATCCCTTTTCTGCTCTGTTCTGATCTCTTCCTGATCACTGAACTCAATTGCCAACGGCAGCCCTACCTGGACTGGTGCCCACACTTTTTTGCATGTATCATCCTTTCTCAGTTTCAGCTGGGTTACCACCCACCCATTGCATGCACTTTTCTGCAGTCTGGTCACTTTGAAAGGCTGGGAATGTATGTGAGAGGATTCAGGAGTTGTTTTGGTGGGAAAAAGAGAAAACAGTGGTTCCTCTCATCCCACGGCAAGTGCGCTCCATTTCAGAAAACAAGAGGAGCAAACTCTCCCTGACTTTTCCATCCTTGCTCCTGTTACTGTTCATTGTCAACAAATTATCTTCTCTCAGTCATGTCCATGTATCCTATACAATGCTCTAAACCAGGATTATTTTTACATAATGAATCTTTAATTGGTTTTCTACTGCACTAGTCCATGACAAAGCCAACAACAATCATCTCTTTCACAAACCCTTTTTCAGTCCTTCCAGATCAGTCCTTTCATCAGCTCTTCAACATTCAGATTAAGGTCCCTTTTACCAAGCCACTAAATAAATCTATCAACTTAAGCACGAACTGCCTCTGGTCTGTCACACAGACACAAACTTAATTTGTCCAAATTCAGGTTCCTGTGTCTCCTATGCAACATGTACCAGTACCATCAGGCTGGAACCATAACACTTCCAATGATGGCTTCTTCCAACAATCTTAACTTCCTGCTTTATATCCCAAAACTCTGTCTCCAACTTCAGAGATGATCTTAATGAGCTCTTCAGAAGCTTGTGCTCTCTAACCTTCCTCCCACTTAAGCTAATCAATTGTATTTTATGAGGCATGCTATATTTACAATGTTGCTGGTGATTTTTCATAACCAATTTCATTACTCTCTAATCAAGTCCCAGAAGCTATTTTCTCAGAAAACACGCAGTCACAACCATTTGGCTCCAAGCAGAAACTGAAATGTCTCCTTCCCACCCCATTCCCAAAGCCAAGTGATGACCAAAGGCTAGTGAGAAAAGCTCCAAGAATTCCTCCTGCTGCCTGCCACCAAGAGAAAAAAGACACCCGACTTGTGACTTTTTTCAATGGATGCCAGGTCTGGTTTGAATTGCTGTCATCTTCTCTTCATCTTTTACTCTCCACTGCAATTTGACAGTAAACCCAAAACTTGAAACCCAATCCATTTAAGCCAAGGTCAGAATCAATCTCTCACGTGGCTGACAGAAGATGTGTACCTGAGAGTAGCTGCATTCTCCCTCTGAAGTGAAATAGGGACAGGAGCAAATAAAGGACAGTAGAATAAACTAAATCAGGAAGAAGAGAGTTTGAACAAGCAGGATAATTTGTTTTTAACAATAAGCTAACAGATCGATCTGCTGGCAGAAAGAGTGAAGATAAACATTTAATAATGAAAAGAAATGTGTTAATGAGATAGATCTGACTTGACATAAGTAAGGAGATAGGGAAAAGTATTGACTTAGCTTTGTTTGACAAGATAAAAACAGCTAGGAAAGATCAAGAAGATCACAGTGCAATGAAAACATATTTTCCAACATGTGAAAGAATATAGGAATTTATTTTACTGCCTCATACAAATGTATTAACATTTATAGCACCTTGGGCATTTCTTATACTTGTTAAAAATGTAGCAGTACTTGTGAAAAGTTTCTGATAGATTTTTTTCATTTACAAAGTTGCCTAAGACAACAGTGACACAGAGGTTACACCATGCTGTTGGAACTCAGACAATGCAGAGACCAAGCATCTGATTATTGTATATATATTGTATATATATGCACTAAAAAGTGAAGATGTAGTTTGTCAGAAAAGGAAAATACTACATAAAATCAAGAGCTCTCAAAAATGACAGGATTCTATGTATCTGAAGTAATCTTCAGAAGCAAAAGGACTCAGAATCTGAAGTAATGGAAAATCAATACGGGATCCTTTTGAGCTACATTCATGATCTTGTGCAGTAATGTGTACATGTGATGAATGAAGAATCAGTTATTTCGGAATTGCATCCTACAAAGTACTTTTCGCAATGGTCTCCTTTCAAAAAGACAAGCAAAAAAAAGAAAAAAGGAAAAATCACACAAACCTTTAACACATGTTGGTTTGCTGACAGTGTTTTTTGATCCTAGTCCTAACTGGCCCCAGTCGTTACTGCCGAACATGTATAGTTTACCTTTCCCTGAAAAAAAATCACAGACAGAATCCATACAAGTGTTTGAATACCTCATTCAAGACAAGATGGTCATTCACTCACAATGCTATTTATTGCTTCCTTTTTAATGTAAGGTTTAAGTTTAGGCAATTCAATACGTAAGTGTAAACAATAATTAATGTCCTTCTGATTTTTCAGTTCAAAAATAGTAATTGTATTGTTTAAGTAAGAAATCTCCAGCCAGAAGAAGAAACATCCTCATCTTTAATTACAGCACCGATGAAGTACTCGTCAGAAAACAAGATGTTGTACTCTTGGGCAGACCCTGCAGTTCAGAAACCACAGTATCTATAGGCCCCCTTATAAAATAACAGCACACCTAACTGAGCACCCACATCTGTTACCCCAAAGACAACATTGAATAATGCAGCTGTTTGTTTAATGATAAATAGAAGTACAAATTTGTAACATTTGGCTTATTTGATTGTTTAGGATGGAATATTTCTTTTACTGCTAAATGTCTTCCCTTAAAGCGACTTACAAATATGCATTTCTATCAAACATAGATTCTGATAAATTTTCACAAACTGTATTAATTTGTTATTCTGCATATAAAGACAGAATGCATAAATCCACCACAGTCAGAGAGTTTTGTAACCTAAATGCAAACATTAGGTTACAAACCTTCAACAGGGAAAATGCTAGAATCACCTTTTGGAAATTCCTATGATGCGTCATTGGACTTGCATGTTTGACCATTACAACGAACAGTTGTAATTCTGAACAACCAGTGCTTTTTCTGAGGATGGTATATGAACAGATGAAAATTTTGTCCTCTGGGATGAAAATTAGACAGCCAAAACTGACTACTGACAATACCTTAAAACGAACCCGTTTAATGTCATTTTTTTAAACTATCACATCTTGTAAAGCCGTAAAGTTCCCACTGGAAAATAAAACTCTTTTTCCAACAGAAGTCTTTGCAAAACAATAGAAACTGATTTGTCAAAAAAACCCACAACAAAACAACATCCTCTCCCCAAAACCCCACCCTTTTACAACAGTTAAAAGGACTTTCTTTACTTCTGAAGGTCTGCAGAGCTTTGTGCAGTGGACTCCATCATAATATTGTCACCCTAAACAGAAATTTGGTCATCGAGCTTGTCACCCTCATCATCTACAATTACCACAACCACAATCCATAACAGAAATTCCATACAGTAATGCCAAAATAACATGGCTGTTCTCAGTGAAGGTTCTGACTGTGATTTACAGAGACTTCGAAATACAATATTGCAATATTTTAAATATTACCAAAAAATCCTATTCTAATAAAAATATCCATTTATTTTCTCAAATATTACCACATAGTTAAAAAAAAAAAAGAACCAACGCTTAACAATAACTAGTATCTAAAATCCCAATCAAATTGTTAGATCTAACAGCATCTGGCACGTGGGGCTATGTGTCAATACTATATCTTTCCAAGAAAGCTGGAAGGGAAGAAAAACTGAGGTCAGGTTCATGTTCACAGTGTTCTACTAACAGCATTTATATCTCCATCCTAATTTTGATAATGCAATCATGTCAAACACACGCAGAGCTGTCCCTGACAGCAAACACACCTTAACAGAAAGGATTTTTATCAGCAAATGACATCTATCCTATATTGGTATGGCTTCCTTGTATCCTTGCTTTACACTTTATAACTGCTTTCCTAAGACAGCAGTACTTCTGTGGGAGTATGATGCCAAGCTGCCCTAATTCAATTTAAGCACATTCTCTTTTATCCGTGCAAAATTCAAACAAGGTCATGCTTTTCATCCTATAATCTGCTGGGTTTTATATCAGTCTTTAAATTCTCAGGCATTGCTTTGTAAGTCAAGGAGCTTAATAGATGAGACGAATTTTTTCACATTCTTTTACAACTGAGTGACGGCCTTTTATAATTTCAGGTTTCTTAGGAGTATAACAGAAAATAAAAAATCTGGGAAGCAGTTAATTCAGACAGAGAATGAGAATTAAGAGGCGCTACAGAGAAACCTAAACAAATGCCTGTAATGAAGCAATGTTTCTCAGTCTGTACAGCAAATCAAGTTTCGGAAGAGACATGATTCAGTCTAAGCTGGCCAAGAAATCCAATATAATTTTGCATGCAAAAGGCACAATTTTCATAACTGCATAATGAGATATCCCAGCTATCACAGAGATGCACTGCAACAGCAGACAAATAGGCAAGGATCAATTTTCAAAATTTTGTGAACTTGAATTGCTCTTGGTTTCTTTGCTTCCAGTTTGGTGCTGTCATCCAGATTGTGGCCATCTGCCAGGTGGAATGGCTGGCACAAGACAGGTCCAGCAGAGTAGGACTATGACTCTGGGCAGGAGGGAAACAACAGGATATAATGAAAAGGCCTGCTCAGACTGTTTTGGTGATGAAAACACACTTCCAACAGGAGTCTCCACCGTTATCCTGATGCAAAACTGGAGTATTTCTCCCAAAGATGTGTTCACTGGAAGCCACACCAGCAGATGTTTCACCAACAGCAATTCAGGGCTACCAGAGAAGCCACAAGACACTTCCATGTTTAGCAACACAGGTTTTGTGGGAGACTTCAGTATGAGATTGTCTCCTACCTCATTTCTCATGAATAGTTGCTATCACAACTGTGATTCCTGGGAACCCCATCAGTCATGTGCACTTCTGGTTCCTGAAGTGCTTTTAAAGGCATTCACTGGGCAGCTGGGAAATACCAGCTGAAATCCCATATGCTTTGTCATAGCAGGCAGCCAAATACTCTAATCGCCTATGTTTAAAGGTATGTTTTACGTATTGCCCCCCTTGCTAACTTATATTAGTGTGGGAGAGAAATAATATTGGGAGATGATGTCCAGACTCCAAGCATTTACTACAAGATCCTACTGAGAAACCGTATCTGAATAAAACATAAAAGTAGTATTTTGTACAGAGTATCATATGCCAGGCACTGTGATTATTTTTTTTTCATTATTTTTATTTGAGATACTTAGTGAATAAGCTATGTTAACAGTTAATTTAAAACTTATGTACAAGTCAAATAGATCCCAGGAAAATAGGAGTGACATCAGTTTTGTTAGGCAAGTCATGATATTCTCAAAAACTTTATTGAGCAACAAGAACAGTCATGCTTAGGAAATTCGGCATCACACAAACAAAACCAGCACAGTATGTTGCTTGCTTATACACATCAACACAAATGTGTACTAATCTTTCTCATCCTCCCCTTGCAGTTGATGCAAAAGATACTATGCCATGTTCTGATGACCTGCTGGTAAGCAGAAAGAATAGAAGAAAACTGGTGACAAAACACCTGGAGAGATTCCAAGATCTCTTTGTTGAAGGTTTAATGCCTTACAAAACCTTAAATTATGAGTATACTATCTTCTTGTGGTTCCATATGCACCTCCCTTCACTCCCACTTTTACAACTGATACTTCTTTCATTCCTTCTGCCTTCTTGTGCTGGGGGCTTCAATTCTTTCCAGAGCACTGAGTTCAGAAAAGGTGTCTTCATCCATCAGCATTTTCCCCCTTGTGAACAGGATCGGTCTCTTTGATTAAGTGTGGTTAAGCTGCCTAGGATACTCTAATCAAGGCAAATAAACAAGACAGCTCTTAGCCTAAAGAGTTTTGTAGGAAATAAAATTTAATAGACAGGAATGGGAAGGAGATTCTTTAAAGTATGCATATTCATACTTCTTCACACCAGCTCCCACGAGGATGAATTAATTGCTTTCTAAAGTCTGCAGTCATAGAAGATGCAGGGAATGGACTATCAGTATTCTTGGGCCAAAAAATACAGAAATGAGGCAAGAACCATTATGAAACATGTTTCAAGTGATGCTGGAATATATACTGCTCATGACTGCATTAAAGACCTAAAGAAGACCACTGTTTGAAAAAATTCCTGCTTAGACATTTTAGTCAAGGTTATGCCAATGGTAGACAGCACAAGAATAAAGAAACACAAATTTCAATCCCAAACTTCCTTCCTGGAGAAGGAAACATTTCTTCAACTAGCTCGGCAAGCCAACTCAAACTCAGCAAGTAACTATCACTGGTCCCTTCAATTCCAACATGCAGCCGCAGCACGTAAATAAAATTTTGGTCTCTTAACCCCTGACCTAGAAAGGCAAAGGATGGAGTGTTTTACAATTTACTTTACACTTGTCTTTATAAAATTCATATGGGAATATTGATGCTGGATTAGATGAAAGAAGTATTTGAAAGGTTCTGAATATTTTGTTTGAATGCTAAATATCAGTTCTTGTACATTTTCTTCATTAGTATTCAGTCAAGATTTGGCGCTAGATGTAGCTGTCTCTCCTGCCCAAATCCAGCATTAAGGAATGATTTGTATCAGTTTGGATGATTGTCTTACTTATGATTGTTGAGCCACGCTAAGTCTAAAATTGATATATTTCTATATTTTAATCTACTTCATATTCCCACTGTCCCCTACAAATATAGCTCCCACTCCCTCTTTCAAGGTGTGGAAAAAAGAAAGAGGGGGAAATTTTCTCACCTGTAAACAAAGACTGAAAGTAAAATGAAGCATGCATTAACACACACCTGCTTGAGACACTTTTCCTTCCTTGGCGATGTTTGTCTTTTATCTCTTCCAGGTCAGGTTCAGCTGAAGAAGCTCCTGGTTTCCCACAAGGTCTGTACCCTTCTCAGTAAACTCATTATCAGCATGCACTTCTGGAGCATTTATTCCAGGTGTTATCGCAGCTCATGGTCATTCGCCAAGGGCTTAATTCCACCGTATCATCCAACTCCATCTAACTGCAGAAATGTGAGGTGCACATGGGCATGCACTGGTGTGAAGAACAAATGAGGGAGAAGAGCTTTTTCTTTCCCTCCTTCACTTTTTTTGTACGACTCTTGCAGTTTCTCTACCTTTGCTTGTTGTTGATCCATACTTTACCTTCACTTTTGCCCTTACTTGACAATGACCCAGAAAACCTTTTGCTACCAAAAAAGTCTTTTTCTCATGCTTCTACAGTTCCTCCTCCACTAAAGCTTTGAGGAAATAAATATCTCGTCATCTAGAAGCTTCCCTGGTGATGTACCTGCCCACTACAACAGCTAAGGCAAGCTACAGAGACACTTTCGAAACAAGCTGCATATACTAAAATAATGGAGAGAAGAGGAAATTGTACAGAAATGGTGCTGCATGAAAACCTCTGCAGGATGACTTCTTCAAAAGCTTTACTTGAGTGGTCACTATTACAGTGATGTGGGAATTAGGGAATTGTTGCTGATTTGGGTTAACAGTACTGGCGCAGGCATGTGCTGGGAGGCAATTTAAATTGACTGGTTTAAACAGAGAACTATACCTGTGTTATTTCAAACTGGGTTTGGGCATATAAAAGTTCATGCAAAAAGAAAATCCAAAAGGAAAACATCATAGTGCCCCAGGTTACATCCGGATTAATTTTATGCAACAGGTAATTTGATATTACTGGTATAATCCAAGAAAAAGTGTCAAGCTTTGTTCAAAATAAACTATTAATGTATAATTCATCTTCTATGAAGTTAGGCTTGAAAAATTCATCGTATAATTTCACCTCAGGGTGTTCTGCAGCCCGTGAAATCTATAGTCTTTTTTATCATGCCTGGAATAGTTCTTTCTAAAAATCCAGCATCCTCAACGTTGCTTGCGAACATTGCAGGAAACCCTCAGGAAATTATTTAATAAGCAATGACCAACTGGATATTGATGAGCAATAACTACATTCCAATTTAAAAAGTCCTGAAAATACACATATAATTTTTTCAACAACAAAGTCTTATTATCTGTCAGCAGTTGATTGTCAATACAATCGTCACACATGCTTATCCACAGAAGACTAGTCCCCTCCATGAAAAATAAAATGAACAAATTCTTTAATGAGTACTGTTTCCATCATTTCAAATAAAAGAAAATACCATTAATAATGCTCGCTCTATTATACTGGAGTTTCTTTGAATGCTTTTTCCATTTACTTCTGATTTTTGTAGGATTTTCTGAAGTTTACTGAGTTGCTCTTTCAAGGGTTATTTTCATCTGACAGTTAACAGTAATTCCAATCTTCATTTGAGAGATACAATTGTATTTATTGTTTCAAGATTTCCAGTAAACTTGAGGTGTTCGGCAGATACTGTTACTTCCATGATACAATATGTCTAACATACTAAACATTGTCAGATTCATGAGAAACATTCAGCCTAAACAAAGTTATGCTAACTTTAAATCCTGTCAGACACCCAGTTATTACAACCTCCCTCAAGACAATTCTTGGGCATGTCCTGTGAGAACCTTGAGCAGCTTCACACTAACTCCAAAGGCATCCAACAGTTCCCACAGAACAGTGCTCTCTCCTCTCCCCAACCTCAATTAATGTATTACCTCAGGATGCAAATAAGATTCCTAACTTTCAAAGGTGTCCAAATATATCACTTTTTATCATACAGATCAGCTTCACTATAAGAAAGACACTGAGGGGCTGGAATGTGTCCACAGAAGGGTCTGGAGCACAAGTCCTACCAGGGAAGCTATGGGAGAAAAGGAGGCTCAGAGAAGACCTTATCACTCTACAGCTTCCTGAAAGGAGGTTGTAGCCAGGTGGGGGGCGGCCTCTTCTCCCACATAACAAGCAAGAGGATGAGAGGAAATGGCCTCAAGCTGTGCCAGGGGAGGTTTAGACCAGAAATTGGGAAAAATTTCTTCATGGAACAGGATGCCCAGAGAAGTGGCTGAGTCACCATCCCTGGAGGTGCTTAAAAGATATATAGATGTGGTACTTGGGACATAGTTTGGTGGTGGACTTGGCAGTGCTGGGTTAATGATTTGACTTGATGATCTTAAAGGTCTCTTCCAACCTAAACAATTCTGATTCTTTATTCTCCATTTCCAATACTGACCTGTAATAACAGCTGTATGTTCATCTCCACATGATATAAGTACAGGCTTGTCATTTTTGAACCAGAACTTGCTAGGAATATCTTCTGCAAATTTGCTTTTCCCAAATGTGAAAACAGCACCTGATTCTAAAACACAAAAAGATAATGTCAATTTTAGTGAAAGCAAATTTTGCCTCACATATTTTGAAATAGCCATGTTCTATCAATTCAATGGCATATTTTATTTTCTTATCTTTCTCTTCTTTCTTCTCTCAGCCTTCAAAACATGGGTTGGCAAATCTCTCATTTCACCTGAACAAGAGGAAGAACTTCTCTCCTGTGCAAGTGGCAGAGCACTGGAACAGGCTGCCCAGAGAAGCTGTGCAGTCCCTATCTCTGGAGATATTCTAAACCTGCCTGGATACAATCCTGTGCAGCCTCCTCTGGGTTTTAGCAAGGGGGTTGGACTAGATGGTCTCCAGAGGTTCCTGCCAAGCCCAACCATTCTGTGATTCAGTGATGAGACCATGATCTGAAAAACCCAAACAAAACCACCCCAAAATAAAGTCCAAGCAGCTCTTCAGCCTTTGTAGGCTGCCTGGTTTTCTCAATTCTTCACACTTTCATAAGTGTTAGTAACATTGTTTCAAAACACACAATGTTAACTATTCATTCAGCTTTTGATTAGGCATGTGGCTTAACAGAAAATACTAATTCTACAGAAAAATAAATGAACTCACAAGTTAAATAATTTGTCAAAATCCTTGCAGACAATGTGGCAAGCACAATTAGACCTCCTCTTTTAAAATAGCAAAGCCTGTGCTATAAACAGATTTTTTAAAAAACAAGACCAAGAATAAACCAAACCTTTTCCTTGTAAATTTTAACGTGTAACAAATGTTAAGAAATGCACACGATAACAGTAGACTGTTTCTGAAAATTACATTGAGACATCTTAGTGCATTTACTTTCAATGAAAACAGTCTAAATATGCACCCTAGTTCCAAAACCCAAAAGTTCTTTCTTAAACTGTAGATTTGATAATAATTTAAAATAATTATTTAATGCAAAAGCTTCCCCTATTTCCAAAGACATTATTTTATGTATCAGATGGAGTAGACGTATAAATTGTAGTTATTACCTCACTAGATGTGTTTTTCACTTTCACTTGCTCAAGAA
This sequence comes from Cnemophilus loriae, assembly GCA_013397755.1. NCBI lineage: Eukaryota > Metazoa > Chordata > Aves > Passeriformes > Corvidae > Cnemophilus > Cnemophilus loriae. Next base: position 281,387 of record VZTF01006642.1, on the reverse strand, counting down.
GCTTTGTGCAGACAAACTCAAGCCTTCTAAAGAAAGAGATGAGTTTTTCCTTATTTTACGTAGACACAACTACAACTACAGACAAGCTAAACAGCATCTGAAAACTTCGTTTTAAGTTTTCATCTCCAGCCAGACAGCCATGCACTTCTGAACTTGCTCAGTGATCTCTTTGGCACTTGTGCCATAGAGCTCTCTGGTTCATTTATTTTCCCTTCAGAAGGGTTAACATGAAAACATACGTATATTCTTCATTCAGTGTAAACAAAAAGCTGATGAATTTCCCAACGTCCTTTGCATCTCATTCATTTGACTAAGCCACAACATTTCACACCTGAACACAACTACTGTGCGCAGTTCTGGGCTCCTCAGTACGAGCGAGACACGGAGCTCACAAAGCGGGTCCAGGGGGGGCAACAAGGATGATCGGGGGACTGGAGCATCTCTCTTATGCGGAAAGGCTGAGGGATTTGGGCCTGTTCAGCCTCGAGAAGAGACGGCTTACAGGGGGCCTTACTAACGTGTATAAATATCTAAACCCGGGGGAGCGCCAAGAACATGTAGCCAGGCTCTGCTTGGTGGTGCTGAGCAACAGGACAAGAGGCAGCGGGCAGAAACTGATGCTCGGGAAGTTCCACCCGAACAAGAGGAAGAAATTCCTTCCTGTGCAGTGACCACGCGTGGTGTGGAGTCTCCCTCGCCGGACATATCCCAGAACTGAGTGGACACAATCCTGTGCCATGTGCTCTGGCATGACCCTGCTTGAGCGGGGAGGTGAGACCAGATAACCCGCGGCGGTCCCTACCCGTCCGACCCATTCTGCGCTTCAGCGCTGCCATCAGTTTGGAAACTGAATCCCATCAACTCAGTACATTAAATCCCACAGGACATACGCGAGGCGTTTGTTGTCCCAGCAACGAGCAAATGTTAGAACATTACTTCGGGCCAAACGCGGCACAAACTATTAACGCTCAGAATTAACCGCGCCCCCCCGAGTCCCCGGCGCTCCCCCCGGCCCCCGCCGCTGACGGGGCTGCCCCGTCCGAGCTCTGACGGCAGCGGACGCGTCTCTCCGCAGACGCCGCAAGGCACCGGCCCGGCGCGAAGCCCGCAGCCGGACGCAGCCGGCGGAGACCTGCGGGGGTGCGCGGGCGGCGGGAAAGGCCTGGTACGAGGGGTGTGGGCACGGGATCACGGGGTCGGCTGCGCTGGAAGGCACCCCTGGGATCACCGCGCCCACCCTACGAGCAGCGCCACCATGGCACTCAGAGCCGCATCCGNGCGGGCAGGGGCCGGCACAGGCAGACGCGCTCCCCTCCCGGGTGCCTCGAGGAGCGGCCGCACTCACCGGGCACGGGCAGCTCGGTCCCCGCGGCGGGCGCGGCCATGGCGGCCGGGNACCTCCAGGGACGGTGACTCCGCCACCTCCCCGGGCAGACGGCGGTGGGGCTGAGCCCGGACCTGGCTGTGCCCTGGGCCCGGACCCGGCACAGCGCCCTGAGCTCCCGGGAAAGCTTTTATCTGTAAAAAGGGACCCCCACAGTGCCCAGGTGGTGCCCCTGAGGACCCCGGACCTCTTGTTGGCCAGATCGATAGTGGACCCAGGACCGATGACCTCCTTTTCTCTCTCTTCCCACCTTTTTCTTTTAATTCTTTTATTTCTCTTGCTACTAGAAGATAAAGAGCTAACTTATACCAATTTACATGCCATGTGTATAATTTACTAATAAAACTTTGTAAGCGTTTTTTGGACCCTCTGGCATTTGCTGTTCCTTTTTGACTGCCAGCATCTGTAAATCTTGGGTGCTCCCTTACTCTCGGGTGACACCTGCTCACAGAAGCTCGCTATGAAATTGATCCATGTGGGAATTGGGATCAGGCAGCCGCTGTACAGGAGTGTGGTGGATTGGTTTTCACTGGATACCAGGTGCCCACCAAGCCACTTCATCACTACCCCTTCTCAGCTGGACAGAGGTGAGAAAATAAGACAGGAAGCAAAGACTGAGAGAAGGCAGTTTACTAAAGCAAAAATGAGAGGTTGCATGCACAAAAGTAAAGTAAAAAACAAAAGATTTTTTTCTCTACTTCCCATCAGCAAGTGATGTCCAGCCAATTACCAGGAAGCAGGACTTAAGCACCTCATCTTTGCTCCAGAAGGCAAATATTGTAAAACAATGAATGCTCCCCCTTCCTCCTCCTTTCCTTAGCTTTTATGTCTGAGCTGACATTATATGATATAAAATATCCCTTTAGTTATTTTGGGTCAGCTGTCCTAGTTGTGTCTCCTCCCAAGATCTTGTCCACCCCAACCTACTGATGGGGGGTGGGAAGTTGGAAAGACAGCACTGATGCTGTGCCAGTGCTGCTCAGCACCAAAACTCTTGGTGTGATATCAACACCTTTGTGGCTGCCAATGCAGAGCCCAGCACTGTGAGGGCTGCTATGGGAAAACAAACTCCAGCTAAGCCAGACCCGGTACAGGGTGTTACCTGACAAAGAGGCATTGACACTGTCTGCTCCCTGTGAGGCTGCAGGGTGAGACGGGGGGCCTTGGCACCTCGACCACATTTGCTTTCTCTGCTGTCTTTTCTCCTGGGAGTCACTAACGACACAAGCTCAGCCCCCAGGGCCTGGGCTTGAAGGTCGTGGGAGTCATTTGCCAGAGGACAACCAAGAGAGAAACCATGGCCTGGCTTTCTTCTCTTTCTTCTCTTTCTTCTCTTTCTTCTCTTTCTTCCCTTTCTTCCCTTTCTTCCCTTTCTTCTCTTTCTTCTCTTTCTTCTCTTTCATTCTCTTACTATTCATTTCTCTTGGATTTTACTTCTGTTTGACATTTCCCCTGGCAACTGCTGTGTTTCTCAAGCATCTCAGGGTTAGGTTCAGCATGAGGGGTCCTGAGCAAATCCCACCAGGAGCTATCACCCTGCATGACTTTTTCACAGCTGTCTGTCTTTCCCAGGGAGTCAAACTTCTTCTGTATGTTTTAATTATAAGTTCCTTGCATTATAATTTCAGCGTATCACCCTCTCTGACAGATATGCCATCACCTTGATTTACACTAGTGCGTGTCTACTTACAGGGAGGAGGAAATGAGAACGTAATGGTCATATTTCAAAACCACCTACAGTGCAGGTGGCATAAAATCTTATCTGACAATTATATTTGAAGGTAGAAACTTAAATGAAATCACTTTAGCAACTGACCTACTTCAGATTATACAGCAAGCAGTTTAGCCCAAGGAGGTAGGCAGCCTGCAATATTTCACTTTCTGGGCCCCACACTGTTTAACACTACCATAGCATAATTGAAAATTTGGTCCAAAAAAAAAAACCTCCAGGAAAATGTACATTTTTTAATGCAGACTACTTCATTCTCATCAAGGCTCTGAGGGCACGAAGAAGTCTTTGGGGTCAGCCCAATTCCATACCCACGGGCCCAGAACCCTCATTTTGGCTCAGCCCAGGGCCAACAGTCCCTGCCTGGGCTGTGCTAGAGCTGCCGTGGCCACAGTCCCATCCCTAGAGGGGGCCATCCTACTCATGCTAACCCTGCAAGTCTTCTTTTGCCTTTTTCTAACAGCACGTGCTCCTGTACAAATATTTAACATGAAATAGCTATGAAATTATATTGACACAGGTATGATATGACTTTATGAGCCCACACAGAAGAGCACAAACTGCGAGTGGTGCAATAGGCCCTGGGAGAAACCTCTGTATCTGCAGGGTTGGACCAAAGAAAAGGTTCAGGGTCAGCCCCAGCCTGGCCCAGCCCTGGCTGGGACAGCCAAAACAAGGACCTTGGTTCTTGGTTTTCCCTCATTTGCACAGCAGCACAGCTCACTCTCTGCTTCATACATCTTCCTTTCTCATAACTTTATTTGTGGGTTAAGAGAAGTCTTAATGCAAACAGAAGATGCTGTTTAATGGGAGGAATTTCATCAGTACTGCAAAACTAGCAGGGATCAGCAAGCAGCTGCTGCGACAGTTTTGGTGAGTTTATCCTTTAATTTTATCTGATGTGTGGTGTTTGGTCAGAAACCTGGAGTCAAAAGCAGCGGAATCCTGTGAAGGAGTGTGTTTTACAGAAAGGCTCTGGGGGGCTTTTCCCTGCATTTTTAGTGTCCTTTTACCTCACCAGGCAGCAAGCTCTGTGACTTCAGGAGACTGGAGGATTATCTGCTTTTAGTGTTTGTGGAATACTATTAATTTGTTCTGTGGGATTTAGCTGCAAAGTCAGGAAGGAGTGTTTATTCTTGAGGTCAGTGTGTGCTGCAGGTACTGTAACCAGTAAACAACTACCTGAGTAAAGCACAGGTAATCTTTCTGCATTTAGACATATATCATGGACAGTATGGGTGGGGAATTCTCTCCTTGAAGCTGCAAGGTGAATCTCTGCCTTGTTTTTTTTGTGTCTCTATATACCCTGGAGGCGTGCAGGAAAAGCATGATGTGATGGAAGGTTCAAAGTCAAGCAGGCAAACCTGCCTCTGTGACCTAGCTTCGGGTTCTTTCTGCACCCACATAGCTGTGCTTGTTCCCCCCAGTTTCAGGAAAGTACCTGTATGACAGCATTTCACTAAGCTGCGTCTCAGGTTTGTCGCATATCCAAAATCAGGTTAAAATTTTAGAACTGAAACTTAATTCCATGTTTTCCTATGGTTTTAGGTCAGCTTCAATAAGAATAGAATTAACATTTGTTACATAACAAGTGATTAGTTCTAGAAAACAGTATGCAGAAATTTCACATTTGCAGTCCTAATAAGCAATAAGTAATTTTTATTTATCAATTTTACATTACATCATATGAAAACCAAATGTTTTCCAAGTTCTATGATTTATTTGCTACTGTTTTAGAGTGGTCCTAAAGGCTGGGTGTGAATTTTTTAATGCATTTTGGATTTTTACTGCAGCCAATCGAGAAATTTCTGTGGTTAACAGAGGTGATGGAAAAGCAAGTTTGGAAAACAACTGTAGTAAAGCTGGTTTTCCGAGGAAGTAATCCAATTTGTTAGGTTCCACACATAGCATTGTTATTTTTGGTGGGTTTTTTTTAACATTATAGCATAATGCTGGCACAAGCTATCACCACAGTCTGTGAGCATTACCAGCTAAGCACACTTAGTACTTGATACTGCAAGATAACCTAATGTCTGTGAGTCTGTCCTGATAGTCCAAAGTTGTGCTGTCCCTGCTCAGAAAGGAAGAAGCCAAAACTGCTTGACCTTGCAGTTCTGCCTGTTGCATTTTAACTTTGGTATGTTGTCTCATGCTCCTTCTCTGGAATTTATTTGTCCATTTCTGACTCTCTTTTGGAGGAGATGGACAACAGGGAAGGGAACAAATTTCTTGGAGGTCATAGCAATAAAACAGAATCTTCATGAGGTCAGGAGCAGATCTCTGGTCCAACTTTCTGCTTGCAGCCTGTCAAACACCATATGAGAGCAGCTATGTCTTTGCTTAGCCATGTCTTGAAAATACATAAGGATGGTAATTCCAAATCCTCTCTGCGTAAAAATTTAAGTGCTTCACTATCTACCAGTGGAGAAATTAGTGGTGAATATTTCTCAGTCCACTTCTCAATCATGCTAGAGGGTGAAACAAGACTAATGAACAGAAGGTCTTGTTTGGCAAGTTGATATTAAATAACCTGTAAGTCCCTGGAAAGAATTGCAGGCTGCAATTAGAAAAACAAGGAGCAGCCCCAAAGCTGCTCTGGAAACAAGGAGGAAAAGGAGAGTGAGGAGCAGTAAGCAATTGCATAGATTTTAAAAAAGGACGAGTTGTTTTTTTCACCCCAAACAAAATTAAAAAGCAAATCCCTGTTCTGAAAAATTAAAGTAATTTTAAAAGTCCCAGTTATAAAACTATTTTCCGTCAGAATATACACAGTGAAAATTAGAGTCAGTCCTGTGATTATCAACACGTCATTATCAAATTGTCTTGGTATTCAACAGTGGATTTCAGTAGCTTATCTTGGTGGGCTGTTTTTCATGCTGTGGTAAAAGCTACCTGACCCATGAATGCCCATACCCTTGCTTCCATTTTCTTCTTCCCTCTGCTTCAAGCTGGGAATGTGCTTGAAAACGTCCAGCAAACAAACATTTGCTGTCTGTTCTGGGAGCCCACATGGATTCAGGACCTTGTCACCTGCGCCTGCGCAGCTCCCTTGTGAGGCACGGCAGAAACAGCACCCTGGGAGCCTCGGTAATTCCCCTCTGGGATCCATGGCACACAGTGCAATGGTCTGGAATTCCAGTTTCCAGCAAGGAAAAGATGTTCCTGCCCTTTAAGGCAAAGCTCTGAAAGGGCTGAAAACCAAGTGGAGCAGGATCTTACAATGATTTTTCACGACCAGCCTTCATAACTTAATTAAGGGTTGGTTTAGAATGTGAGTTGGGAAAAATGACGTGGTGAGGGTCTTTGGCTGGAGCTGCCACAGGTACAGATGGACACTAGGAAAGAAACAGAGCAGGCAGAGAAAGGAAGAAGAGAAAGGAGGACACAAAGAGCACTAAGCTGAGAAGGTGGCACACTGAAAACCAAAGCGGAACCTAATGAGAAGGAATGGGACAGAAATAAAGAATTCAGAAGTCTCTGAAAGGGCTTAAACCCAAGAGGAGCAAGAGCCCTGAGGGACAGCCCTCATCCCTGGCCTGCAGCTGCACATGGAGCCACTGCCCACAAGTCCTTGGTTGCGTCCCTCTGGCCAATGGCTCATGCCCCGAGTAGCCCACCCTCCAAAGCCAGCGCTCTGCAGTGTGAGGCTCGGGCTGTCATATGGGACTGTGTCCAAAGCCTCACAGGGGTATATCTGGGCACATTTTCCTAGATGTGGACTTCAGGGCTTGGCAATTAGCAGACACTGCATCTGAGCCTAGTCTTAATGGTGAGCTAAAGGGAAATATAAAATACAAATACAATTGGAAATAGAAAAGTATTAGCTGCATTCAGTCCACTTCTTTGCACTGCTTTGGTCTCCATTTCATTAGATCAGTCTAAAAATTTCGACTTCAAATAAAAAGACATGTTTATCTCATACCCATCAAAATCTTAGCAAGAGTACGGTGTGGGCTGTGTAGTGCTAAGGAGGGCTGTAAATACAGAGCCAGAGAAAGGGCTGAACTGCCACACTTTCCTGTTAGTCTTTAGCCTGTGAAACATGGGCTTGGACAAGACTCTCATTAAGATGCCTCATCTAAGCTAGAAGAAATTTGACCATGTAAATTCTGTGGGTGATTATCAACATCCAATTTCATGTGATTCTGAAGTCCTAAGTCTAGATGGAGGCCAGAATACACTGAATAAACACCACATGTCCAGAATGTCTCTTGTCTGGTACACTAAGACTGTTTTGTTGGGTTTTTTTACCCTTTTCCCCAGTGTAATGAAGAGGTTTCATACACATTTATAGAAATGTCACCTTTTGTGGTGGTGGGGTTGGAATGTGGCAAGTGTCTACTCATGCACAAAGCATAAAGCAGGGAGAAACAGCACCAAGATCCATTTCTGTTATTCTGTCCCCTGAAAGGGCAGCTTTGGGATCTACACATAAGTAATTTCTCCAGGTTCCGAATGGCTTTATTTGACAGGCAGCATGCAGTTGCCATATGCATCTCAGAAGACAAAAAAAAAGACATCTAATGTACATTTTATAATACAATTTGAAACATTGTTACAGTGGCCATCAATATAGTGTGTAGTGGCATGTTGTGCCTGTCTGACAGAAGGAGTTATTTAAACTAATTAACACAGTCTATCAGGATGATCCAGCTGGGCCATGTGAGGGGAGTGGGAGAGATTTCAGATGCTTGTTCACTGGTTTTAGCACGTGCACAGTTTAGCATTGAATGACAAAAAATATACATTTTTCGTTCTTTTGACACAGGTATGGGACACCAGCTCAAATGAATGTTCATCTGAAAGGTCGGGACCTCCTTACTCTACAGAACTACACAGCAGATGAGCTGAAGTATTTGCTGTGGATGGCATCAGATTTGAAACAAAGGATAAAGCACAAAGGAGAGGTAAAATGATTTAACTGTCATTTAGGTCCCTCAGATGTTGAAATAAATACTGCTCTGAAGAGTATTGTGAAAAAGCCTTTCAGCTGCCTTGTCCTAAACAAAATCTCCTGAGCTCTTAAATACTGTAAATCAAGTGCTACAAATCAAAGAGCCTTCCTGTAAAGTGTCCAGAGATATTCTTTAAATACTTCAGAGGACTTTGTGAGTGAAAAGGTTAAACAGGTTTGTTATCAGCTAACCCTATCCATCCACACATGGTATACATGCAGCACTAAATGTAGGAAATTGAAGGTACTTCCCTGCATGGGATTAAATTAGTGTCTGAGTTCTCCTTAATGCTGGCTCAAATTGAGTGCCAAAATGCAGCTGCTTTTGATGCTAGAATTACTTCTTTGCCTTTAACCTTTCCACTGCTAATAAACTTATTGAAGGGCAGGAGAACAAAGTTACAGGTAAAAAAACCCGCTTTTGCAACTTTTCTAGTGGTGAATTAAAATGTGCCAGAAGTATTTAATACTTTAAAGTGTATAACGATGATAAAATTGAAATACCTTAATTTTTCATGTTTCAGTATTTGCCTTTGATGCGAGGAAAATCTTTGGCCATGATTTTTGAAAAGAGAAGCACAAGAACAAGATTATCTGCAGAAACAGGTAGGTCTGAACAATGGCAGAGTAAGACCTTATATGAAACTGTATACATTGAGTATGTACTGAAACACACTGCGTAATTTTGCATTTAGTGATTTCTACTCAGGAGAAACCTAAACTTTGAAAGCAAAAATAAGAAAAGAATAGTGGCTACTTGTTTTTCTCCTTCCATATTAATTCCACAAGCACATGGCTTTGGTCACTGAAATTTTGTCAAATTCTTCCAAAACACAGTAGATCAGAAATAAAGCAACAGGCAGAAGTAAGCATTTCTGGTGTAAGCTCCCAGCTGTACTGGCAAGATGCACATTTCCTAACATTTATTTCAGTGAGCATCACAAATTTAATTTTGTGCAAGCTCTAATAAATATTTTTCTAATGTAATATGCATTACCATTGTTACATTTCAAAGTACGTGTTTAGGCTGCAAATCAAAGTAATGCCCTGATATAAATTCAGGGGAAAAAATTAACATGATTACCTACAGGGGAAGATAACTTGATGGAGACTCAAGGGTATTAGCCTAATAAGATCAAGCACTGGAACATTTTTCTTTTAGGTTACAGTCCTGCAAACACTAAAACATGTACGTATGGTATCTTAATTTACATGGTAGTTGTTCTGAATTCAATGGCACTAGTGAAATAAATCATTCATCAATCAATCATTCATAGCAAGGAATAACTCTGAAATGGTGATGCATCAAGGAAGAACTTGCCCTTCTCTCGTTTAAGTTGACCCAGCATGTCTCATTTCTCCCTAGTGAAGGAACTGGAAATCTGTTGAGAATTCACATTTCTTTACAAGCTGTAAGGGAGAAGGTAAAAATAATGGAAGGAAGAAGCAGATATGTTAACTCCAAGTATTTCTGAATTTGCTTTTGTATTGTCTGGCACAGCCATTTGCCTGCTGATCCAGCTCTTTAAGCAGACTTCTTGTTTCTGTTTTCTCCAGATAATGAGAACTTACTAATGTGCATTCCCTCTCTGTGAAGACCACCCACCTTTTAATTCCTGAGTTTTTAGTCCAGTTTCTTGTTGCCTGCCATCCTGGTATATGGCCAGGTAATGAATTCTCTGGATCTGTTTATCCTTCATTCTTCTGTATTCTGAGGGAAACGCTGCTTAGTCCTTGGCTTTTGAAAGCTTATGGAAGGGGAAGCTCAGGAAAGTTCAAATGAATTAACTTAAGGATGGGAGTTAATGCACATAAATTCATCCAAGGGGGAATTAAGCTCCAGTGAAATAAATTTATTTCTGAGTGAGAGCTTCCATGAGGGAGTTTAATGCAGTTTAGCTTCTGTGCATTAACTTCACACCTTCAGTTAATTGGTCTTAAGTCTGTTAAGCCTAAGACTTTGTTTCAAAGGCAGACTCAAGTTTTTTCTGTCCACAAATACTCTACACATTTCAGCTACTTTTTTAACATAAATGACTCCCTCCTTGGAATTTCTAACTCAAAACAAATGTGGGGCCACATGTGTTCCTTTTAGCTACATCAGATAATTTAATACCAGTTTTCTAATGCCTAGTGAAAGTGGACAATTGCAGTGGACTGAAGTGTTTATTTATAAAGTTCCCGAGTCATCTCAAATAGCACTTACCAAGAGTTGCCTCTTCAATAACTTGAGAGAGGTCATTTGTAGGACAAGGTCTTGGGGATGAGATTAATCTAAATGAACTTTGCAACTCTCAGGAACAGCTAAATCAGTGGATTTCATTACAGAGTGGAGACTTGGAAAGCAGTGATTACAAAATCTTCTCTGTGCAGTGTCTAGGAGTTTGTTGGGACATATTAATGCCATGGAAGTCTTTTCAGAATTCCTTCTGTTCCTGTGCCTATAAAGAACACCATTACTGAAAAATAAATAAACAGAATCACAGAATGGTTGAAGTTGGAAGTCATCTCTGAAGGTCATCTGGTCCAATCCCCTGTGCAAGGAGGGTCTTTAAGAGCCAGTTGTCCAGTACCATGTCCAGAAGGCTTTTGAATATTTCCAAGGATGAACCTTCTGTGGCAACCTATACCACTGCTCAATCAGCCTTTCAGTAAACAGAATGTCCTGATGTTCAGAGGGATCTTCCCATGTTTCAGTTTGTGCCCATTGCACTACTGAAAAACACCCGGCTCTGTCTTCTTTGCATCCTCCCTTCGGGTGTTTATATACCTTAGCAATATTCCTCCTGAGCCTTCTGTTGTCTAGGCTGTGCTGTCCCAGCTCTCTCAGCTTTTCTTCTCATATGAAATATGCTGCAATGCCTTAGTCCTCTTTGTGACCCTTTTTTAACATGGACATACCAACTGTATCCAGTATGTCCATGTTTCTCATACTGAGGACCCCAAATCCAGACAATCAAGGTTTGTCCTCCCCAGTGCTGAATACAGAGGAAGGATCACCTCCCTCCACCTCCTGGCAGTTCTTTGTCTGGTGCAGTCCAGGACACCATTCACCACTCTTGCTGGAAAGGCACACACACTGCTGGATCATGTTCAGTTTGTTGTCCCCAAGTTCTTTTCTGCCAAGTTGCTTCCCAGCTGGGAGGCCCCTATCATGTCCTAGTGCATGGGGCTGTTCTTCCTCAGGTGAAGGACTTTACACCTCTCCTTGCTGAACTTCATGGGGCTCCTGTCAGACCATTTTTCAAGCCTGTCAAGATCCCTCTGGATGGCAGCATGACCCTATGATGTACCAGCCACTCCGCCCAGTTTTGTCATCAGCAAATTTGCTGAAACCACACTCAGTCATTGAGCCCCTTAACACAGGTATTAAACAGGACTGGACACAGAACTGACCCCTGGGGTACCACTGCTTGCTGGCCTCCAACTGGACTTTGCTGCTGGTCACCACCCTCAGGCTTGGCCATTTGGACAGTTCTGAACCCAGCCCACTCTCTGCTCATCCAGCCCAAGCATCAACATCTTGGCTATGAGGATCTCATGGGAGACACTGTCAAGGGACACAATGAAGTCCAGGCAGACAAAACCCACTGCCCTCCCCTCATCTACCAGGCCAGTCAGAATCATAGAGGTTGACCAAGCTGCTCAGGCATGACTTCCTCTTGGTGAAGCTGTGCTGACTACTCCTGATGATTTTCTTGTCCTTAGTCTGCCTAGAAATGGTGTCCAAGATTAGCTGCTTCATCACGTTCCCGTGGACTGAGGTGAGGCTGCCTGGCCTGTATTCTCTGGGTCCTCCTTCTTGCCCTTCTTTAACTTAGGAGTGACATTTGCTTTCCTCCAGTGTTTGTGTGCATTTCTCCCAGTTATCCAGATCAATTGAAGATTATCAAAACGGTTATTTATAATGCACTGTAATAGATCAGTTGATATTTAAGGTTTTCCAGCATCCTGTTTCTCTGATCTGTTTTATTCTAATGACATTGCAGCTGTGCTGAATAACGTACAGCTCCTTGGGGTATAATTCATTGCCTCTCTAATCTTGTCCTAATGTGTATTTCTGAAACTCATGTAATTTTACCATTTCTAAGTAGTGATGTTGTAAGTTTAATGCAGAACTAGAAGTAACTTCCATAGAGTAGTGGCAAAGTAAATCCAGTTCTGTGAGCCTAGTAGATTTATTTCTATCACTGGCTATTTTATTGGAAAATGTGACATCTCTGCTATTACACTGGAAAATGTCACCTCTTCACAGTCAGAATCCCATACCCTTCTGCATAAAATCTTGTGTACTTTTTGAAAACAGAACTATTCACATGGTCATATATTACTTGTAAGATAAACATCCTCAGGCATGGCACAAAGGTGAATGCCCTGGTTTTGTTATAGCTTTGGTGTAAAATATTCTGATTGTCGCTGTTGGTCTTAAAATATACAGCTGCAGTTATGTTTTAGTGAATAAGTCATAAATAAATCCAACCATTTCACAGATGCTGAATGCAGACAGTATTTCACAGAGTAGAAATGGAGAGGAAGCAGTGCAGTCAGGAAAGCTCAATCTACCTTCTCTGGTTGTGCACCAGAATATAAAAGATCTTAACAGCCTTACAGGGGTTCACTGCCACTGGCTTTAGTGGAATTACTCCCAATTCACTCCTCTTACACAATGGGGTGAGAGGAACATGATGGCCATGCCTGAAGACTGCAGAGTCACAGAAATAATTGCATCGTAGCATGTGAACTAATGTAGAGGGGATGGTATTGCACGGCAGTGATATAGGGTCTGTTTTCTGTTGGAATGGCTAAGTATTATTTAGCTTGGCCTCGTTACAGAGGGGCCAAGTGCACTCTTAGTTTACTCTCCACTTAAAAGGGTAGCTTTAAAAAACTTTTTAAAACTGCTTATCAGTTTTTAGCTTCTGCTTTAGGAATATTCTGTAATTGCTCCCTAGGAGAATTCTTTGTTATCAGTCTAAATGGAAAAATACTTTCTATTTTGTAAGCCCTGGCAGGCAATGAAGAAATTAATAAATGCAAATCCATATGTCTAGAAATTTTGAAAAAGATCCTTCCTTGAGTTTGAGAAGATGACTGTCTGTGTCTCCTGGTGACAACCGCACAACTATGTAGCCAACATGTGAACTATAGGATTCATTTTGGCCCCCTTGCCCCATGCAGCAGGGACAGTCTGGGATGGAGATTTCACTCGTGTCCTGTCTGAAAGAGTCTGCATAAGTGGGGTCAATAATGTGCCACAGCATGAGGCATGAAACTGTGTATTTTGAAAACAAACAGTAGTGAAACATGTGCACATGAGGTAATAATTTATTCTGGATTTGAAGTAAGAACTTTTAGTAGTTTGTTGAAGATATCACGATTCATATAAATATTTAGCATGCGGCCTTGGATATGACCAGGTTATGACAACAAAGAGGATTAGATCTCTCAGTTTAACACAGCACTCCAGTGTTTGTTTGCTGAATTGGTGCCTGCATACCTTCAAAAGTCATCATTTTTTTTGCTTTCTACTGGTAGTATGGATGAAAGTATGGTAGTATGGATGAAAGAATCTGAAAAAGATTCTGTCTCTGCAACCAAATACAAAGCTAGAGCACAGAGCTCCTGTATTTCCAGATGGAAAGCTTTGGATGGAAATATGTTCCCAGGCCTTGCACAGATGGCCAGTTCATGAGCAGAAAGCCCAACACATCAGGGCTCTGCTATGTACACAGACTCCAGGTGGCAGCTCTGACTGGGCTGCCTGACGTCTGGCAATTCTGAATAAATGTTCAGATTCCCATTTTTTAACCTGGGCATCATTTATAGAAAACATAACACGTCCATTGGAGCCTGCCTGGACTGTGAATCATCTACCAAAGTGTATGCATTTAGAATCCTAAAATGCAGAGCTGCTATATTGTGTGGAACTTGCAGGAATAAATCACTGACATAATTGTATACAACTCAAAAAAATTCACAAGAATTTGGGAAGGAAAAGTTATGCCAATGACAAGTCATCCTTGAGGTCTTGACTTAAAAATTTGCACTGAATAAGCAGGCTGTAATGTGTAGTTTGCAGATATTTTCCTGTAAATACAATGTTTGTGTCCGAGCTGCAGAGGGGAGGTAAAAAAAGTAATAGTAGAATAAATGGTGCTTCATTCTTAAAAGTTTGCTGTGTCTGACTTGTAATATTGTTGAGATTTGGAGCAATCCTTAATGAAAACAATCAGAAATTAAAAAGGGCCCATTCAATAAAATGAGCGTGCACTGGCTAGGGGGAGGAGAAATTTGCCCCTCAGGTGGGACCTGGAGCATCATTACTTTTAACCTGACATTGAAGGAAATTGAGGCAGTCCAAAGACAATGACTTGCCAAACATTATTTTTTTTTTCTATTGTATTTTAAACTCTAGAGGCTGGCTGAACTGATGCAAAGTGGAAGACCTCACCTCAACCCTGCTGCCAGCAGGAGATGGAAGTTAGTAAGAGTTGCTCTGTGCAAGGAGCCCAACTGTGGGGCCCAGGCCTGCTGGCTGTACCTGTCCGCTTTATCTGTGAAAGGTTTCAGTGTTCAGTCCTGGTTTAATCATCTTTTAAAGAGCAGCAGTGGAATGAAGTTTTCAATCCGTGGCAGACCTGTGCAACCACTGTGCTGAAGCTGCAGTGCTGAATCTGCCAGCAGTGCCATCTAATGGATACAGCCAGCCTGAGCAGCTTTTGACCTTTCTTCTTCTAGTTTTTTCTTCCTTTTCTCTTCCTTTTTTTTTCCTCTCTCTTTTCTAATTTTTTTTTTAACAGCACGAAATTCATCAGCATCTCCATCACAGTTTGGTAAACAAAGGGGGGGTCTCTACTCTTCCGTGCTGTGTGCAGCCTTTCTTTTCCTGGCAATATAAATAAAGACAGGCTTCTTTCTAGATTTTTGTCGCAATAAAAGATTCACGCCCCCACAGTGTTGTCTCAACAAGGCCGGTTTGTCCACACTAAGATTCTCTGGAAATTTCCTCCGTCATAAATGCTAGTGACAGGGCAGGATCTGCCTGCAGAAAATTTCTGTGCTGGAAGGGAGTTGTGCGGAAAATCTTCAGCAGCACACAGAAAATGCTACCTACAGCCCAGTTCAAATCCTACACTTTGTACATCCCCAGCTATGAGACCCTGTGTCCTGTGATAGGCTTATGCTAAACCAACTGTGACAGTTCATAGAACAGACTCATCAGGCCCATCCTCCCAGTGTGTGGCCGTGAGGGACTTTACACTCAGATTCAGTAGAAAGGGGCTTTAGACAAACCAGGCAAAGGCAGGGAGACTCAGATGTTAAAGAAAAGAAGCTGTTTTCTTCCCTGTCTCTGTCAGATGTTTGCTTGTGATAACTTTCTACTGGTGGTGCAACTAAAATAAGGTAGGAGAGAACCTGAGAGTTGCCCTTGACATGTAATTTTTCTTCCTCCAAAACATTGTCCAGGCACCTTTGAAGTTCTCCAAAGTGTTTTATATTCTTAAATGATGCTGAAGTCTTTCCATGGTTTCCTGTTCAGGAATTAGGTTTATTCTTCAGACCTAAGCCATCAGTTCCTTGGGTCACCTTGTAAATTCCTAACTACTGCAGGGTAGAGGGATGCTGGCAGGGCCTGAGACCTTTCCTTTTTTCTCTCTCACGTTATCATTTTTAAGGCACTTGGTCATTTGAGACCAAATTCAAGTTTGTTACAGTGTATGAGGAGGCTTAGGGTTTTATGTCTGAGTGACTTTACTTGAAAGATAATGTAGATCCTTGCAAGGATGTGGAATTACACCTGGTGACTCGGATGGCCCTTCTAGGATGCACCTTGAAGTAGAAATGCAACATGATGAACGGATTACCTGGCTCTTAAGAAGGAGCCAGAGTGATGCTTGTGGCAATATGTACCTTTGGAGCTTAAATGACTGTTCCTGTGATCACTGAGCAGAACTCATGGCTAAGGATTTCAGAAAGGCATCACATTTGAATGGGTTTACTCCAAAGCACATTTATTTGAAATTTTGTGTGTCAAATGCTAATTATTTTGGCATTTTAGCATATATATTATTTGGCATTTCAAACATTTGTATATCCTGCTGAGTTCTACTTTCATCTTTGTAAATGTGTTTTATATCAAGAAGATTTTTAATCTTGGCTGTAAATATGAGGTGCCGGAGTTTAATTTTTCTTTTTTTTAAAAATTTTTCCTCACTGTAGGATTTACTCTCCTTGGAGGACATCCTTCCTTCCTTACAACACAAGACATACATCTGGGCACTAATGAGAGTCTCACAGATACAGCAAGGTTGGTAAAATGTCACTTGATTGATCACTGCATTTGGTAATTGATTGGGCTGACACCTGTCTTGCAGAATTTTGGAAGCTAATATTTTCTTTCTGGAAAATGTCAGAAGGTAGTCCAAATCTCTTAAATATTTACAGATCAGCTCACAGAATCTGTAGCCTAGTAAACCTTTACTCCACACACTCAAGCTATCCAACACTTCCCACGTTGAGAATTATTTTGGCATATAGAGTGTTAATTAGGGTTATATTTACAAATGGAATGATTTTATGAACCTCAGTAGTAGTATAACTCCGCTGATGACAGCACATATATTCTAACGAGACTCAAACCTTCTGGTTCTGCTGCCCTTGGAGCAAAATCAAAAAGCAAAGACGTAATTTAGGTTAGTTAGGCCAGCTGCTGGTGGGCCTTAGCCTGCTGTAGTAGCAGTGCCAGGGCGGCACTGAGGGCCTTTCAGATCACCTTTTTCAGCAGCCTGAAACTGGACCAACACTTTGTAGCCAGTTTCAGATTCCCTGTGCCCTCCTTCCCAGCTGTACCCACTGTCAGGACTGCTGTGGAGGCTGGGCTATGGCTCCCTTCTCTTACTGGCATCCCTGGAAGATCTCAGTCGTGCCCAGTCCCACATGGATGCATGGATGGGTAGCAGCCTATCTCCATTGCTGTGGCAGGGAGGACCTGAGCTCACAGTTTTTCTCCAGTGGACTGCCTCTGATGTTGCAGAAAGCTGGCAGAATATGAGGTCATGTTTTGCAGGTGCTCCTGCTGTTTTCCGTAGCACTCCAACTATTAAAGCTTCATCCAGCCTTAGCATTATCCTGCTTTCTAGGCAGCCCTTTTGCAGCCTGAGGTCGATTCAGACAGGCCCTGCTGCTGGAACATTAGCAGTGTCTGAGTGGTCCTTTTTGTTCTGGTGAAAGATATGCAGTGTCAAGCTCATCAGGCTCAATTCAAAATATGCAATCAAGCAGATGAGTTCCATTGCCTCTGCTGAATACCACAGTTCTGTCAGTGGGAGAGATTGTTTGAGAACTATGCTGCTGTTCTCTGTGATGAAATCCAAGGAAAATTTAAGAAAAAAGATCAAACATTTGAACATTTTAAATTTTACTTCCTTGTTTTTAATTACTGGAGTGGAAGACATATGGGTGTTGAGGGTAGAAAGTAAAAATCTCAGTCTCTTGAGGCTTAAAAGTACTTAACTCTCATTCTCTTCTAGATACATAACTCTGCCAGTATCAAAGTGAGCTGCAACAATAGAATCATAGAATGTTTTGGGCTGGAAGAGACTTTAAATATCATCTCATTCCAATCCCCCTGTCATGGACAGGGATACTTTTCCCAAGACGAGGTTGTTCAGAGTCCCATCCAGCCTGGCCTTGAACACTGCCAGGGATGGGGCATCCACAGCTTCTCCAGGCAACCTGTGCCAGGACCTCACCACCCTCACAGTAAAGAATTTTTTTTCCTAATATCCAATCTAAACCTACTCTCTGTCAGTTTGAAGCCATTCCCTCTTGTCCTGTCACTCCAGGCTCTTGTACATAGTCCCTCTCCATCTTTTGTGTCAGCTCTGTTCAGGTACTGGAAGGCTGCAACTAGGTCAGTCTGGAGCCTTCTCTTTTCCAGGCTGAATAATGCCCGTTCTCTCAGCCTTTCCTTGTAGGAAAGGTGTTCCCTCCCTCTAATCACCTTGCAGCCCTCATCTGCACTATTGCAAAGCTGGCTGTGAGCCCCAGCAGCCAAACCTTCAGGAAGGGGAAGGATGCAGCCAGGGCCCTTCCAAAAAGCACTTCCCTGCAATATCCTCTCCAAGCATCATCCCACCAGCCATGCAGGACTGTCACCTGGATGCTCTTTGCCATTCAGATGCCAACCCTACAGCAAATCCAGGTGTGTTCTGACACAAAAACATATGTGCTTTGTATAGGACAGTTTTCATTTCTTCTTCTTCCCAAATGGGACAGTAAAGGAATATTAAATCTTTTGTTTACAGTGTCCTGAATGGCTTTTGTTTGCACAAGCGAAAAAGGAAACAGGCAGACAATAAACTACAAGAAGCAAGGCAATAAATAGAAGCAAGCAAATCTTCCAGCCATTCTGAAGGCATCCCCATTCTGTGGATAAAGTTCCTACAATATCCACTTCCCAAACAAGATTTCAACCCCCTTTTCTCTGTCACTGCTTGCTCTTCCGGGACAAATCCATGTTTATGACTCTGACCTGGGGATTTTGCTGCTCTGCTGAGTCATAGCTCTCACCTGCTACAGTGGACAGAGGGTTTTCCCAAATCCTTACAGAGTCCCACATGCTCTGCTCCACTCCTGTGCTCATTAGCAGAAATACTACTGCCTGCATAATCAAGGCTGAGCAGTTTACCCAAAAGAACAACTGGAGTGGTAATGCCTCAGTGTTTCTTGTGAATGAAATATGACATCCCAACCTCATTTGGTTAATGTAAGAATAAAAAAAGAATGCCAGTAGTAGACCCAGAAGGTATTTCAAATATTTACAGCCATGCGTCTGGGGCTCTGAAGGCCTTAGAAGTACTTCAGATTGAGACTTAAAGCGAAAGGGGCACAGATCCATAAAAGTCACAGTTTTTATTAGAACTGCTGCAGGTAAGGGTTGAAAGCACTGCTGCTGTGAACATATTTTTAGTGACTTATTACCTGCTCATAAATCAGCTCCTCCATGCTTCACAAGACATTTACATTTACGCTGACACAGTGGCAAAAAGTTACCGCCCATTAAGGAGCTCTAAGCCTTTCAGTGCTGTTTAACATGTGTGATATATTACCTGAAATGAAATATAAGTACTGTGTCTGTATTTCCCACTGCAGAGCTGTTCCACTGGGCATCACAAAAGCTCAGTGGCCATAAGGTTCAGTGGCAGCCCTGAAGAACTCATAGGATGATTTTACCAGTCCACTGGAATTATTAGGGCATTAATCTCTGCTTTTATGGGGAACGGTTTTACTTTGCTGAGAACACATCCTCTGTATGTCCCTGTGAGACTGTGAGTGAAAGTGAAGTAGTCTTGTCAGAAGTTTAAAGATTTTGAATGGATATAAACTTTCAAAACAAAAGCAAAAATACCTTGCATAGCAGTATTCTATACAAAATATATGCAAATGCCCCACTTTCAAATTCAGAGGTCTGCCATACTAAAAAGGCACACTTTGTGTTTCATTTTGGATTCCTCAGAGGATACAGTTGAGGAAAAAAAATTCAGGTTTTCTCTGTAGAAATGAAAATTACTTTGAAAAGAGAGATATGCAGCATTCCAATGTACTCAGTATTACAATGTAACATATTTCCAGGCTCTGAGATTTTGAAGTTCATAGTCTCACAATTTTGCAAAAGAATGGAAAGAGAGAAAGACCTAGTGGTTGATAAAATAAAAGCCTTAAATGTAGTCACCTGATGAGCCTGTGCTTACAGCCCCTCAGCTGCCAAAATTTCACCTTTAATAAGAGTCTTATCTCTTCAGGACCTTTTTTTTCCTATGCAGTTCCAGCCTTACATGGTTTCCTTTAAACTGATTCAGTTACTGGAGACTTAATCATTCTCCTGTAATCCGAGACCGCCAGGTGAGGGTTATTTGTGTATATGTGTATTTTTCCTCCAAGTTTAATTTTTTTTTGATTTCACAAAGAATAAAGCCAGTTTACAGCTGATTTTCCTACTGTAAAATATGACATCTAGAAATTCTGGCAGAAGGACTGTCTGATGTCCTGCTGGTAGGTGTCTAATAAGTCTGATATCTACTTTCAACAGACTAAAGATGAAAGTGCAGCAGTTTTCACTAGTTGGTGATTATGACTGAATTTCCCCTAATGGCATACCCTATGAAGGAACTATCTTTTTAATTTCTTGATCAGCTGTGTCACGTAGAAATCAGCTGTCCTGACATCCTAAAGGAAAAAAAAGGTATAAGAAAATTGGCAATTTCCCAGTGTGATTGACAGTTTTCCTTGGCTGATGGAGACTGGCTGTGTCTTGTTTAGGGTGGACACCAGTGAGATGGCTAACAAAAGGAACCATGCATCACATCCCTGATGACTAGTTCAGAACAGAACAGGTTTCCCCCAGAGAAAGGAACTGGTGAGCTAAGAAGAAATAATGGTACCAGCAGCAGCTGTTCCAGTACTTTGTAATCAGTAAATACCTTGTTCAGTTCCTCCTTTTCATTTGTAGCTGGTATTGACAGTCTTTCCTTCAGAGAGAGCTCTACAGGCAATCTTGTAACATTTTATAAGAGCTTTGCTTGTGTGAGGAATGTCTGGTGTCAGTAGAAAGTACTTGCTACTGACTTCATCAAGAGACCTTGCTGATGATGGTATTAACAGCCTGATTTCCACAAGAGGAGATACAAGAATTTGTCATGGCTAATCAGGAAGGCAGATACTGCAAGGCTTTTTTCCATACACTTCTAATTCAGTCCTCCCTTGTTTTGTTTTAAGGTCCTATTACAGATAACATGAAAACACATAAAATGGTACTTCAAAGTCAGGCTTCAGGGCCTGATTAAAACACAGAAATGCAGAGAAATTAAGAGCTCCAATCCATATTTAATTTATATAAAAAATACAGAGTATACTATTCTAATCCACTATGTTAATCTCTGTGTCTTTCTCACTTTAGCAAATGAGGTTAATGCCAGAGTGGTACAGGGGCTCCTGCAATCCCTTTCCTTATACTGAGTTTGAAATTTGGGCATTACTTGCACGCTGATCACATGTGAGTCAATACACAGGTGTGTAGGTAGGAGAAAGCAGGCCAACAACTGCAGCCTCTTCTGTTTCTGTGTTTATTAAGATCAGTAAACAATTGTGGTAATCTACGACAGACCTGTATTGCTGACCCTCACAAAGTCAGGCTACCATACAGAGTCTGTAATATTCAGTCAATGCTACATTCGTTCTTTGCTAAAAGACTGAAAAATTCATATACTTTATCTATTCTGAGGTTATCAAATCCTTCAAATGTTACCGTATCACACAATCTCTTATCTTAGTTCAGAGAGCTTAACATGTGTCAATGTTCCATCTACAATGAAATGCTAAAGAGAAAAAAAGTATAAAATAGAGCAGCAGTTTTCATTTACTTACTATAGTAGTGTTAGGAAGTGAAACCTCTTACTTATTAGCAGCTTGTTAAGTGACTACATTTGAGTCTGTTCTGCAGGCATGATAAATTATTCAGATAGCTGAAAAACATTGATTCATTACCATTTCTCATTAATATTTATGTGTTGCATGCTGAAGAGTGCAACAGGGGTATATTTATTATGTTTGACTTGAGTATTTTCTGCCATCTCTAGGGTGCTGTCCAGCATGACAAATGCAATCTTGGCTCGAGTTTATAACCATAATGATCTGGACCTAATGGCAAAAGAAGCCACGATCCCAGTAATCAATGGATTGTCTGATTTATACCATCCTCTCCAGATTTTAGCTGATTACCTAACTCTTCAGGTAAAAATATAAACTTTTTTTTTTTTTTGCTAAGTCTTAGTAAGTATTTGGGGAAGTCAGCTTCAAAACCATTTATCCCTATGTTTTTCAAAGCAGTAATTACATGGCACTTGTTGTTTAAAGAGATCTTCATCCAGCAATATAATTAAGGACCTGTTTAATTTAAAACAATTACGTAGTTCTATCAGCTGTAGTGGGACTGAAGTTAAGCATAAAATTAAGTACTTCACTGGAATTAGTCTGCAATTCAAAGAATGTACAGAGGCCTGTACATATTAAGACAAAGATGAGAATTTGGCTCAGGCAAAGCCAGCAGAAGTTTTTCCACTGACTTAAAAACACTCAGCAGTTCACTCTTGATTCCTCTCTTATCTATGAACAGCTTAAAAGGAATCGCTATTTATATATTAGGAAATTGGTTGAACAAATTTGTTTTGAAAAGCCAGTTAATGTTACCAGTACAAACGCTTAGTGTTCAGGAGCGTTAGCCAGTTTAAACTTTGCTAACATCAAAGAACAGTTAAAAGAGATGGTATTTTTTATTTTTATCTAACATAATAGTGGATCTGACAGCAGGATAACATTTTACACACAGAATACCAAATGTTTGTCTGTGAACAGAAGGACTGTGTAGTTTTACAATCAATTGAGGATCTGGCTTATAAAAAAGATTATTATACTGCAGGCCTGGTTGACAACTATGATGAACTCCTCTGACCTTGTTTACTTTCTGAATGAATAAAAACCACACTGCTCGAAAATGGTAGGGCAGAATAATTTCCTGATTCATTCAGCTATGTTTCGCAGCTGTTGAGGACTTTGCTATGGGACATTCAGTACGTGGGAAAGATCTAGTGAGAGTAATATTAAATTATTTATGATTTAAACTTAAATACTGAAAGACTCATGTTCGGCAAAAATTACTTTTTTTATTTTAAGTATTTTTTTGTACATTGTTTATACTCACAGTGAAGAGACCAGCAAAAATTGGTGAACTTGAAACTAAGATGCTTCACAGACCTCAGGATAAGAGAGATTTGTGAGATCACATTGAGCCAGCCTCAATGTTCAAATTGCATAAGACAGTAAGCTGTAAAGAAAATGTCATCATTTCGTTGTAAACACTGTGTGCAAATATAAGTCAGGAGAATCTTCTGGTTGTGTTTTGTGGGGTGTTCTGTCTTGCAAACACCTTATTAATTAGCATTTTATCACTTGTGAGTAACAGTCTTCAGAAAGAATCTGTGACTCCCAGTCCACACAACCATGGGTATCTCTGCCCCTAAACCTGGTTTTACCAAGGCCACTGACTCCAGCACCCAGGTTCAGAGTGCTGTTGCCCTCTACTCCACCTCCAGTTAATGAAGAGAGACCAGTGACCATCTCAGTCACCTTCTGGAGATGCATCTCTTTCTCCACTGGTCTTAGGGGGAAACCTATGGAAAACAGCAGGATGAGTACGTGCCCTGTTGATCACCCTCTGCTCCTCCTCCATTACATCCTCGTACAGGGCAGCCATGGAAGAAGGTCCGGGTGAACACGAGTCCACAGGCTGCTGCACTCTCCCCTGGTTTGAATACCAAGGGCAGCACCAACAGCATGAGGGTGTCCTTGCTGCACCAAACACCAGGGAGGATGTCTTTGGAAAGAGTGTCCCTGCCCGTTTTATCTGATGAAGAAACAGGTCCATAGCAGTTAGTGCTCAAACAAAAGAAGTATTTGACATGGAGAGGTGTCATGACAAAGTGAGCACTTACAGAGATCACAAGGAATGGCTCAGCTTTTAGACAGACACAGAAGTTTTTCTAAATTTGCAGCACTTTCGCACTCAGCCGGATAAGCAGAGCACCATTTCCTCCATCTGCCCATCTCTCCCTGATTCTTTCCAGCACATTCCTTAGCCCAAAATTTGTGAGGAGATCTTTATAGGGCAGCTGGGTGGCCACCCTGCTATGCCAAGGGCACATTGCGCTGCTAGTTGCTGACACGCTTTCCATTCCTGCTTTCTTACCCAGGAGAGAGAGGCAGGCAGGAGATAGTTCTCAGCAGCTCCCTGTGGGTGATGGCATTGCCTGAACTCTCCCTTTTTGACCTGTTCCTCTGCTCCCTTTTTCCTCTTTGCACTGTACTGTGAGTTGGAGAAGACTGAAGTGGCATGTAATGAAACATTTTAATCATATAATGAACTTTACCAGGTCACAGAAGTGAGATTAACTCTTGAGGAGGTGTGAGCCACAGGATCTAGTTGCTACTTACCACAATCAAACTTCTCGTGGGATATTCAGCAAGATGTCATCCAAGTACTGCCTGCAAGAAGATTAATGCAGGGATGTGGAATGGTACCACTGATTCTTTAAATGAGCTGAACGTCCATATATAACATTTAGACTGTTTCTGTGCAATGCAAAGGCGATTTATTTGATTTATACATATATGCAAACTACAATAGTGGCACAGACTGCTAGCCTAACATTTAAATGTAACTACAGATTTTGTGCAGCTTATTTCTCTTTAAAAAATGCCTCTTCCCTATCCCCATAAATACTTTCCCGCCTGTATCTGTTCTTCCTTGCTGTCAGTACATACCCAAAATGTACTTTTTAAATTTTCTTTTTCTTCCTTCTGTGTTTTCCAGTGGAGCTCTACATGCACTCTGGCCATCTTCATGCTTAGCACATTTTTATTCTTCCATTTTCTATATTCTACTAATTTTGTCATGTGCCTTCTTGAATCCTCCTCAAGTACTTTCTCTTTGGTCTGAAACTACATAGTTGCCTGGTTTATTCTGACAAAATGTTTTCTTGCTTATAGCTTCTGATTCTCTTTTCACAGGTGCATTTCAGTATGGTTATTTTGGTATAGTCCATTGCATCCCCCAAACAATGCAGCTGGTTTATTTTCAGGGCTGTCAATTTAGGGCAAATTCTCATCCTGTAAATGTTCAGGGTGTTCTTTTCAGATCATACAGTGTGCTCCTGTTATGAATATTGGGGTGAGATTCCTCAGGTTCAGCATCCTCCTGCTCAGTGCCTTCTTCCTGAGCAACCTGGATCCCCTCACATGTTTGATGTCTAAACTGGCTCTGTCCTTTAATTAATACTGTGCTCAGGGTTAATGCCCTCTATTACCCCAAGATAAATGTTTTTCTTAGCATATATATACACACACTACCTTCTTTCTTAAAAGTTGTGTTGAACTGAGTTTGCTCGAGTTATAACCCACTCAAAATGGTTGCAAACATGTAAAGAACCCGATTTTGAGGATTTGGGGATTTGGCCTTTAAAAACTGTGAGTTTGAGTGCTGGCAGTGTGCACGCACTGAGCCCGTTTACTCCTCTGCTTGTGCTGCAGACGTGTAACAGCCACGTGCTGAGTCCACCCGGTGCCTCTCAGTGTCCTGGGCAGGAGCTGTGGCTCAGCTTCTGCTCTGCTCAGCGTGGCTGGAGGGCAGCATCACACAATTTGTATTCCAGAGACAGCCCGGGTATTGACATTGATTCAATTGATATTAATGTCACTGGCCAAATCAGCTCACTTGTAGCTGACTGCAGGATGGCCAGACTGGTAATTAGAGTGGATCCATATGCCACTAGCTTTTTATGTCACTGGTCTGGGGGGAATTTTCTTTTTCAGAAACCAATGGTTGGCATAAGAAATACATCGGTGATTTCTTTTTAAACAGCATAACAAATAACGTTGCCCAGCTTGAAAAAGGCTGCAATATATTCTCAACTTCTCCTCACTGTGTGACCTCAAAACCTCAAATTACTACAATTTTCAAATTCATCATCATCATCTTCATTATTCCAAAAATTAGAAATCCCAACTAAGATCTGTCCTGATCCTCTAGAACATACTGTATCAATAACCATGGCAAAAACCAGTGTGGGAGTAAGAAAGATAACTGGCCCAGCATCTGCCTTAAGCCCAGTTTGAGAGCCAGAAGATCCAAGTTTGCCCAGTTTCTCATTTACTGGATTGCACTGTCTCCCAAAGGGCTAAAGCTTTGATTAGTCCCTGACATTCCATTTTAAAATTTGACAGATTATTGATTCATTATTCAAAAGCTTGTTTTAATTGAGTGCTGTTATGACAGTTGTGGTCAAACATTTCAGAATTAATCTATAATGGTGTCAGAGTTTCAGTCTCTCTGGAAGCAAGTCCAGGCAGAGGCAGACACAAATGTCCCTAATTAGTTAACCCAGTCTTCTCCACACATACAGCAGGGTCAAATCACTGAGCATGCTTATTTTTCCCAGGGCTGGACACACTGATACACTGCAGCCACAGATAAAAACAGAATGAAACATTGTAAAAGCAACATGAGGGTGAGAAAATGGAATGTAAAATTGGTATTACTTATTCAGCTGGGATTTTTCACGAGAATAACAAAGGCAAATTTTATGGCACTACAGCAGTAATTACTAGTTTGCCAAAGAGGCTTCATAAGGGAGTAGGGCTCTAGACTTTCTAAATATGTTATTTTTTTGTGTGGCTTTACTAGGAATGGTGTTCCAAATGTAGAGTGAAACTGCAGAACATCCATGCAGGAGTAAAGCCTACATCAATATAACATAATTTGGAAAAACTGGGGAGGAATGCAAAGGGGAAATATCTTCAGAGGTTCTGGTGAGCAGCAGGTATTGTAAAGCCTGTCATTTAATCTAGAATGTTACCATCGTGGCAAAACACTTTTAGCAGGATTTCATCTGTGTGATTGCGTAAGCACATACTATAAAAGAGGGAGTAGGTAGGAGGGAAAGAAGAGGGAGTAGGTAGGAGGGAAAGTGTGTCTCGTTTACTGTAGCTTTTGTATTACCTCCAAGCTTTCTGGTTCTTACCAACAGTCACCTCATCTTTGTTGGAAGCTGCGGGTGTGTTTGCTTATAAGCAGTACAGTCGCAGTCACAGTGATCTGGCTTTAGATGAAGAGGTTTGAATTACAGCAGCAGTGCACCGGTGGCAGCATAAAGCCTAGCACAGGATGTAAAACCGGCTCCACTGGCACACACACAGCTTGATTCTGCCTTGCTACGACTCCTTCCATTAGCAAAACGTCTTCATTAAAATCAGTTCAGCTATGTCCACTCTACACAGTAGTCACTGCAGATGTGGCTTTGCAATTTGCAGTGCGTATCAGGGATCGTTACACAGACACATCCAGTACTTCATATTTTATCTGTAATAGCTAGTAGCTTGGGAAAACAGAGGAAAGTACTCAGTATGCACAGTGCTTCTTTTAATGCAGAGCAGCAGCTGGCAATAAGGTGAAGTTGTTTAACATAGCAGTATATTTGTGACTCCAGTCAATCTTTGAGTAGTAAGGCTGAGATGTCTATTTTTAAACAGTGAGATGAAAAGAACTCAGGACTGTCTCATTTCCTTCTGGCTGCGGGTTCCGGTCTCAACTATCACTAAGCTCTAAATGGAACTAACACCTTAAATAAATGCTCCAGTTTGGCCTTCTCCTAGGAGCACCATTGCTAGGAGATGTGGAAGGACTTTGAAAGATCCTTACGGACCTGCAGAATGGTTATACTGAAATAACTTCCATGCCCACAAAGTCCTGATTTGTTCTCCTGTAAATGCCCTTGCATCCAACCTCTGCCAATGAGCCTGCTGTTAACAAACTTTGGCTGAAAAAGCGATATTTTTGCAATACCATAGTTTTAGCCCTTGAACCTGGACACTCTAGGACTCCATTAGGTTTAGATTTTTAGAGCACTTTAATGTCATTCAATATTTCAAGTACTACTATTTTTGACTCAAAATTGTGGTCATTGGAAGAAATGCTAATAACTTTGTTCTGGAACAACTTCACAAATTATTTGTTTAGGAGGTGCTGCTGCCAGGAGAGGAGGGGGTAGTCCAAGCCCTTTTGCTGTTCAGTCTTTTGGCATCTTTTCTGCAACTGCCTGCAAGGTTGCCACTTAGTACAATGTGGATGCTTATCCTCTCTGACAAGCATTGAATCATGTCACACAAAGTGTTGAAACACTGTCTGGCTTCCAGCTACTGCAATGTAATTGTAGCATGGCCCAGATTTGAAATAAGAATAAAAGGCTCTCCAGAAATTGTTTCAAGTTATGAGGTAGAGTTTTACAGAGCAGGTTTATAGGAGTATTTGGTTATGTCTTTGTAAAAATTTTGGTATCAGCTTAAGTGCCTATAAACATCCATATTTAAAACAAGGCTCCTTAACGAGCCTCAAGTCATCCTTCTCTGGAAATATGTAACCCCTGTTACTCTTGTTCTTCCTTAGGCCTTACCTGTTGGGGTGGAGGGACAGAGTGACTGCACATGGCCAGGCTGTTAGTGCCACAAAGCCACAGTTAAATCTGTAATGCTGTTTCAAGTTCGAATAATCCACATTTTTTAAAAAGTCCCTGCAGTCTTTGGCTGTACAATGGAGAACAAATGCTGCAGGCCATGAGAGTGGCACAGCTGCTTTCAGAGTGCTGCTCTTCGCTGTCCTGTGCAGCTGTGGGGTGAAGATGCACTCCCAGGGCATGGCCACGGCCGCAGGGAACAGAGTGTAGACGCAACCAAGCCAGAGCTAACCTCAACAGGGATATTTTCACAGTTTGGAGGAAAGCTGGAAGGAGTTCTATTCCAGGCATTAGGACAGTCTCTAAATTAATGATTTCTAACATTCACTGATGTTTATGAGCCCCAAAGAACAGCCATGCATCAGTGATGCTAAAATCACTTTGTGTCTGGTGCTGAATACCTCAGCCTGAGCCTCACCACATGACACATGTGCCAATGTGTCCTTCTCCAGGGGAAGCAGCAGCACTTGGGCCTTCTTGTATGACACAGGGGGCTTTCCCTCCATGACCATCCTGTAGGAGCAGTAATTCCAGGTGTGGTCTATGCCGGTAGCGTTTGAAGGCAGCCAGCTGCCTTTCCACAGATCCTTATGATCATTCCCTCTCGCCCATCAGGCTGCCCAGCTCCTCCGGAATGTAACCCCAGAGCTTGTGGTTGCTTTGGCAGGAGCACTATGGAGGGCTGAAGGGGCTGGCCATCGCCTGGATCGGGGACGGCAACAACGTCCTCCAGTCCCTCATGACGAGCGCTGCAAAGCTGGGAATGCACCTGCGGATTGCCACTCCCAGGGTGAGGAAAACCATGCCCGTGGAGAAAGGAAGGCAAACTTCACCCAGGCTTGCCTCAGACACTCAGGCATTTGCCAAGGGCCTCAGCTGGGGGTGCCTGCATCTATCTTGAGTGCCTATTTTCAGAACCAAGGTACAAAATCCCGATCCAGTTATTTTGGTGCAAAGCAGGAGTGATTTTACTGAGTCCAACATCAGAAACGGGAATACATGACAGGCGTATAAATCATGGAGGATCACAATTCAATTTGATAAAGCCTTACAAAGTCATCCAATGCACTCTCCCCATCAAAAAAAACCATTAAACCTCTTTCAGATGGGTGGATGTGCTGGATCTCGTTTGGTTTAAATTGGTGGTGCAGCATTTTAGAATGTTGCATTGTAATACAATACAAAATGTTTTTAAAAATCAGTTTAGAACAAAAAAATTAAATGTTGCATATGCATTTAATTCTGTAACTGTCAAAATACATTTTTCTTATGTTTTTAGAATGATTTCCACCACTTTATCTCCAAAATAAACTTTCAACAAAATCAACATAGTTTTCTCAAGTTTTACAGTTCTGAAAGATATTCTTCTTCCACGGCAAATCATTCAATCCGTATTTTTCTAACCATTCTTATTAATTAGTGAAGATCTTATACATGTTCCACGATGTGTTACCTATCATCTCTTTTGTCAGGGCTTTGAACCGGACCTCAGAATAACTAAAATAACTGAACAGAACTCCAAAGAGGTAGGAGCCTAAGAAACAGCCTAGTAGAATAGTTTGAATAGAGTTTATTTTCATTATAAATGAAGTTGAAGTTCCTTGTCTTAGTGGTCTTCCTTATTTTATTCACATTAGTACGGTACCAAGTTACTTCTCACAACAGACCCTTTGGAAGCTGCAGACAGTGCCAATGTCTTAGTTACAGATACATGGATAAGCATGGGACAAGAAGAGGAAAAGAAAGAAAGACTAAAGGCCTTTCAAGGTTATCAGATTACAATGCAGGTAAAAACTGAGATTTAGGGTTTTGTTTACATTTTTACAGTTTGCATTTATAAGAATCAACATCAACCAAGCGTGAGTTTGGGGGGGTTTTGAGTGGGGCCATGGAAAAGCTACATGCAAATCTCCCTCCAGGTTAAAGAACTCACAAAGATAAAGTTTGAGTTATCTCATACGCTCCACATGGCTTAGCCTCTTTCAGAGCTTCCCAATGAGACCCAGCCCCAGAACATGTGCAGCAGAGCGGTTTTCACTCTCCTTCTAAAGTCAGAGAAATTGGAGTGACTTTTTGACTTTTGTGAAGTCAGCATTGAACTCTTACATACTTGCATGGAGATATTCCCATCTTATCCACAGATGAGGAATTCTTTTGAAGTCTGTAGAATTCTTCCGAGTTCATCATCCAAGTAACCAGAGTGGGAGTTAATATAAAATTTGTTAACCTTTTTACTAGCTAAGGATTTTACTAATGTCCTCACATATGTCTCTATTTTATATGCTTTTTAATCTACAGACTGCAAAATCTGCTGCTTCCAACTGGACTTTTTTACATTGTTTACCCAGGAAACCTGAAGAAGTTGATGATGAAGTATTTTATTCTCCACGGTCATTGGTTTTCCAGGAGGCTGAAAACAGAAAATGGACAANAAAAAAAAAAAGAAGAAGAAGATAACAGTAATTGGAGGTTAGGGTCAATTCTGTTCAGCCTTACATTACAGGCTTGAACTGAGCCTGGTTCCACCATAAATAGTGAATGTTAAAACATACGTTTCAAATTCACCCCAGAGCACATCACAATTTTGACTATAGGCAACACATATCTGTAGCACAAATACTTCTGGACACAAATGTGATCTATTTTGGTGATGATCTGCTGTGGCTTGACCCAGCTTTTATCACTAAGTGAAATCTACGATACGAACTGTCATTTTTTTTGGTAATTAAATCGCTGGATTTACTCTAATGATTAACTCAACTTCTCAATTAAAACATGTTAACTGCTGAGGTCCCAGGGTCTGGTCGTAGAAACTACAGTTTCCCAAACACTTACAGCTAGTTATTTTCTGTCAGGAAAAGCTGCTGCTGACACCAATGGGATCTTTCCCTAAGGAAGTGCTGGAAGAGCAAAGATTAGAAAGATCATGAAAAGTTATCATGTGAGCAACGCTGTGTGATCCATGGGAACCATGAGAGGACACTTGGCATTTAACATAAACCATAACTCCCCTCTCAGCATTCCTAGAATTTCTTAAAATTACTGCCAGATCTCAGTAGCCTATTATTTATTTTTGGCTTTAGAACCACCAAGTTGGCAAACGCTAGTGAAAACTTTCAGAGGTAAAAAGAAAAACAGAAATGGCATTGTCATAGCTCTGAGATGAAGTCTAGATGTGCTCCAAATGAATAAATAAGTGGTTGAGTGTTGTGTTTACTAAAATCTCAGACATTGGACACAGTCAAAATTACTAACAGATTTGTGTTAAATTCATAGTTTTGGCCTTAAAACTCAACAAAATGATTAGATTTTTTAATTTTAATTTTGCAATGTTCGTAATTGCACTAAGTATTATTTTTTTTAAAAAAGAAAAGAAGCCCTTTACTTTGGGTTCCAGATGCACATTTTTGGGGGAGCTGGTGGGGAAAGAAAAATGTCATCTTTGTATTTTATCAAGCTATAAAAATAATGAAAGTATCGGTCTTGTTTATATAGTATTTTCTACCACTTTCAGCACAGAGAGCAAACTGAAGAATAGGTTATTTGCTCAGCTGTATGTTCGAGCAAGGCTGAGTGCAGCCACGAATGGGCAGCACTGAGGGGCTGCACAGCTGTAATTCAGCCACCTCTGTGTGCCTGGGGTGACCTGTCACACTGGGCACCGGTGAGGGGAAAGGAAGGACAGGCAGCAAGATCACAGCCCCTGGAGAACCCTTGTAAATCCAGTGCTGGGCCAAAATAACAACGTGCAGTCAGACCTTGCTGTGAAATCAGAGCTTTGTGAACAAGGTAATGCCTCGTCAAGGCCAAGCGAGGGTGGGGTTTGTTGTGGGCACAGGCGCGGGAGGGACAGCAGAGCTGCTGCAACACCACGTTTTTTAGCTGACAGTCCCATCACTCCCACTTCACAGGCTGGGCAGGAGGGGTAGATGGCACACTGGTAACCTCAGTGAGGATTTTCATGTTGTGCTACAGAAAGGACAGTGAAACTGGGATAGATTTCGGAGTCCATATTCTAGTGTGATGCTAATAGAAACTGCTGAAATCCACAAGCCAGCCTATGTGATGTCTGGGTACCTACAGCATCTCCTGGAAGTAGCTGAGAATACATCACAACATGCCCAAAAGGCCTCAGCATTTGATCTAAATGCTTGTCTGAATTGCTTCTAAGCTGTCCATTAATATATTTTGTCCACAGTGAGAAAATCTATCAGCTACAATACAGAACATCCTAACTGATTTTCAGCTCTTGCCTGATTCATCATCAGAAATTCTAGCAAATAAATCTAAGTGTGCCATTTTTGTCAGGACAATAACTTTCAACACAAGGCTTCAGAGCAGGAAAATATTTCCCTCTTATTTATTTTTATGGAGTATCTGTTTCCAATGTGATTGGATTTTTTCTTTTCTTCCTCCTCTAGGCTGTCATGGTTTCCCTGCTGACAGATTACTCACCACAGCTACGAAAACCCACATTTTGATGCTTGGATTCCTGCCAGGAGAAAAATGTTCCTCATCAGCAGAATATTCTGGTCTGCAAACACACAGATCTTCTTCAGAAAGGACCAAGGCAATGAGTGATTTTTTAATAAAACCATATAGTTAGCTGTATAATATTGCATTACACTCGTGAAAATGTTCAAGCTGATTGCAGAAGCTGCTTTTCATCTGGATGCTCCAAGCTGGCCCTCCTTTTTAGGGATCAGCATCACGGAAAACATTCCAAGGTTGTACCTTAATGGTTGGGTCAACCAGCATCATAGGCATGGCATAGTCTACCCGTAGATGTGGTGGGGCTTGCACTGTGTGACATTGATGCCTGAAGATTTTTAGCTTTTTCATATATTTGTAGCTTTTTAGGTTTTTAATATATAGTTGTATAGTTTCTAGTGCTTTTCCTGCCCTTTCTCACATTTTAGAGCAATAAGCTAAGCCTTTCTAACACTTCCTTGAAATTCTGTTTAGTCTTATTCTCAAGAAGAAAATTTCTAACAAGGACACTTGGTTTTTCACCAGAATTTGAGAGACATAATGAGATATGGGGAGAACAACATCCTGGACCAACTCTAGAGAGGCAGACCCAAGGGTGGGTTACTGGGGCAACTGATCTCTGATTGGATGTACCTGCTAGATATATTAATTAATTAACTTTATAAAAATTGTAGAAATCCTGTATCACGCATGTGCAGAACTATATTTGTGCACCTGAAATCTTTTATTAAAGAATTGCTTTTTTTCTTACCACTCTTAATATTGTTTGGAAAGTTTTGTCTTTTGGTTCCAGGCAGCAATATGACAGACATAACCCTGTCCCTTAAATTGCTGGTCTGGGGAAGTGTGTGTGGAGAAGCAGTGCTGCAGTTCGCCTTGGCTGCCTGCACTTCCTGGGTGCCCTGGCTCCTGTTTCTGTTCTCCAGCCAACCTCCAAATCCCACTCCTGTTTGACACCAAAAATATAGAGACCTTGTGAGCAGTATCCTCCTCCATGACATTCCTGTGGGCTGGCGCAGGGGGATATTGCTGTGGAATTGGAATAGAGCCGTTTCCACGGAGTTGGATGCAGCAAAGAGAGATAGCCAGAAGGAACTGGTTCATTCTGCACCTATCTCCCCTAGACCTTCATTCCCCAAACAGAATTTTGGCTAAAGAAGTGAATATTCTATTTTCTTTTCCTAAGCAAACATGAGGGGCACCAAACGATGAAACTTATAGAGCTCCTTTGCAGAAATTGCTGCATTTTGCCTTGCACTGTAACACGGTGTACATTTCAGCTAATCCTTCTCACTAGTAAACAAATTCAGGACATTTGTAGTTTTTGTGATGGCTGGGTATGTGTGTTAATTATTTCAGGTAAAGCTTTGAGTTAACTATTAGCAAACACCTTCTTTGTTGTTTCCAAATAGTTTAAAAAATACATTGGTTTTTTTCCCACTGTAATACTGGGACAATGCCTGCGATATTTAAAAAAATTCTGCAGATGGGTTTGCATTTTCTGACCAGCTGCAAAACATTATTCAGTTCCTTTCTAAATTGGAGTTCACTGCAGGGCCACACATCACTGAAATGAAAATAAAGATACATTTTTTTCTATCTATCTATTTACAATTGATTTCTTGGTTTTGCAGGCATTTGTGTATGTCTTGTTAAGACTAACATTTTCCTTTACAACATTACAAGGGTTTCAATAATTCAGTGAACACTTACACTTCAGCAGAGATATAGCTGCATCAATGATGCAGGAATAGGGTATATGCTAGAATGTTTTACTTCCCACTTCAGCATGTGGAGGAAGACACATGGAGTACAGTATATTTGTGGTTGCAGTAAGTCCTGCTTTTTGAATTAGGTTCGAGTTCAGCAAGATCTGTAAAAGTATGACTAGTCCTCTTAGACCTGCTGAGCTGTTCATGTGCTCAGAATTGAAGATATCCTTATTGACCTGATTTTAGTGCTGTCTGAGAGTAAGCCAGTTCGCTTTGCTAGTCCTTTCATAAAAAACACATTAATATCAGTTTTATGGTGTTGCTCAATGTACTATCAGTGAAGTCAGGCACATTTATAATACCAAAGCTGTGTTGTTAAATGTTTCATGGTGAACAGTTTAACCATCCTGCTCCTTTTTTGATTTTCAGTGCTCTGATTAGAGCTAATGTGCATCTTGGTTATTGCTGCCTCTTTTTGTACTCAGGAATCTGAGCAGGATGCCAGACAGCTGAATCCCCTTGACATTTTTATAACACATGCATACAGCTGCTGCATAGCATGTGAGAGAGAGGGTCCAGCACTTCCAGGAGGGTAATTTCACCTCGTTCTATTGCTCTGTGAACATATACAGCAAAGGATGACAGTCCCTGCTCTGTCTGGCACAAACTGCTCTCACCATGAGCTGTTCTGGTGCTTTATAGGAATACCGAGTGGACTTTATATATCCTGGGCACTGGATTCCACTGTGTGGAATCACCAAACCTCCTACACCCTCCTGCATGTGCAATACCCAGTGTGTGTGCTGAGAGCCAAACACATCCCAGCAGGGCAGATTTATGGAACACATGTAGACTGTCTGCACAGTGCTCGCAGAGCAGATCTGACAGTTCCTAGAGGCACTGGGTTAGTATCAAATAGACTTTCTGCCCCATGGACCCTGAAATATGGTGCCCTGAAGGGTTTCTGTTATGCCTGTAGGGACTTTCACTGCCTTGACACAGAGCAGAACAGCACTTGTGAGGATTAATCCACTTGGGCAGGTTAAGCATCCTGGGACTGCTGGGTGGTAGCTGTGGTAGTATGCAAGACTAGTGTGCACTTCATAAGCATTATTATGCCATCCTGACTCCTCGTGAATTCATTACTTGAATTTACTAGTGATGACTGCAAATGTGGTGAATAAGGGAAACAGCCATAATGTAGGGAGATTTTCTACAGGGGAAAACAGTTTATCAGCATTCAAAGGGCTTAAAACAAATGCATAACAGGTAGCAGTCACTAATAGCTTACAATGTTCTTCATTACATTTATTATGCTTTAATCAGCAGGAGTGCTGTTTTCGTTGCTGAATGTATTTAAAGGATAGGGTGTTGTTTTCTGTGTTTTCACAGAGATGCTCCTGCCTGGCTCCTGATAGCCTAGACTTTCCTTCCACAAAAGTCCTGCTCTTCTGTTTGACCCAGAAAACAGCCCTGGGTCAGTTCAGGTCTATCAAGTCTTACCCACATCTGACTCATTCAATAACCCCCTGGTCTGATATCTCACCCCACACATCTGCAGGGCTGTGCTCTGGCCCCTCTCCAGGACCCTGCACTGATGGGGGCAGCTGCCAGCCTGGTCCAACCCCTTCTCAGAGGCACAAGGGGTGGACTGACCCGCCCTGCCTTGTACCTCCTCCCTGCAGGGCTGGTTGTGTGCTCCTTGTGCAGGCACATCCAGACCTCACACAGAGGCAAGCACCGTGGTTGTGCTGTGTCCCAAGAGGGAATATTCATACTAGCTTTGGTGCCCAAAGTCCAGATGCAGATCCAAAGCTAATACTAATTCTGGCTCTGATCCCAGCTGAGGCCATGGGGGACCACAGGGGCCCAGAGGTACTCTAATGTCATTTTAGACAGCTGGGAAACTTGGAGACATCTGCACAGACCCGGAAGATGTGACACAAATGTGGCATTTAGAGCAGAAACTGGTGGCCAGCAAGGACATCAGCACCTCAAATGGTCCCAAATCCAGTGCTTTGGCAACCACTCCCTAATGATATTCATGGCCCATAGAGGATTACTCCCATTCTATGCCTAGAAAGGAAAGTGCAGGATTGCTTATTAGCAGTTCACAGACTCTGGTAATAGCTGTTCTGCAGCGCATTAACAGCAGTGGGGGGATTCTTTGACTATCTGTGATCTAACATTAACTAGAGATTTAGCAGAGAAAGAGGGGCATAAAGCTACTCTATAATCTTCTCAAGGAGGAAGAACAGAATTTTTTCCCTGTTTACTACAAGGAAGAGAACACAGTAACTACAGCAGGTAAGAGGCCTGCGGAAAGAATTTGCAAATGATTAGTGTAACTTATGAAGGACTGAGTGGGGAGCCTGGGCAACCAGGAGAGAGCAAAGTAAGAATTCTCAAACAGAATTAAATATTTTGTTTGAGCCAGCTTAAATCGGGAATTGACACCACGTACAGCAGATTTATGCATTGTCTGGTAGCGGAAGCAGTCACCTGTGAAAGTCTGAGCTGCTAAAAGGGAAATATAGGAATAACTAAAGAGCAAGGAGGCACCAAGGTTTGGTTGCCTGAAGTCCTCCAGAACTCCTGAATTAATGTTTGCCTCTCATAAGACACGGCTGTAAGTAATCCATAATTATCTCACTGCCTTTCAAATTTTGTGAGAGGAGTAAGAGCTGCATGAAGGTCTGAGCAATGCACTGAGATGATCATTCAGTCTGGGGAAAGCTTTCATGGCTGAGCTGAGATATATTGAGCTTAGTTTTGTTTTCCAAGAATGTGTAATACTGGTGGAAAGTCTGAAAAACAGATTTCACACAAAGGGAAAGGTTTCTTCTTTCTTCTGGGTCTCTCATTTCTTGGCTAATCACTTGGTTAATGTATTGAGCAAATAAACAGTGCTTTTTGATTATTTTGCCACGGCTATTTAGCCAGCTGCCTTTCAAATGCAGAGCCCCGAATTTCTGGGTCTTGCCCAAGGTTATGTGTACAGAGACACTTCATAAGCCACAATCAACATTTAATTCAGCCCAGCATTTTCTCTCATGACTAATGGGATACAGCTATTTGCAAGGTTATTTGATTCTTACACAATCTTGTTACCAGCTGTTGAAGAAATCCCAAACCTTTGTGGCCTCTGTAAAGGCTCATGATCCCTTCCATGTATATGTGTGTAGGGGATTTTTCTCTAGGGGCAGGAAATCTGAGGTGCCTCCATTCAGACAACAGATCCTTCGCAGCCACAGTCAAAGCATTGCCTGCCTTTGCCAAACCCCTTGGAAAGTTCCTTGTGCTCTGCATTATATGCTAGAGGATTAATGAATGCTGCTGCTCTTTAATGGGCCTATTTTCAGGGGATTGGCACTCATGCAAAGCAGGCTCCAACACAAGCATAATATATCTAGAAAGAGGGATGAGCACCAAGGTCCGCAACCTTTGCTGATCAAAGTTTACTTAGTTGAGCCAAAACTTAATTCCAACTGTATGGAACAGCAGTGATAGCTGGAGAAGAGTACTGAAGAGTTGGCAGGGCAAATGCAGGTCATGCTTAGTGATTTAAGTGCAAAATAATATTAATTGAAGGGAGAAAGCTAAACTACCCTCACGGGTTATAGAATCACAGAGTCATGGAACGGTTTGGGTTGGAAGGGACCTTAAAGATCCTCTTGTTCCAACCGCCCTGCCTCAGGCAGGGACACCTTCCACTAGGCCAGGCTGCTCAAGGCCTGATCCAGCCTGGCCTTGAACTCTCCCAGGGATGCAGCGCCCACAAGTTCCCTGGACAACCAGTTCCAGTGCCCCACCAACCCCGAAGTTATGAGACTTCAGAGGTCCCTTCCACCTCACAGTCAGCAAGATCAATGGTATTGCACCTGACTGACTTCTGTCCTGTCCAGCAGCCTCACCTGATATGCCCACCCACTATCTGAAGATGAGGTGAATGTTCTCCGTGGTGCCACTCCTGGCCAATTTGGACTCCTGGAGGAGAAGCACTCCATGGCTCCCCTGCTGCTCAAATGGCCAATTCCCCGCTGATGGGCAGCAGGGTGTGTGGGGTGGGTGTGTCCCAGCCTTGAGAGGTGGGAACCCCACCGTGCCCCCAGGTTTGGCCCATGTGATCCACAACCCCTCTGCAGCCCCAGTGTAGGACACCTGCTTCAGAAGGTAAAGACCAGGCTGATCACAGTAATGCCAACTCAGTGGTGTTAAAACACCTGTTTTGGGTGACACAAACCAAATTCTGTTTGTGGCCCAAAATGGAGGCCGACTTTCCCATTCCCAATGCTGTGCCCAGGTGAACGTGGCCTGGATGTTGCTGTGCCAAAGGGTTGTGTTTGACAGACTGCCAGCCACTACTGCCTGGGTTCTGTGCCACACACAGTGCTCGTAGCTGGCTGTTGTTCTTCTTTGGGTAACAAAGAAAGAAAACCTTGAGCACCTAAAATGAGAAACACCGTAATGCACACACAGAAAAAGTGCCCTGCTGAGTCCAAGTACAGGCAGCTGCACACAAGCCTTGGCTTCGGGTAGAAATGAGGCTGTCAGAGTGCTCTCCTGACATGTCCCCGCTGGCAGGGCAGCCTGCTGTGGTCTCCGGTGGTGTAAGGATGGGATCTGCACCGCTCTGGTCAGCCGGGAGGCTCTCCTGCATGCTTGAGGCACGCTCTCCCCATGGATGGGCTTCAGCCACAGCAGAGCCCTTGGGTTTTCTGCAAAGCGCTGCCCCACCCACAGGTGATCACATCCTGCAACCTCCTGCCCTGCCGGGGGCCCGAGTTGCCCCAGGAGCCCCTGCCCTGTGCTGTGGGGCTGAACCGCCACCCCAGGGCAGCCTCAGTGGGGCAGGTTTGTCCTGTCCTGCAAACCCCAAGAAAGGGGCCCCACAGATGGTGCACTGCACTTGCCCCAGGGCAGACCAAAATATTTGTAATTGATATCACTTGAAATATATCTGCTTACTCTGGGAATTAAACTAATTGAAAAGAAATGTCTGCCAGCACCACAGGATCCCTGCATGATTCACCAGCAGGCTTACATGACCTACTCCACAGCTCAGATTTCTGACTTCAGTCCCAGAGCAGTTCTGGGGGATTCCTGAGGACAGGGTGCTAGAGGGGGAATGGCACAAGCACCTCTCCAGGGCATTTCCCTTGTGGCAGAGCAGCTCCTCTGGGGCAGTGCCACCTGTGACAGGACACAGCCACCTCTGAAGGGAGCAGAGGCAGGAACCAGAGGGATGTCTAAAACACTTTAAACTCAGACTGACTTCAAGCGATAAAATGTCTTGATCCCAATCCAACAATTACAGAACACACCTCATGTGGTGATCTATACATATGCCTTACAGGCATATAATCCTATAATGAAGAGCTATTGATAATATGGTGGTCTACAGAGAAAGAAGAGAGAGCTTTCAGACCCCATTGTCTTAATCCTCTGTGCTGTGACACAGCTGGGTCTTTCTTAAGTCCATTTGTAACCCCGAATTTCCTGTGTTTTGTGTAATTTCAATGCCCCATGTTTTTCTTTAAATTTCTCACACATTCTTGCAATGGAAGGAACTTTTAAAAGTGTATATTACTTGATTTTGAGAAGCACTGTGGAGGAGATAGGGGAAGATGTATATAATTTGTCTCCTACCAGCTTTATGAATGTCTCTTAGGAAAGATAACAATTCCATCCAGAAAAAATTCCATTAGATATGAAATATCAGAGCTGTGAATCACTGGGCATTACAGAGCATCTTCCCAGCAGGAGAGAACCCAAGAACTGCACCAGAGAGAGAAGTTTAATTCTTGTTGTAATGCTAGAGAGGACAATGCAATCAAAAACAGCTATAGGAAGTTGCAGTACAGCAGAACTATCTATTTTACTAGTTTTCTTCCTGGGAAAAGGAAACCAGGAGATTATAGTTATTCTCCCAACAATACTGTTGATTTGCTCAGGGTAGTAACTAGGATTCACAAGACTGCAATTAAGGACTCAGGAAAGCATGTTAAATAAATTCCTCTGAAAGACTATTGTAGTGACTATGCACAAATTGCTTCTAGGTGTCCATATAGCAGGAATAACAGGGTCTGCCAAGGAAAAGCTTTCCTGATGTTCTGAGAGGGCAGTGCATCCAACCTGTATTAGAGGTTTCTCAAGGCAGGATGGATCCTGAATTGTGGGGACTGTCAGTTATTGCCATTTGGAGGGGTTTAGCTCTGACTACAGGAAAAAGTCACCAGTTACTTGTTCTCATCCCTGCAGCTCAACAGAACTCCACTATTTCACTGTGGATGACTGTGGGAGCATCTCTCCTGCAGAGGTGGCCCTCTGAGATCACCATAATAAGACAGGGCAGTTGTTTCACCTGTAACTTTTAGGATTTGCCCCATCCTGCAAAGAGACAAAGATGTTTCCCAGTGCTCGCTGCTGATGCTCAGGGCCACAGTGGATTTTCCTACTCTTCCCCATTGCTGAGGTGGACAGAAGAAGGATCACAAACATCTTTATTTCGAACACTGTATGTTGCAAGCAACGGGCCCTGCTGACTTGCGAGGTTAGTTTATAGACATGGGACCTAACCTTTGGGAGAAATAAATTCACAGAAATTGCATGGACCTTAAGCACTCAGTATCTCTGAAAGCAAGCTCATACTGCCTGTCTCAAGATTACTGCTGCCTGTGAGAAATAGGTGTCAAAGGCTATTACACAAAACATAAAGGAGGTCCTTGTAGGTTGTCAGCTGGGCAGCTAACAAGGTAATCTGCAGAGTATTTGCCTTACATGGCTTAACTAGATTAGCCTCTACGTCCTAAATGTCTGGACTGTCTCCAAAAGAAGTAGTGAGTGCCCTTACTTGCAGCAGTCCTCTTTTTCAACCAGTTCTTGGAGAACCACTGCTCACAGATTGCCTGGTTGTCTGATACCAGGATGAAGATGGAGAACTTGTATTACAGGGGCTGTTTGCAGAAGCAAACACAGGATGTGCTTAAGTAAATGCTTAAGCAGGAGAACATGCTGTACAGCAAAACTTCTGCAAAAACTGGGGGCAGTTTTTCCAGCTCCAGTTGTGACAGTACCAAAACACTTTGCTAAGCCAGTTTTTCAGGGTAGAGCTCAAGTTTTTTTCAGGAAATGTTTTACTTGTCTTTGAGTTTTTTCAGCAGGCTACTGAAGAGAATATGTGTCCTTTAACCCTGGTGTTTACCTGGTGAGGGGACAGAGAGCCAAGTGCCTACCAGCTTTGGAGATCCTTCTATCCCAAGCATCTGAGTCCATGGCTGCCTGATAACCTGGGCTTGTGGTCGGAACACCCTGGAGCCACCTCCAGTGTTTGGCACTGAGGTGCTTGGCAGGGGACTGTCCTGTAGCCAGGATCTTCTTTCTATTTTTCAGGGACTTTCAACACAGCCAGAATTATCAAATTCATCTGCCCATTCCCTTCTCTCAGTCCTAGAATCCCCAGTGCATCTCCCAGCTTCTCAGGACCCAGGAATGTAAAACAGTGAGGAACAAAGGCCTGAAATGAGAATTTTTTTACAAAAAAACCACCCCTATTCTTAAATAATGAACGCAATGTGATGCTCCATTTATGTCATATATTGTCTGTAACCACAAAAATAAGAGAAAAGCAATCCTGTGTTTGTCTGAGATGAAAAATTCTGGAACAGAATGAGAGCTGCCAGAGATGTATGCGTCTACAGAGAAATGCCTGCACAGCAAAGAGGTACATGTCCAGTGTGGCAGAAGACCTTGCTGAAATAACTTATGATGTATTTCCTGCATCTGCCTCGAATCGTCAGGAGGCCTTCAATGTGTCCTTCATAATTTCCCATCCTTTTTCTTCTTAAACTTCAGTCTCTGCATCCCCAATGGCATTATGATCCCAAGTGAAATCCAAGAGGAATGCCCTTCTGGTCTCTGAATGCCATTTGGCATTAAACTGGTTGCTGGCCATCAGCAAGTGATATGAGCCACTCCAAACATTTATTTAAACATTCCTGTGCACTAATCCACACAAAGTCATAAGCAGTGTGATTTATCATGTGTGTGCATAAGTGTAGGGGAAGAGAAAAGAACAATCTTGAGACCTGTGCTGAGGTGATCTATGTCCTGGCCAGAAATGCATTAAGTTGGTAAAGGCTAGGCAAAAATAAATAAGAGGGGGAAGATTCACTGATTGTCACCTGCCTTCTACCAAATAAATCATAAAGGCTGGCTGTGCCTCCCCTGAGATTCTTATTTGTTCTGCTCTCCCCTCAGCCACAATGAAAGGGGCTTTTCTTCTGCTTGAACTGACCTTTGGCAAACATTTCCCTTGCAATTAATATCTGAAATGTCCTTGTGGACTGCTGTTTCTGGAGACAGCAGGGAGACAGCTCTGAAGCCACTCGCACAAGAGTCAGGGCAGAGAATAATTACCTGAATTCATAAGGTTAATTCCAGTCTAGACGAAGGCAGAGAGAAGTTAGCTAGAGGTCTTCTTTGGAGAACAATATGTTTGTTTTTCTGGACTCTCTGGTCTCCCTGTGCTGGCTATCTATATACTGTGATTATTTCTCTTATGGACTGTTGAGCAATTACTGTGTCTGAGCACTGGGCTCACTGTCCTCGTGTCATTATCAGTTTTATAGCCCAGTGTTAGCCTCCCAGGAATGAGGCTTTGACTGGGGCTTGACCTAGTTCACTGGACTAAATGGAAAGACAGCAGGCTGGGCGTAGGTGATGTGCAGTGGGGAAGTTCTTGCCTGAGTAAAGCAAAGAAAATTTATTAAAAACATACATCAAAATCTTGCTGCAAACTTAAAGGTAAAGCCTAGAATGACTTAATATACAGTCTCATTAAAAAGGACCAGGATTACTAGAGAGGTAAAAGAAAAACACCAGATTAATGACTGCAGGAAATTCAAGGGTTGCACTGAGCATTTTCTTTTCCAGACCCAGTTCTCTGGATTTTGAAAATTCTTGCTAAGGGGAAAATATTGCAGGCAAGTTACTGGCTGGAGATTGGCTATGTGATGTGCTGTGAAACACTTGAGTTTTCATGGTGCAGTTATCTGGGTTTCATGGCACTGCCATGTCAAGTCAGTGGTGTTAACAATGGTGTCACTGTCAGGATGGGTGAAGGATATGAGGTAAGGCTGGTCAGTGAAGAGGTAAGATCCTTCAAGACAAGATTTTTACTACACGACTAAAATTCTTTCATGTGCTCTTGGGCAAGGGTAAGCGAAATGGGATGAACAGTGGCCCAGTGCTTGTGCATTTTCTGGTGGGTAGCACATACACCATGTGTTGTCCCTTCTTTCCCAGCTAGTCCATAACATCTTGAGGTCCTCAGCCTCCTTACTGGCTTTGGTGACTTCAGTTCTATCCTGTTGCTGCAACCTTTTCTTTCTTTGGCTTTGGCTGTTCTGCCCTTCTCAAAGCCTCTTTCTACTTCTCTTATTCCTTTAATGCTTGTGGTCAATGGCTTCCTCTGTTCTCCTTACTTCCTTTGAAAAGAGAATCTCACAGTACATTGCTCATCCTCTCTGCATTCCAGCCACATGCTCTTATGAGCTTATAAGAGCCATTCATTAACCTGGAAGTCATCTTTCTAGGCTAAAACATCAACATCCTTTGCATCTTCCTTCCCTTCCCTGAGTCATCACCATTCTTCTTGACCTCGGAGGTCTCTCATTGACCACTCTCCCTGTCTTTCAGGTCTACTGTAAGGTGAATTTCCACAGCCTGAGTTACTTGCTGTGCCCAACATGGTATTTGTGATAGTCCACTGTGAAGGGAATTTATGAATCCTTCGCCTCTTAGCCTTCCTAGTATGAAAACCATTAAATCTAATGCATGTGCACTGATAAAGCAATTTCCTTCCTGCTCTATCTCTTTCTGCTTCTGTCTTACTTATGAATACATCGAGCACAAATATTCTCTTTTCCTGTTCCAGACTTCTGTCCATTTATTTACTTTAATGCCCTGTTGATTTGCATCCTCTGCAGTGCCAGAAATCCCAGCCCCATTTGCCTGGATATCCAGTTTCCCACTGAGTGCACACATGCTTTCCTCCTTGTGGAAGGGAGGCCCTTCTGATACCGGTCTTTAAAATCTGCATTTTGCAGGCATTTTCATTGTGCTGCCTACACAGCAGTGCCAATTAAGCATGATGGTGCAGGCAGCCAGGGAAATGAAAAGGCCTGTTCTGTGTGGTGTTTTGCCCCCACATTTACATGTGTGTGGCTGAGCTATTAATAGGCATTACATGATCTCTTCAAATGGGACCCGAGTATGCGAGGAGGAGGCAGTGTGAAGGTGCGAAGAGCTGGCCTGTGACTGGGGTTTTGATGCCAGCTCTGTCACTGCTTTGGCATGCCCTGACGAGTCACCTGCTCATGCCTCTGTTTCCCCACCTTTGAAACAGGGATAATTTTGCTTACCCTGTTTTCCAAGTGCTTTGAGACCAAGTGATAAAATATGCTATGCAATAACCAGGCAGTGTTGTTTTTCCTGTCCCATTCTTTCT
Organism: Cnemophilus loriae; assembly: GCA_013397755.1. Classification (NCBI taxonomy): domain Eukaryota; kingdom Metazoa; phylum Chordata; class Aves; order Passeriformes; family Corvidae; genus Cnemophilus; species Cnemophilus loriae. The sequence continues at coordinate 236,487 of VZTF01006642.1, read as the reverse complement.
CATTATGTGTCACTCCAACTGGTTTCATCTGTGGCTAAATTAGTCCATGGGCATCCGAAGGAATCCTACACTTTTCACAGCATGATGGCAGAGGCGTTGCAGTGCTCCCTAACTTGCAGGTACTAATGCAGCACAAATAAAAATTATTATAAAAGCACCTCTCCTGGAGCTGTGGACAGTGCTACAAAGGGGAATGCTAAGTGTCTGCCCTCAATAATGGGGATCTAAAGTGACTTCTTGTGACATTTTATAGTCGGATGGTTGCCCGAAAAAGATCCCATATGGGATGTAAATTGCATGTGTTGCTACCATATGCTTGGGGAAGCAAGATCCGTTTGTTCTGTTAGAAGAGAGGAGCCTGCTGAATTCAAACCAGAAGTCAGGTACACATCATGTTCATCCCAGCTTGTGTTAGGGCTGTAGCAGTTCTTTATTCTTTTTCTTTTGAGTGCTGCACAGAGCTCAGTTTGGTGAGGCTGAGCTTCTGTCACAGGGAATTTGTTTATTATTTGTGAAGGGATGTATCACATCCTGGTAGAAAACTGTATTTTCACTCCTAGGGAAAAAAACCATATGAGCTCCCCCATATAACATAGGAAGCCAAATTCAGGCATAAGCCTGACTCCATGAATTTCCTGAATTCATGAGTGTTCCAATCGCTTACATGAGGGCTGAATTTGGCCTGGGATGCACATTAGGACATTGGATTGCTATTTGAAAACAAAGAAGTTTCTCTTTAATCTTCTCAAGATTCTTATACTCCAGGAAAGATAGGTAGAATGGGTAGGGAGTGTTGTCTGAATTTTCTCTATCCTGTGTTTCTCTGTTCTGACACCTTAGGGATTCTTGTTCCTTATTTAAGACCTGTAACCATTTTATGGCTATGCATAAATACAAGAAATAGCAACCTGGGAGACACAGAAACTTCCAGACTGAACATCTCCATTGGATGCTGATCTTACCTGTCCCTAGCTGTAATTCTAAAAACAAGGCAATTTTTGATTAAGGAATTATGTTCTGAAAGGAACAGCACAGTGGTTGAGGCCCTTAACAGTATCTGTGGTTTCCTAATAGCATATCTCTCACTTCATTTATTTTTAATTTGGTTCTGACACTCAGGAATCTTGAAGCAGAAACAGCATGATCCTGAGAGGACATTTTCTCTCAGGAAAAAAAATTCCAGGCTGTTAGATTTAGGTTTTTTTGTAAGATCCATGTACTAGATCACAAGAAAACAGTTTTGCTTCCGAAACACCCATTGTACAGGTGTCACCTGAGGTTAAGGGGTTTGCAACCACTCAGCAGCTGCATCAAGCAGGATGCTACAGGGCAGGTGCTGCAGCCTCTCACCTAACTGCAGACCTCTGCACTGCTGATAGCTGGGCATGAATGAGTCGTGTTAGCTCCCCATGTAGGCTGGGGGTAGAAACAGGCATTTCTGAGGGATGCATTTTGTCCTGGTGTGAACATCCAGAGCAGTCCAAGAGGTAGATGTCTTAAGCCCAGCTATTGCTTTCTCCTGGCTCTAAGTGGGGTATTTGTGACCACCCCACATATGGACATCTCCAGTGAGAGAAATTCCTCTCACGCTGTTTCTATTTGGGCTCCTGAAGTTAATGGCTGCTTTGAAAACGTGTAACTTGCTTTCCTTGGGTCACAAAGTAAGTCTGCAGGACATCCCCCAGTGAAGCTTCCGATGACTCATTCCTACACTGGTCACATCCCAGTCTCTGCCTCTCTCTGCCACGTTCCCATCTCTTTCTCATTGCTTATTTTTTGATAATGTGGCCAAATGAACACTTTCACTGTGAACGTTTGAAAGAGCCACTCGCTGTCTTCCATTTACATGCTGATAAAAGTCATAAGCCATGAAATACTTTAGTCATATATCATCCATGTTTCCACCTTCCTGCAGGGATTCAAATACATCTCCCAGGAAGAAGTTTTAGGCAGTTTACCCACCCCTAGGCAAGGGCAAAGCATCTCTCCTCATTCTTTAACACACATATGGACTCCCAACAGAGAGCATCACACTCACCAAACCATTTAAGAGAGAAAAAAGAAAAAGCAAGAAAAGACTATGAAAAAAGTCCCTGAAGGAGAAAAAAGAGGGAAAAAAAGTAAAGGAAAAAAACCCCACCAACAGTAAATAAGAAAAGAAAAAGCAACTAGAGTGAGTTAAAAAGAAGTTTTCCAGGGATGCTGCTTTTGTGGCACCTGGATGCTGTGGTACAGAGCAGAGACCGCAGACCATGTTGTGTGCTGCACGCCTTCAGTCCCATTTCTGTGCCATGATCAGCACTGCTGTCTGTCTCACAGCTGCACCAGAACTAGGGGCAGTCAGAAACCAGAAATCCCATCCTCAGGAAAGCTGCAGGGCTTCTAAGCTTGGTTTAATTCTGAATCATAAATAAAAGTGACTTTCACTGATTTTTTTTTCGTGGGGGCAAAGTTTCAAACACTGAAGTCAAATTGTTTCCCTTGAGCTCATTAAATTAGACTTCATTTTGCATTTATGTAAATTAACAGTATAATATACAAGCTGTAGCAAAAAGTTTAGAACAGAATATTTCAACATATTCTGCAAATATTTTAATGAAAGCCATATGTACCAGTAAAAAAATTCAGTTTTGTCAAACCAGCATTTCCCACCTGAAGAAAAAGAATCCCTCTAAAATATGTCTGCCTTGTCTTTCCAATACATTCACCTATTGGTTAAAACTAAGTGTTAAACAATCGAAAATATGTATCTGTCATGCTCCTCTTTCGATTTCCTTTCTGGAAGGTAGAAGGCCATCCAGTGATTTATGGATGCCTATGAAGACCAATAGAATTTTTTTCTGATGGAGACCAGCCTGAAGATTTTTCATCTCTGTGTCATACCAGGATTTAGGCTTCAGAGTAAAAAAAACCAAAGTTGGTGGGAGAGGAAGCAGGGAGGGACCATAAAACAGCTGTGCTGGATGGTTGCAGATGAGTAAAGGTTGACTCCACTGTTTAAAACCAAGCCAAGATAAATGTCAGATATTTACAATATCATTGCTTGTCATCATTCTCTTATCAATATGTTGTGCGACATAGGGGCCAGGCATCCCTCCCATTCACACATGAAAGAAGCAACACCACAGGCAGCAAGCAAGTGAAGTCCCAGATCATTCAGGAATGTAAATATTTTTCTGTCCCTCTATGGGTCATTTACCTTCTCCTTGGTGGTCTCTTCAGGTCAGCATAGTAGAATAATGCATGTGACTGAGCATTTATGAAACTCTAATAACTTGCTTAGGCCAGAAAATGAGGTTGTGCATTGTTTGACAATCCAGAAATTACTAATAATTCTGCTAGATTCCGTTGGGAAGAAACAATGGTTACGGGAGAGTCACTGCATGAACAAAGCATTCAAAATGTTTTTATGAAGTGGATAATATTTTTTAACTAGCTCTGTAAATATATCCCTGGGCAAGGAGATTCAAATCAAGACTTAAACTAGGGAACACCTCCTTTGATGAAAAAAATATGTTCCTGAGAACAGTTGGAGCCATTTGCTGAGATAAATCAGATGCTATTCTCCACTTTTATGGGTTGCTAAACCCCAGAAATATATGGTATGTCTAGGATCTGTTGGCTGCATTCTTGTGCTATGAACACAGATATTGTAGTCCACTAACAAAGAAAAACGATGGACTCAGCAGGCAACAGCAAATATCTTCTTTTCTCATTCTTACTGATTACTGCTGAGAGAAAACTGCTCTGGTGAAACCTCTGGAGGTGTCTGATTTTTCCCATATTAGGCATGAGCTGAAATAAGCCTGGGTCTCCCATTGCCACTTTTACCTCTAGGAAGGGAAGTAAAGAAAATACCACAGAGCTTTTCTTAAGGTAGAGCAGAAGGCTTACTAGCTCTTACAAATACCTGGAAAGAATAATGGATATTTAGGAATGCTGTCTCAAGAGACAGTCTTAGAGACCACTAAGTCCCTCATGTCTCCAGCATCTCCAAATTTCTGAAAAACACACCTTCTGTTCTGGACACTGTCAACTTACATAAAGGGAAACAAAATCACTTATCTTAACGATGATCAATGGGTTGCAAAAGCAACAAAAGAGGAAATATATTACATTGTCCTTCCTCCCTCTTCCCCTCCCATGCAGGATGGGTTTTCTCCACAACAGCATTTCTCACAAACAATTGCACCTGAAGACTTTTAGCCAGGCAGCCAAGGAGCCATGGAGACACAATCTGTAGGTAGAGATGATAGAGGATAAGGATGATGTGAGAAAAACAATACAGGTATAAATTAATAAATACAGAAAGCAGATCTCAAAATACATGTGAGGCATCACAAGTGTATAATGAGGAGGCATCACAAAAGGATAACAACATGCTTTGCTGCTTTGCAACACCAGGAGGCAGCGAAAAGTCCACTTCCAAGCACCCCCCAAAAAGATGGGATGTGAATGATCTGCCCAGTTCACATCTTGTCTCGTTTTCCTGAAGCTTGTGTTTCTTGGGTGTGGTGGCTGCAAAGGTAAGGGACAGACTGTTGTACTCCAGACACTTAATTGGCTGCCGGTGAGATTCAGTGTTTTCTTATGGAGATCTTGTGTTTTCTCCCTCTATTGTTCTGCTTAGTCTGTGTTACTATTTATGTTACAGTTGTTCTTCTGCTAATCAGTAAGCTGCTTTGAAATTCTCCCAGTTGAATTATCAGCCAAAACTCGAAGTGTTGCTTTCGTTGGCAGCTAAGAGAGACATCACAACATTGCACCACACAGAAGCATTTAGCCTTCTATTCTCACTCCCTCTTTTTGTTCCCTTCACTTTTCTTTGGCCTGGATAGAAAGCAATGGTAAATATGTTATTAGCACTTATAGAACAATATTTCCACCATGAAGTCTCCAGGACATACTCTATTCAATTTGTAATTTCAATTCTGAACTTTCAGACTAATTCTCTTAGCAATTCCTCTGATTCAGCCTCATAAGGAAGGGAATTTTTCTGCATTTTTTTCAGAAACCATTTTAGCCAGTTGAGCTACACACATGTTTAAAAAGAAAGCTGTTTCTTCCTTCCCCTCTCATCCTGCTTCAGCACTGACAATGATGTAGCCTTTTGCTGTGTGGAAATGAGAAGTTTCCTGGTGACTGATGTAATGGAAGGTACCACAGGGGAGCTCCAACACACCTGCAGTGAGAATATGCCTTCCTCCATTTTTGTGCCAAACAGAAAAATCCCATTTTTAACTAATGACATTTTGGCGTGGCTTAGAGGTGGTTAAGTTAGACAAAACTTAATTAGACTAAGTTAGACAAAAATCCCCCAGTTATAGAACTCTCTGTTTGGCAGCTTGGGTTGAAGTCATTAGTGTAATTAAAGTTTTCAGAGAACCTTCTAGTGCTAATGGCACCGTGTAGGGTAAGTGTGGACCTGCCTGTTCCTGTGCAGGCCAAGAGACATATAAGAAACAGCATAAAGAAGATAAATTCACACGTCTCAATTCATATCATCTCTTTCTTCCACCCACTTGACCCCACTTTTACAAACCAGCACAGATGTATCTTCTTCCACCCCTTTTTACATCTTGCACACTGAGTTATGCTGATAGCTAAGAAAAGCATTTCTAAAGGCCAGAGAAGTGGTGGGTTTTTTCCACCTACTGGAACAAGGAAACTTAGGAAACACTATAATGATCAATACTAACAACAGCAAAGAGTACTAGGAACAAACTGCATGCTCCAAAGAAAGATCAAGGCAAGGGGTGTGCTTTGAAGTGTGTATAAAAGAGAAAAAAGAGAGCATTTTGTTATGATCATTACAGAAAGATATTTTTTCAAAAGTCTCAGAAACCGGGAAAGGGAAGATCTCCACACCCTTCCCACAGTTCCTCCTTCTAGACTGGAAAGAAAGCAGCATTTGACACATCTCTGAGGATGAGCTGTGTGCAGTTGTTCTCACATGGGTACAGCAACACCACCAAAAAGCCTGGAGCAGATGGCAGGCACGTGGGTGGGGAGTGGATTGCGGAGATTCCAGGAGTAACACTGGTTATTAGAAGAACTACAAATGTGCAGGGACATGGCTTTAGCCCCCCTTTGCTGCACAAGCCTATGAGACACAAACACTCTGTAGGGGTATCAGCCAGTGGGAGGAGTGTGGTGGGACAATACTACTCTGAGATGATTAATAGCAGCATGGTGAGAGTTGCCGTTTATATTTAGTTATTCTTCTCCTCTGTGTCATGAATCATCTGACGCACCAGAAATTGAGAACAGATTGTGCAGAGTTTGAAGTGCTCTTGACTGGGTGCTACTCAGGTAGCATAGGCCATGCTGGCCCTGTGGTGAGCCCTGCAGGCCTGCTCTCCTCTTCTTTCAGAGAGAAGTACAGGGAAAGTGTGTCACTGCTTCTCTCTGGACAGCTCGTACTGGCTTTTGGAATGTGGAGACAGGAGGCTGACAAATATCCACGTCGTGATTCAGCCCCAGGTCTGGAAGTGGGAAGAAGGCTCACACACAGATCCAGAAGCTGGGAAATACCCCTGAGCCTCACAATAAAAGCACAAATCTGAATCTGAATTTAGTAGATGGATTGGTGAACCAGTAATCCTGACAGTTTTTGAAAAGCTAGTGTTCTTCAGGAGCCTACTTTTCCACCAGTGCCTTCATCAGAAACCCGTAGCACAGAGCAGCTTCGGATGCTCTACAGAGCCTGCTCGAGAAAGATGCATTTGGGGCAAAGGAGTGGCCCTCATCCAGTCTAGCAAAAGGGACATAGAGTTACATTACTGTCTCCTTCTACATTCTCATTGTTGAGATATTTTCACGTGAGCATAAAAACAGAGGCATCACATAGAGACCAGGAATTGTATCAGAGGTAAAGATCCGGTGGAACAACTGGCAAGGTCATCAAACTGAGAACTTAATTCTATTTTATCTCCTCTTTTTTCTGTCCTTGATGTCTAAAGTATCCCATGTGGGGACACTGGGCAGTGTCTGTCATTCTCTGTCACTAGAGCCAGAGGAGGTATTTAACACAAAGCCCCAAAGAATGGGATCACAACTCTGCATACAACGTTCAGTATTGTTGCACACACCCATGCTCAGATATCCACCCCTGAAAATAACACTGAACATGAAGAAGAAGGTTAATCCAAGTTTGTGCCCGCTGCCAGTGATGTGAGGCCACTCAGGGCAGGATCTGCACTGCAAGGCCCTGGCTTTTCAGGACAGTGGGCTCAGGGTGGGCTACCCTTACCCTGGAGCCCAGAGTCATGTTCTGTAACATGAAATATTCTTTTTTCTTTTTTTACTTGCAGCACTTCAGCTAGATGGACTCCCACTTAATACTGCAAATTCCTAACACCAGGAATGTGTCTGTTAACAAGTACTGGAGAAAGGCATCTCTGAGCCCCCACAGGCACATTGCTTCTGATGATGCCATTTCAGAAGATCCAGGGATATGTTCAATATGCAGAATATTATTCCAGGAATGTCAACAGCATCAGGGCCAAGAGGTCTCCTGAAACCACTTAGAAGAAAACAGAGGAAATCACTCCTTTTCTCTCAGTGCTCATACCTAGGTTATGTAACATGTCCTGGTCACTATTATTTTTGTCTTCCCATCCTATCCCTGTGGCAGATGGTTCACCTTGTGTTAATTTGATTCATAAGATTTCTGGGATAGAGAATGTATCTTGCTGTGCTTGAGGTGCGTACATCTGGCATTTCCTGGCTTCCAAGTGCTTGACTATGCAGCCTAAATAAGTACAGTTTTTGTACAGAGATATTTGTCATACATTTGTATTGCTATATTTATATTAATAATGTATCATTAAACATTGGAGGAAAGGAATTTGAAATGCAAAATGAAGACAGCGGTGGATACGAGAAAATTACAATGCTGTAAAATGTAGAAAATTGCAATATATTCACAAGGTAACTGAATTAGGTTTTGCAGAATGACTTCTGCATACAGAACTTTTAATTTTCAAGTGTCTGACTTTGCAACTTGTTTCTTAACATAAATTTTTTGGCATGTTTCTGTTTTTAAATGTAATTCTCCATTTTTCCCCTAGAGTGGAAAATGATGAAGAATAAATTACATGTATCTGTAGCAATCTGCTGCCATTGTAAGAAGGACCTGAACCCCAGGCACAGACACAGAGGATGGGACTTGGCTCCAGACCCCAAAATTTGGGTGCTGTTGGAATAGCTGTCTACACGTGAAACACTTACCTATCCTGCCACTGTAGTCATTAGGGTCTACAGGACTTCCCTAAAATGGGATGTCTGGTGAATTCCCAGCTCTCCAGGTCCTACTAAATGGCTCTCCAGTGACAGTAACAGGAGCTGAGACCCTCACTCCACCTGCAGGTACCTGTAGTGGGGATAGGTGTGTTTAAGTGTCTGAAAGTGAGGATAAAGAGGAGCATCTGAATCTATTCCCTAATCATGGACTTCTGGTGCTGTATTACACACTCTAGGGAGTCCCATTTATTCTCTGGCCACCTCTCCAGAAAATCTTGGGTCTCCTGCTTTTCCTTCAGCCCCAGAGAAATCTGCAGGAGAGAAGAGGATGTCTGAAACAGCACAAGTTGTCTTTGGACAATGGAACTGAGTCCCAAGTGTCCCCTCCAGGCTGGGGAGTGGATATATCCAGGACTGCCGTGCTCAGCTCACTCCTTGCTTACCTTCTGGAGACAGGAGGCCCCTGCAGCCTGTGTGGGGAGTGAGGAGCCGGAGGGAGGAGGGGGACTGCTGGTGTTTAACATGGTGCCCCAGAAAAGAAGGCGTTCTGCTGCTGTGTACAGGGCTCAGAATAATGTATGATTGTGCAGGGAGAAGGAAAGCCCCTGGCCTGTTTCTCTTCTCATCACTGATTGCTTCAGCAGAGATACTGAGGCCTCCCAAGAGGAGTAAGATGAGTGGTTTTGCTATAGCCACAGTTTATCCTCAGAAAGCTGATGGCTGCCAAGGAAGCAAGTCTTTCCCAAAGATTAAAATTAAGGGTGATATTTTGGGGACGATATACTTCTTCACAAAAACCTAACAAGAATCTCACTCTTTCAGCCAAAAGGCTTTGCTGCTGCTGAAAATCCTGAGCTCCCTTCACCCCCTGGCAAAACACTGAATATATGAAAGTTTCTGATGAAACGTCACGATGGTCTTCTGTAATGGAAAGCATTAAGCAATGTAAAATGACAGGGCCCTTATCCACTCCCCCTGAATTAATCAGAAAGTTGTATAGGCTTTTAAGAGAGGATAATGAGGATAGAGTTGCTTATCACAGACATGATGCCATTAACACGGGTGCCTGACAGGCAAATCATCTTGGAAGTGGTGAGTATTGCTGTGCCAAGCCCCTGTGCTGGCTTGTGAGATGCTCACCGAGCCTGGAATGCAAAATCAGCTGCTCTGATGGAAACCACAACTCTGTGAACTATTTTCAGAAGATACTAATGAGATTTTGCTTTGGGTTTGTCAGTACAAAATGGAAAGCCCAAAGAGGATAGAAGGGACAATTGCTGTCTCACAATAATATAACCACATCTACATAAACCAGTTCAGGTTCACCAAGAACTAAAAAATAGGTTAAAAAATAAGTTAAATGAGACATCACATGGTTTGATACAAGTCTGTCCCTATACTGAATTAGAATGTGCCAAGTTTGTGTATGGACATCCCTTCTTAGTCATGCTACAGGCATGTCTACAGCATCATGGTTTGATGTTCTGTCACGTGTCCTCTCAGCTGATGATGACCTGCTGCCACATTCCCAAAATGTGCACAGCTGACAGGTAGTCACTTCCACAACTGTGCCATCCAGGAACATATCCTGGCACGGAGTCTTGCTTGTATCCTGTTTAAGTGCAGACCACACACTCACCTAGCTCTGTTCAGCCTGGAGATGAGACTTCAGTGAGATCTCACACCTTCTCTATTAATGGCATCCTCAGCCACATGTGACCACAGCAGCTGAAAGCCTGACTTGTTCTGAAAGGGGATATTAGAACATGGGTTTTGCTTTCTCCCAGGGTGCTAGGACTTTATCCCAGCTTCCTGCAATCAGAGGTTTTGTGTTTCCCTATGCTGCTTCCAAACTGCTGTGTTTAAGTGCTGCTAATGATAGCTTTTGGTACCCTTGTTGCTGGGCATTTGCATCAGCAGCTGTGCAGGAGCTGGAACAGGCTCGTGGCTCTGCCATGGCAGTGTCAGAGCAGCCCGAGTCAGAGGGCTTGTCTTCCAAACTTCCTCAGCATGCCAGCTATGAACAGCTTTATTTTTCCTCGTGTGTAGCCTCTGCATGCCCAGGGCTAGAAAGCAGTTCAGAGGTGTCTGGGAAGTGGGCTGGACAGTGCGCTCCAGCTGGAATGACCCATGAATCCATCTCTGTGTGATGCTGAACTCAGCTGGGGCTGGGGCCAAACAGTGAATGAGTCCACTCAGGAACCAGTTTGAAGCTGAAGCAATAACCACTGCACATTTCTGCCTGTGTTGTAAATAATGATGTCTGACCCCTCAAAAAGTCTCTGTGAAAGTCCCTAGAGTCTACCTTTCTGCTTCTCAGCTGCCATATTTCAGACTTTGGAAGATGGGGCCATATTATAATGGACCAACTTGTTATACTGCCTATTAGTGAAAGGCCATTGTGACCTCTGCAGGAAACTATTGGAGTGCTATAAAAAATTCAATAATCTTAGCCATAAAATATGAATGGGTTAAAAATTCACAGTTCTTTGTTTAAATATTGTGTTTTCAGCAGAGCACAGAGCTGCCCATAGTGGGCAGCCATTAAAATACAGTTAGGCAGAATATTATATACTGATGAAAAACCGTAACAGCAAAAGCAGAAGAGCTGTGGTATGGAACCAAATCAAACCATGTATTTTGTAACAGCTCAAATGCACCCTGACTCTAACTGATTACTACATTACTGCTGTAGCTGCTGCATGGACACGCCAGGAATGTATAAAGAGTTGCTCTGACTGTTACTCAAACCCTTTTCTCTGTGGAATGACAATTTCCCATTTTTCAGTCTCCAGCACTCCTTCCTTTCTGTTCAGATGTGCTTAATTATTCAGATCCATTTAACTATTTGTCCTACTGCAGCATGATTCATACCTCAAGACTCAACACAGCACCTGTCATACCAAGAAAAAAATACGATGCCATCCAAGACACCCTCAACAGGTTCTCCCTTCATTTTCTAGTGGAACACCCTTTTGCTTGCTTTTATCTCACCAGCAAGACAGAAGCTTTACTGTTTCAAAGTACTGGGATTTTTTCTGTAGCCACTGGGTACAGTATACAGCTATTTCTGTCTCCTATTTTGTTCTTGTCTTTTCCATGCATTTCTCCTTACAAGCATAGAGCCATGCTGGCTGCCATCAGTTCTCCTCATTTTAGCTCCCATACTGCTAAAGGCTTTTCCTCTTTCCAGTCTCCATTCTCAGCCTGCTCAGAACCACCCCTCTAGTGGAGAGGAGAAAGCCCTTCCCAGGTATTTTGGCTTTTCTGGAACAAAAAATATTGTACAGTTTTGTTTGTTTATTTTTTTTCACAGAAAAATAACTGACTTTTGGCTTTGTGCATAAATCAAGACAAGGGTGGAGCAGTGGTCATTTATCTGGGTCTACCTCTCTGGCCTCTTCCTCAGGGAATAGGCCAGAGGAACCAGCTGATGGCTCTGTGTTGCCTCCTAACTTTCTACATTTATATTTTCTTCCTACAGCTTCTCTGGAAAAAGATACTGCCCGAGGCCATGGATTTCTAGCGTCTCGAATTGCACCTCCCCTGAGGCAGGGGGATCTCAGGGGCAACAGCTGGGTTAGGAGAGAGTCTGAGGAGACTCCTGGTCCTCCCTCCACTCCAGTATAAACACACTGGTCCCCTTTTCCTCAGATTCATTTGCAGCAGCTGTGCTATTTGTCTGGCAGAGGGTGGTCACTGAATCTTTCAGATATTACCCAGTACTCTCCGAATAGAGTTAATGGCAGCACACAGATTTGAGAATTTGAGAAATTATGGGCATTTCTTGAGTTAGCCTCCGTAGACTCACCAAAACTGTCTGTAGAAGAGAAATATCCAGTAGAGAAATTTATTACAACCTTTTGCTGTCTGAACATTGATCCTATCAGGTTTTAAAGATGAGCAGCTGAGCATGCAACTCTCATCCATTCCCCTAAATCCTCGCTATGGCTTTCGGAGTATGAGGGTTTTTTTTTCCTTTTAGCTGGCTACAAATATTAGGACCCAGTTTTCCCTGTCTGCTGGAGACATGGGGAATGAGGTCTTTCTGAATTCTTCACAGAGTAACTGCTGCTCCTCTCTAGACCACGGAAACAACCCAGCACACATCAGGCAGAGGAGGTATGATAATGACAGTGGGGAATCCAGCAGAAACAGGTCCCTCGATGGTGGTCCCCAAGGTCCCCGCAACGCAGGCACTGCTTTTTCTCAGTGTTCCTGAGGGAACAGGTCAAAACTGGGAGAAGTGCAGCTCTCTGCCTCTTTCCATGAGCACACACACACAAAGTCCATGTCATGAGTCAGTGAAGACAGACAGAGACCAAGTACCATCCATTCAGCCAAACCATAACTGACATATCTAACAATATACAAACCCTCTATCTGAGCCCTCCACATAGAGTTCAGCCAAATCCTCAGTGATTTTCAGTCATTAGCCATTAAAAAAACAAAATTCATTTTCCTTAGCTTGAAAAGAAATTAAGAAATTGTCATGAGTTTAGAAGACAGAAATCAAATGAGTTTTGAAGGTAAGATTGGGGGCAGTTTAATCTTAAGACCAAGCTGTTTCCAGATAGGCAGAACTTCCTAGATAGGCAGGTAGGTTTAATGTAGCAACTGGTGGGAAAACCACACCATTCAGTGCAAAGAAAAGAAGAGGGGATATAGGAAGAAAGAAGGTGCAGTAGTGGGTCTAGAAGATGGTGCAAACATTACTCTGGTTTCTAGGCATTGAGAGAGCCTCATATTTCTGTAACATCCAGCTTCAAGGCTTAGATACCTTTTGCCATTAACACAGACTTTTGTAGACTGAAAGAGATAGCTATGTTGTCTATACACACTAAGAAACAAGAGTTAAAAATAGCCCATAGAGTCAAATAATTCTGAAATTCAATAATTAAATTACACTTAGTACTAGCACAATATATTCATTTCAGAGCAGTGCCTGAACAGTAATTAATAAACATCGTAACACTTGAAAGAGTGTATAAATATTATCCCTGGTTTATAAATATGAGAAAAAGGGGAGTGACAATAAATGAAATGCCCAAGGCTACTGAGGAATTATAGGAGAAGCAAGATGAGAAAGTGGCTATCTTTGAACATCATCTCCACTGGTCAGAAAAATGGCCTGTTCTTCACTCCACTGGAAGGTGAGCACAGACTACCATCAGTGGGGAATGGGGGAACATTCCACTGCTGCTGGCTGCTTTAAACAGCTGCAGGAACGGTGGGCAATGACACAGAGGATTCTTTGCCTCGCAGTGCCAGGGTCAGATAATAACATCCCCATGCATCACCACTCTGCAAAGGAAGTATGGTTCAGTTACCAGCAACTCAGGGCAGAGCTGGAATCAATGAGTTCTACATTAAAAACTACTTGTTTTAGAAAAAAAAATCTATGTTAAACATTAATACTGGGAAATATGTTAACTATTACACAAGAGCAGAACATAGTACGAAAGGACTTTATACACACAGGCAAGTTTGTGAACATAAAGTAAAATCCAGGCCCCACTAAAGTCAGTAGGATCAAGATTTTATCTGCTTGGCTTTAATGAATTTAGTAATTTGTCCACACATTCTTAGCCTGTAAAGGACACCATATGGCTCGCCACTCTCATTATTAAAGCACAGGGACAAGGAAAATGATGGAGGACTTCCATTTCCTAGGACAGGTTAGTAGTAATACAATATTTCCATCACCCTGCAAGGAGGTGACATAAGTGCTTCACTAGCCATCCCTGCTAAACCACATATTTCTCCTTCAGCACTGCTCTCAGAACTGTTACGGCAGTATTTATACTCTGCCAGAATCACTTCTCTGCGAGTAAAAAATGGTTATACAAGCAGACAGCACAGCAGCTACATGTAACTGTGTGCTCCTCTTCATGTGCACTCCCAATATTTTGTTTTCAAAGCCTGGCCATGGGGCATCTCTGGCAGGTTTGTGCCCTCAAGCGAACAGGCTGGTGGCTCCAATCACCAAAGCAGAAGCTGTGCAGATAGAGCCTGGCTGTAATTGGGCTTTCTAATTTTAAAGCCACATTACATTACCACTGGTCAAATTCTTCAAGGCGCTGAAATCGATCTTTGCAGTAAAGCTACACCCACGGATGCTGCCCATGTGATCCTGTTTAAATTGGAGCACCACAGAAAAGACAAACTATTGTGATTGCTTTTATTCTGCTCTCTACAACAGATATTTTTCAGCCTGGTGGGTTGAGAGGAGAGAAAAGCAGAATAATCCTTGACTGTCTTAACTGTGTCAGCAGAAGCCTCTGGTGCAGATCCAGCTACACTGGCGAGAGTTCGTGTTTTCTGGGATAGTTTGGCTTGCTCATAAAATATAGCTTTGCTTTCTTTAGGAGCACAAAGAGCAGAAATGGTGATACAGCTACACACCGAAGAACAAACTGTGTTGTTCAAACCACTGTACCCGTCTTACTGTGCAAGAAAACTCCTTCTAGGGCCAGCACAGTTTCTGACTGCCACACATGAGCTTTGAGAAAGTTGAGCAACTGCTTGAATGCATGGTCACAGCTGTCACTCACTCCCAGTAGCAAAGGTTATCGCCCCCTTAGCAACTCGAGGTGAAGGAAATGTCACCTCTTCTTCGGTGGCTTCAAATTTTGCTCCATGGCATTAGATGAAGGCCTTAATGTGCAGAATTGGGAATGGGAGCAGATGTAGGTAGGTGCATGTCTCCTTCCGCTGACTCTCAAAAGGTTGTGACTTTGAACAGAGGGACAGAGCAAACAGCTGGAGGCAATAACATCTTAAACTGCTACAGCAAGGGATACCATCTGACAAAACCCTTTGTAATGAAATTGTATACACTGACTTGAGAAATACAGATGTTAGTACTATCTGCTAAAGCACCAAGAAATGGGGAGAATATGTGGTAAATTTCTTCCAGCATTGCCAGCATTGGCCCAGGACTTCTGTGACTGAAACCAGGACTCAACCCTGGTGCTTCCTCTTTTGTGCTTTCCATTTTGAGTCAGTCTCTAGCAAGGGAGGGGTGATGTTTTTCCAAGTTTTCCTGTGCTTGCTGTTAAGGAGAACTGCAAACTGGGGCTTTTCTGGTGCTCATCTGTGCTAGCAGGAACAGTACATCCCTGGGACCTGTTCTGATAGACACCTGAACATGCAAAGAATCTCTCTGATTACCCTGACCGGCCTGGTTGGAAAGTGAGAGTGATGGAGCCAGAAGCAGAAGGGGCAAGAAGAAAATTGCTCCAGTTAAGGGCAGTCAGTGCCTTGTCCCAAAACACCCAGGGTCCTGCTCAGTGACTACTTTTGTTATTATTGACATATTGCAGGGAACAGAGCCTCCTGCTGCTTCCCGGATGAGACTCAGACTCCCTCTTGCTAGCTTTCCTGCTGAGCCCTGTGAGATTTGGGAGCTAGACCCCTTTAAGGATTGCAGAGGGATCCCCTGCCAGCAGGAGGGACAGAGGATTCCTCACGCTCCCTCTCTGGCTCCCCTCCATGCTGAGGTTGGCATGCTCTCATATCAGACAAAACCAGATCTTCTCAGGCTGAGGAAAGCACAGAGCCAAAGCTGTTTTCATTCAAGGCACATTTTCCACCCCCTAGTCTTATTATATGGTGAGATGGAAGATGAAGAAAAAGATGAGCTAATGCCACTGCCTTTTCTTTAAAAAGCTGCTGATCCTCCTTAGAAAAGCAGTACTGCTGGTGGAATGAGTCATCCAGCATTTCCTTCTAATTTCTTAAATTATCAATGGAGAGAAAGAAAGATGCTCAATCAAAGATGCTGAATTAATATCTGGAAGCTTCTAGGGATGCCTTCTGCCCTCTCTAAAGGGCAGAGAGAATTTGCTTTAGGAAGGCTGGAATAAATGTTTCCATATCATGGGTTAGAGATCCGAGAAGCAGGCTGGTGCTGACCTAAATTAAATCTTAGAATCACAGAATATTCTGAGTTGGAAGGGACCCACAAGGATCATCCAAATCCAGCTCCTGGCCCCACACAGGATAGCCTCAAGAATCCCACCATGTGCCTGACTGCTGTCCAAACACTTCTTGAGCTCTGTCAGGCTTGGAGCTGTGACCACTGCCCTGGGGAGCCTGTTCCAGTGCCCAACCACCCTCTGGGGGAAGAACCTAATATCTGGGTGCTTGTTTATGCTTGGACAACCCCCATTTTGGAAGACACAGTGCAGGAGTACATTTATGGTGCTCCAGCCACTGACTGGACCTCAGCTCATGAGACAAGTCCAGGGTTAGACTCCAGTAAAACCCCTGCACCTCCTGTATGGGGGATTCTGGCTGTCAGAAGACCACCCCTCTGTTTCCAGGTTCTGCCTCTGCTACTCCTCCTCACGCACTGATGTGAACAAAGCCTAAATGAGGTGGCATTTATCAAGCAGTTTGCTCCCTCCCCTTGTGGCTCATCCCGCTCCTTTTCTCCCTTCTTTCTTACCACTGTTTTCCTTCTTGCTCTTCCTCCCACTCAGCAAGCTGCTTGCTTTCCAAGGATAGCTTTGCCCTGCAGGTCAGAGCTGCTGCTAGCAGCTGTTTTATTTCTTATTAGTGTTTGAAGAGTTCCCTCCTTGCCTCCTAGGTCTGCCTGCAAACCCTACAATGACATATCTATAAAATATCTGCACCTCCAGTCTAATGACACAAACTAGATTTTAAGGTTATTGAACTAACAGGGTATCTTAGCAACAAATATTTATTTTAACAACAGTATTCCCAGCCATGTTAAACAAGCACCTACTTCAATAGTCAGAATGCCCTAGAACATTTTATTTTGTACCACAACCCACCTTGTGTTGGCTTATCTTCATCTTAAACAGTTAGTGAAGTCAATGCCATTGTTCCAGAGAGGTTGTCCTCAGTGTCTTCCCAACATTTTAGAGCAATACCCAAAAGAAGCAGGTCACTGTGCTCCTGCTAACCACTCACACAGATTTGATGTGGGGGCTTTCCTCTCACTATCCGCTAGAAATTTCTTGTTGTTGCTTATGGTGATCTGCTCAGAGGAGCTGTTGAACTGATTTCTGGCATTGTCTGTTTACTGCATATCCAAAGACTGTAACACTCCAACTACTCCCCCAGCAAGGACCACCAGGCCGATGTCTGCTCTCGTCACAGTCGATCCTGGACTGACATCCTCTCTTTGATACTGTCAGGAAGCAACAAGAGACATCCCAGCAAACTTCCCTGCTACCGCTCATTCATGCTGCTCACCCAACTTGCCATGAGGCTTTACCATCCATTTCCTCTGGCCCTTATTAGGATTCCGGGAAGGATTTTTCTTTAAAAGAAATTTCCAATTTCCTCTCGAAAATTAGCTTTAGTGGAAACATTCACACATCAGAAATAATGGCTAACATAACCACCTAGCTTTACTGTTTTATTGTCATTGTACATTTTGCAATTACCTTTTCCTCTCCCCTGCTAGCTAAGCCAAGAGACTGACTGTGACATCAAACCATAATTTGTATGGTCACCGTTATAAATTTATGAAAGCAAGTAATAGTTTGTCTTATGGAATAAAATAACACAGCATGAAATTAGAGTAGCTTATCTTCGTATTCCTTGGACAGCACATTGTTGCTCCCTGATGGGTTGAAAGCTCTTTCTTTTGATAAACTCACTAGTATCTGCCTTTGTACTCTCCTAGTGAGATATTTTAGTGACAGAAACATCCAGAAACAATTTTCTCAGCATCTCCCTACAGAGGAAAAACCCAGCCCTTCTTGTCCCCAGCACTCACTGGGATTCAGTTTTGTTTCAGGAAGGGAATACCGTGGCCATCAGAAAGCACAGCCTCTCCTAGTGCATATTTACCTGGGGATTGTTGAGCAGTACGTTCTCCAGTTCTCTCTAGTTTTCCCCATATTGCCTCCTGTTAATTTGTATGTCAGCAGCAGTGAATCAAGTGGCATCCGAGCAGTTCTGCTCCAGGGATTCAGCATGATCCAGCCTGGGCTAGTGGGCACTTTCCTGGCTCCTGGGGATCGTCCAGCATAGGCCAGAATGCACTTGCCCAGCTTCCAGACACAGCTGCAGGCTCATTCACTGAATTGCTGCTCTTCCAGGTCGACTTTAGTCCAAGCATTTTCTCTCTTCCTCCTGCCACCCTCCTCCCCCAGTTACAAATGAATGTTTGTGTACAGCTCAAGGAGAAACACCTTTCACAGCTTCATAAAAATAAATGATGTCAGCCTGCCGCTGAGTTAGTCAGGAAGTTCTGCTGAGGACAAAAGCTGTTCCAAAGCTGCCATCATGCAGTAGTTAGCAATCCCACCTGTGCTAGAGGGTGTATCTACTATCCCACAAACTGTGTGCATGGACAGGGGAACTGGTAATGACACCCATCTCCCTGAAACAGCCACAGGACTTTAAAAAATGTTATGGCAAGAATTACTGTTTACACCTGGACAGCTGAGCACCACTTACATTGAAAGAGGAATATTGCTCACCTCTCTCATTCTTGCTTGGTAAGGGTCTAAGTCCAGACCAAACAGGTAGTGCAACCTGCCCTGCTCCCCAGATGAGTGAAAGGAGTGTTTTGGGTAGGATGCCAGACACTTGTGGTCTGAAAACAACTCCTCCTCTGATTCTCTTATCATAACTTCATTAGTGACAAGGACTGAGAGTGAAAGTGACAGCCTCATCATTTGATTTGATTGCTTATTGTGTTAATTTGGTATGGAAGCACTTTGAAGCTATTAATCTATTGATTCATTTTTACTTGAGAACATAATTTGATTACTGTATTTTTTGCATTTTTATTAGCTTTGTAAATAAACTAAGTAGCATCCTTGCTTTCAGTTTATGTTTGCTCTATTATTCAGTTTGATAAATTCTATAAAAAAGGCCACTGAGCTGGTTAGGCTAGACCATTCCAAAGGCAAGCCTGCCTAACATGGCAAAGGCAAGTCTATCCATGTAGCTCTTCTTCCACATTATCCATACATGGCAAATACAGCTGTAGTCTGTGTCCCCTATTCAGAAAGCACAGCTGGCTACTCCAAATGCATCACAGCCCTACTTTCTGATGTGTGAGCCACATTTTTTGCAGCTGCATTAACCAACCTTTGCCAATGTCCCTCTAAGCCAGTACCAGCCCAAAAACACACTCCAATTTTTCTAGGTGGAGCTCTTCTCCCCATTCACCCAGAGTAGCTGCTCATTTATATGCACATACAGCCCTGTAAATTAGGGGAACCTGAAAACATAAAAGCAAACAAGCTGTTGGTGTTTTGGGCTGTTTTTAGCACTGCTGCACAGCTGAAGCAGGAAAAATGCATGCAGGCTAAACATTTAACTTGCTGCTCTCCAAACACAAAGCACTTTTCACAATTGCCAAGGTGTTCATTTCCAATCTCAGATTCTAAGAGAATCTGACACCTGTTGTAAGGCAACACCTCTTCGGATAAATTTGCTTTTTACGAGTCTCAAAAGAGGAGACGCCATGAAAGCTGTAGTGTTGAGTGCTGCTTCATAAACTGGCCTAAATTTAGGTTTTGTTATTTACAGCTAGAGCAGCAATGCATTTCAAAGCACTGGTTGAATCGTAGCAAGGAAATTGAAGATGAGAGATCTGACCTTTAAAAATGTGGCCTTTTTGTCTAATGAAAGTATAGCCACCCCTTCTTTCTCCCTCCTATGAAGGCCGACCTTCACCCTCCAGGCTTTGCAACATCATCCCCCTCAGTGTGGCCCGGGACAATGAAATATACTTCCCTCTAGAGACTATAAGTGTTTTTTGATCATAGACACTGACAGTGAGTCATTAATTAGATAATCAGTTAAGTATAAAGCTCAAAATTAGCTGGGAAAATGATGGAGAAAGATTCCATCAAATATTTGTGCATAAGTAGACAGAGATCCTGCTCAGCCAGGCTTAAATCCCTTTGTGTTTCAGCAAACATTTGAGTTGCTGCTTTTTGTTCACAGGCAAATGTGGAGAGGGGCTGTTCCTCAGTGCTTGTACATGGAAAAATCCACGCTGCAGGAATTGGTACCAACATGGTTTAACCCTCACTGTGTGGGCAGGGGGTGTTTGGGAGAGTGTGAGGAAGCACAGAGAGATCAGGGAACAAAGCAGCCAACACTTTTAGTCCAGACCCACATGACAGATGCCTGGCGGTGGTGAGGAAGAGGAGGAATCCTTGAGAAGTGGTGAAGTCCTCGACCACAGACTAGCTGTTTGTGGTCCTGAGCAGGAGCACAGGATGAGATGCCTGTGCAGGAGCTGGGCAGAAGGGTGCAGCTAAGTAGAAACTCTTTATGTGCACTGCCCCACTGCAGCTTTGACCTTAAAGATCACTGAGATGGACTTGTTTGGTTCGGAGAGGGAGACACTGGTAACTATGTAGTACATGGTTCAAAATCTGACTCCTGTCTGGATGAAATGGACAGCTACCAGCCCTGCTGTCCAGAGATAAGTGTGGAAAGAGAATTGGGTATCTTGGCAAGATTTCTGCTGGAGCTGAATTCAAACTGCAAACTAATACATCACTTGCAACTCTTCAATCCTTATTACCCTCTTTGCTATCTTGAATCAAAGTCCTCTGTCTTCTGGAGTTCAGTTCTTATTTTAACTGAGACATTTTTCCTGAAGAGCAACTCTCCAATTTAGGTGCAGGCAATAAATTAATAAAAAGATAGGTATAAATCATCACTCGTGACTTGGAATAGCTCTGCAATTATTCGGGTCTGTAAGACTTAGCTAATGTTTCTAATGTAATATTCTGCCGTGATATTTAATTTGCCTCATATGAGTCATTTAGTAACCTAAGCATAGATTTAGAACTGACAAATATCTATTAAACCAGTATATCCAGATACAATGAGGTGGATTTGTCCATCACTAGGTATTACGGCAACACTGAGCAGATGATTTTGGATAGATAGCCTCAGCTGTAAACTCTATTTAATTACATGTTTGTTATTCTCTTATTGTATCTGTCTTCCAATGAGCCATGTGCATCAAGAGCTCTCTCACATGAGATTTCTGGGTACAAACAACTAATTTACATTAAGTGGCTTTCTTAGTCATGTGTTATGTTCCCATATGGATATAATTCCATACCATGGACTGGGCCTTTTTCTGTGGATTGGAAGTGGCTCGTGGTCACTCCGGGAGCTCATGACTGGGGTATGAGATACCACTGAGGTCACAAAAACCGCAGAAGGTTATAGCAATAATTACCACACATCCAGTTATTTTAATTGAATTGTCCATGGCATTCCCAACATACCTCCATGCGCTGTTGTTCATGTGTGCTAGAAATGATATTGCACTGTTCATAAGGTAATAGCAATCAGCAGAACCATGGTTGGTGGTCACTTTAGGCAGCATTGTCTCTTATGCTAGCCTTCAGTTTTCTTCTCAGCAGTTGTCATGGTGGACCTGAACGTGATATTCTTCTTGGTCACAAGGCCCTTGACTACAAAACTGGTTAAAAGTGGCTTCAGTTCAAAGTAACTTGTCATAAAAAGAGCTCTTTCAACCAAAATCAATGGGAAAGCACCTACTGGTTAAAGAGAAAAATGTAAACGGAATTGAAAAGCAAAAGCTAAGAGGGGAGGGTGTTCAGTCAAGACCTGACACTTTCTGTGCCTGATCTGTGCTTTTCTTTGCCACTTTTCTCTAGACAGGAAAAAGTGATGCACTTGTTGCTGTACCACCTGCATGTTATCCAGGGAGATAAAATTCCTCAATTAAAAAAATGAAATGCAAGGCTGTATGCTTTCAGAGCTAAGCCTCATTTTTTAAATTCAAACTCCTCACATCTTCAGGCAAAATGGCATGCAGCATTTAATCTACAGACTTCTTATCCCTGTGTTTTGAATTAATATTAACCATGAACAATTCTACTGGAAGAAAAGACTGAACACCAGTGTTGCAGTACACATCCCTGGATGTGCACAGGTTTCTGAAGAGACTCTCAGCATTTCTTTTTCTTGTTTTACTGTGCATAACTAGAGGAAACTCCCAAAAAATCAGATAAGCCTGGCACCATACGGCCTTAAACCTCCCTTGTCATCTACCTTCCAGACTTAATTTCTCTCTGCCGTCTTTCTACTGCACTTTGGAATAAAACAGGGCTTTAATAAGTGTTGATTACAAAACGCCCTGATCCCAACCTGCTTAGATTGCATGAATGGCCTATTGCTAGACTGTTCCGAACTTGACCCTCATTCTGCATCCAAATTCAATGATACAGCCATTCATCAGCTTGATTTTGGCAGTGTTATACATGCCCTCTGAAACATTATTTTTGGCAGGCTCTCAAAGCACGAGTGACTTTCAGCATACAAATCTCATTTGCTGCATGGTCTCCTTCATGATCCTTGATCAGCAGGAGCTCAGGACCTCGGCTGACTAGCACAAAGCCAAAAATAGTGTGTTTGTCAGTGCAAGTCTGAATAAGCATTAATATGTAACCTCAGTGACAACAGTTGGTACGTGCATCTGTGCTGCTGGTTGTTGGTATGTGTTCTGCGACTGCTTTTCTCCACCTGTGTTCATGTGAGCTGGTCAGCAGGGGGAACGTGCCCTAAAAGCACTTGCATCTGGTCCCTAAATCAAGCAAATGTTGCAGTAAGCTGATTTGTCCCACCAAGGACTGTCTGGAGATGGTAACTGCAAAGAGCAGGCCCCTAAATCAGGGCCTTTTTTCTGGCTAGAGAGGCAGTAGTAATGACTCTGTATATTTTTTTTTTAAGCTTTGGAAAAATTTAGAAGCATTTCTTATTCTTTTTGATGTCCTGGAGTCGAATATTAGTTACCCCTGTGCTACCAATGAGGAAATGGCATCACAGAACAGGCCTGGGGACCTCCCTGCCACTCAGATTTTCTTCTTGGAGGACCAGTTCTCAGACTTTTTCTAAGATTGCTGGATCTCACCTCTTTAAGTTCTCAAAGCCTCCAGAGAAAAGTACAAGGTGCCCTGTGATCCTTGTGTGCAAGGCGTGAGTGTCCCTGCAGCAGCTCTTTGGGAAGTATTTGATTGCTGCAGTGCCTTATATAACCCAGCAACACCCACAGGCAAACGCACCTGATCCCCCCGTACTTGAAGAAATGTTGTAGGGATCAAGTCCACTAAGGCACAAGTGACACCACTGCACCCCAAACACCCCTCCTCAGAAACTCCTGCAGGGAAAAAACTGGAGGAGCTGCCTGGACACTGGCACTGTCCTCTACTTCCTCGGAGGGAAACCTCAGGACAAGAAGTGATTCAGCAGAAGACGATGCAGTTGCTGGAGTGATTTGCTTGGCAGAGACCCCACTGCAGGTCTAAAGTTGCTGCTCTACAGCACCTCTTTCACCAAAAATGAGTAAAACCAAAACCTTTGCCTCTCACAGAAGGCAGATACTAAACATGAAGCCACCCAGCGCTGTTTGCTCTTAGATAATATCCTAACCTAGCAAGTAGGAGTCAGCCTTCACAGCAGTAGCCCACATCTTTGTTCTGTCAGCTGGGCTAGCTGGAGTCTTTGTGCTCCTCAGTGCTCTGAGAGCTGAACCCAGCCCTTGCCAGAGCAGGTCTTTGTGCCCTTCTAATGAAAGAAAAAAACAGCACTCAGACTGCAAGTGTGATTCTTCCTTGAGTTGTGCATATTTCATGCCAGTAAGTAACTGTAGTAAAATCTGTGTTCTAAGCCAGTAAAATCTATTTTGTGATGATGAGGGATCAGGCTCAGTAAAACGTATCCAGAAATTAAACAAGTAAAGCAGAGCAAACAGCTCTGTCCTATCAAGGTAATTTATATCCTGTTAACCACAAGAAAAAAAACAACCCAACATGCACAAGAGACATCTGGAAATGAAAATTAACTAAAACCAGACTAACAACATAAACAAGAGAGAAATACAGCCTCCAGATCTGTGTAGCTGAGCCTGATGTATATCACAAACTAGATTGCTTGGGGTTTTTGTTTTTAAAAGAACACAACAAATCAAGGAGGAATTTTCCATGTGAAGCCATAACTTCTCAATTCAGACATTTGTGAGGGCATAAAAGACACAAGCATAGAGGAAAAAAATCATCTGCCAAGAGCTCTACATGCACATTAGTCCCAGAACTAATTGAATAACAATAATCACTATTTGAGAATCATTTTGGTTGCCAAAATTCACAAATAATATTATTTACAATCTGGTGTATGACCACCTGCAGATTTAACTGAATTTTAAAAATACATATTAGCATATATACACATAAATTTGTAAAAAAAGTTTTCATTTTAATTTTAATTTTTAAAATTCCAGTTAGGTAAGCACATCGTCTCCCTGTTTCAATACTGTCTTACACTAAGGGCATTTGCTCCACATTGTGAAAAAATTTCTGGGTTTGGTGCATTTCCTCTACCTGTGTGAGAAGGCTGTACATGCTCCTAGCTGAAGAAAATCTGGGCATGGTTTTCACCTCATCACTGACCTTGACTATTCTCTTGCCTATCTAGCTATGAAAGCTTCATCCAAACTGCAGTGGGATCTGCCATCTGTTTGATTCCCCTGAAGATCTGGGCAGAGCAGTTTTATGATCTGTTTCCATGCCTATGATAGAATTTTTATAAAGGTGGCAAATGCTACTGCTTAAAAAACTGGGGGGATGTTGGCTTATTTTTTATTTTCAGTATTGGAAAACATATCATTATGGAGATTTCATTTGCTCATATTACCCCCAAGACCCCACCAAACAAACATTTGCTAAAATAATGGTAAGCTAAGCAAAGCAGAAAGGTTCAGGTTTTGAATTATATACCATTAGATCTTAAACAATGCTGCCTGCCAAATGCAGAGTCCACAACATTTTCAAGCACACAAGTAATTTTCAAATACCAGGCTAGTTTTGCAGTGCTGACAGACTAAAATGATTTCCTGCTTTACTTAGGAGTTGACCCAGTTTGACAGAAAAATCTCCAGGAGAAAGCAAATGTAGAACTTAGTATTTTATTTGATACTACTTTACCAACTACAGCAAAACTCAGAAGGCCAGTAATGTTATCCAGGCACTAAATACCAAATCCTGCATCAAAACACATCCCAGAAAGGTGTGCCTGGTTCTTTTATTCCTGCATGGAAATGGTGAAGCCTTTCCCTATGGTACCACTTCCATGGTGCACCCACCCCGTGTCTTTATCGTCCTGCTCCTGCACAGAAATAATACCGTGTCAGTAATTCATAAGTATTATGGAGGCCCTTGCTGTGCTTGTGAAAGTCACCAGAACCCAGTAAAAGGCAGTCTATAATTTAGTTTGGATTTGTGTGACTTGTGCAGTCCTCGTAGCTCCTTTGCTTACGTACATCGCGGAACTGCCACCTGACAACCTCCCTAAAGGTGCTCTGCAGGATAAAAGATCCTGTGCAGGTCTGCAGGCTGGGATGGGGCTTGGGGAGAACTGTGAAATGCAAGGTGGAAGGAAAACACTGAAATGGAAAAAGAAGAGAGTCAGAGAGTCTTTATTTTCTAAAGCCCATAGGTTCTCAGGCACCAAAGTGATGAATAAGAGACTTGCTGAGTTCTTCTTCCCCACAGAGGACATTGCACACAAGTGTCACTGGGATGTCTGCAGTGACTCCCAAGGGACTGAAGGCATGCTTTGTATCCCTCATCCATGAGGCCAGCACGACAGCAAGGAGACATGGGGTGTTCTGGTACTGACCCACGATTCTTGGGTCAGAAGCTCCAGGAAGAGTTGGACAGTGTAGGGGGTTCTTCAGAGACTGTTTCCCCAGTGTGTTGTAGTGGTGATGTTTATGCAGCCCTGTTCTTATGTTTTCTTTTACTATATGAAATTGAGTATTGAATACAAGTATTGACTTTACATCATTAAAAAATAATACAAATGAGTCAATAAACTATTTATCTCAGTTCCTAATACAGGTATATTTCTGGGGGTTGTCCAGGAAAAGAAGAAATGTTAACAAAAGCGTACAATTTAGGACAAACATGAACATCAAACATTTCAAAGGCAATAAATCAATAAAAATTTTATCAGCCTCCACTATGCATCCTTAAAAATGAAAGCCCTGGTTGATTCCCTGTTAATTGATAATCTGTGTATCTCCATTCTGAGCCTGGATGCAGCAGGCCCAGTGTGACAGGCCAGCAATGCAGGCACCCTTTGTGCCTCACGTGTCAGTGACAGTGGCAGCAGGGCTTGCCAGCCATGCTCTGTGCTGGGGACAATGGCACATGGATGGGATCTCGTCTCCTTGCTCAGGCTGCTCATCCTGCCACTGGTTTCACCTGCAGCTAAGACAGCAGGAGAGACTGTAAGGCAAAGAGGAGGGGCGTGATGGTGTCCAAAAGCAGTAAAAAGGGGAAGATGCCTATAGAGCAGCCACCTTAGAGGCAGGATATCAGAAAATGAAGTGGGGGAGGCACCCCCTGGGAGCTGCAGGGAGAGGAGAGGAGGTACCTCTGAGTTATCCACCAGTGCCCATAAGGAGGAGGGGGGAACATGAAGCAAGACATCCTGGTGCTTTCCCTGTGCACCTCCCTCGCCCTTCTGCTCTCGGCTCCCTTTGCCTTGGGCTCGTCCTTTTGCTCTGGCTGCTTGAGCATATGGTGCTTTGCTTCCAGCGCCAGGGAGGCTTTGTGAACCAGCTGCGTGTGCTTCTCGCATTCCTTGACCCGAGTCCATCTCGGGTGGGTGGCCGGCCTGGAGCACAGGCATGGCCGCAGGCACGGCTGCAATGAGGCTGCAGGGCACGAGGAGAGTGCCCAGTCTAAAAGCACCTCTGGAGAGAAGGGCAGCCCTTCCGTCCTCACCAAGGCTGCTCACAGCGTTTTCTCGAACATTTGATTCAAGATGTGGCACCTGCACCCCTCACCTAAGCTGGCCCCGAGCCCAAGCAGTCAAGACCCCAGGAAGGGTGTGCTAGGGGGTTAGACAGGCAGTGCTTGGCAGACTGACACAAACTGAGACACAACTGTTTGCTCCTCCTCCGCTTGGAGGAACAGAGCTCCTCACCCAAAGGCTTAGGGAATTGCTGGATGGTTGTGGAGGAAACGAGGCTGCTCACTGAGGGAGCCTAACAGGGACAAGCAGTGGGTGTCTCCAGGGAACAGATTGCTCCTCCAGAAGGAAGGGATGTGGGCACAAAGCAAGAAAATCCTCTGCAAGGGAAGAAGAGCTGCTCTTGTCCACCTCCCAGCTCATCCAAGAAACAAGCAGGGTCTGAGTGAGCAGTTCATGTCTGCTCCATTCCCCAGCATCACAGGGCAGGAGTCTGCTCCACAATGAGCAGCTGGGCCTCTAAGCTGGAGCCAGAAACAAACCCTTTTGTGTGTTCATGTAACAGATACCTGTATGCAACATGCAATGGGCTGTCCTTGAAAAACAAGAACTTTGCCTACACTGGCACTGATGTGGGCACAAGACGTGCTCTAAGGATCAGTCTTGTTTCTTTGGGTGTTTTAAGTGGTCTCTGCTGAAAGGATGTGAACACAGAGCTGCAGGGCTCTTATGGCTGACACAAAAAATCCAGAGTCTGCAGCGGGGGCAGCAAGAGTAGGAGCACCCCAGGCAAGAGGTTAGGGTCCTCCCCCATGTATTACCTGTGACTGCTGTCAGAGACAAGGTCCAGGGCCTGGCAGGTCCTTGCAGGTGGCCAGGCTGACCAGTGTCTTACCCAGCCTAGAAAATACCACACAATATGCAGACACTCCCATGTCAGCCAGGAGCCTGCGTCTGTCACGTTGAGGGGACTGCTGCAGAACAGAAAAGCTGGGATTTGCTCGCCTGCCCCTATTTCTTATGCAAACACTCACAGACCGGTGATGGCAATGGGTAACTTCTGCCAGCACTGGAGAAGAGGCCGAGATCCCCAGTTCTGCTTGCATGTGCTTCAGGGCAGACAAAGGAGCAATCTAGTGGAAACAAATCATGGCATAGTCAAGAAAGGAAAAGGAGGAAAATGCAAACAGTACTGAACGCTTTGGTGTTCACAGTTTAAGGTGCAGCACAGCCACACTTCTTGACAGAAGCTAAATAACAGAAAACCGCGGAGGAGGGGGACCTCATAGATGCTTCTTGGCCCCTCACATTGATCTTTCCAGAAGAAGAAATTATCTAATTCCTCCCAAGGTTATTGTAAAATACCTACTGACCTTAAGAAAACGTCCAGGTATTCCAGGGACACCAGGAGAGAAAATACAGTGTGACAAACCAATCTGAGTGACTTTGCAAATGTGCAGGGTTAATTGTCACTTTATTGCTAAAGAGGAAGATAATAAAATTGTATGGCTTCATTCTTCTTGCTGTGTGTCAAAACTCCCATCATTTGGAGAGGTAATAATGCTTCTCCTGAAATAATATAGACATGCTCTTTGTGTATTTATACGCTCTTTGTGTATTTTTCTGCATTCTGACCTCTTATCTTTTCCAAGTCCTCCACCTTTCCTCTGTAAATGCTGGCGATCTTAATTTATCCTGTTATGGTAGTTATGCTTAGTCACAAATGTATTTCTGTTCCATTCCTCTCAAGAGGACACTTCACAGCTTTGGTGTAATCAGGAAAGTCATCACAGGCCATGAGAAGTACCTGCCTACAAAACAGCTATAAACTTCCCTTTTAAATCAAGGCATTTTCTGAGGAATACAAAAAGTTATGAAAAGCTTATTTGTATCAAAGTTACTGATAAAAGCCAGATATTACATGCCTGCTCTGAAGGGAAACAGAATAAAGGACATCTCTTTTTGGCCTAACATAAGAACATAAACTGAGCATAATTGATAAAGCATGATGTGCTTCCTATAAAACAGCCTAAAGACTTCCTTAAAAGGCTTAAGCAAGTTTCCTAGCAATACCACTTCTTCCTCTGCAAACATGTACTGCTTGCCCACCAGGTTGAGGTGGCACTATGATCTCAGTACTGCAGAGCCATCCCACGAGCCCTTTATGCTGAATTGGTGCTGAATATGAATTTCATCCTAACTCATACCTGTTGCCAAACTGCTGAAGCTGATGTCTGTATTTGCCCCCTTATGCCTGTGCTGCAGGAGACTGGGCCTTTATTTCCAAGGTGTTGTAAATGGAAATACCTTGGTTGACTTTCTCAACACTACATTCATCTCCTTACAGGATCTTTTCTGGCAAATCGTTCTAGACACTGGTTTTGTAACCCCACGTCTCTTCCTTGGGGACCTATAAAGCCTGAGGCATCTTTAGAAGACACATTTTGGGGCCTGGGCTTGGCAGCTTGGTCCCTCTGATGCATGTGCCAAAAGCATGCAGCCACCAGCCATGTGACAAACTGGCAGCTGTACGAGAGCTCTGCTTTCTTAGAGCTGAATTATGATGCAGAGGAGTCAGTGGGACCTGTATGGAGTGGCCTGAACTCACCTGTGACCCGTGAGCGCAGCAAAATTATCAGACACTTATTTTTCCTCCTGCTTCCTGCATTTTGCCACAAAGCTTGTCGTTACTCTGCAATGGACTGACACAGGCTGTGGGCTCCGCCAGCTGAGGACAGTCGCTGGCAGGCCACATGGAGACGGGGGAATGAGAAAAGGACAAAAAAGCCCCTCAAACCTCTGCTCTCCAGGGAGGATGAAATGAGCGTGGATTATAACCTGGATGCCCAACAAAGGATAGCAGAGGTTGCAGCCTTTACATTCAACAGCACCACAGCAAATCCGGGAAAGGCCAGAATGAGCATGAAGAGAACAAAGCACCGCATTTCTCACCTGCATTAACTGCAGAAGGGTGTGAGACCTTTATGTTTTTCCACCACTTTCCCCAGAAAGTTTCTATTTAACCGTCAAATAGCCAAGGTCAGCTTCAGGTAAGGATGGAAGTCCTCATTTTCACTTTCTATGGTACAGTGCTCTGTCATGGGATGAAGGAGCTCCTTCTAGACTGATGCTTTGCAAACAGACTTACTAAGACAGAGGATATTCCCTGTGCATTATGGAGAAATAGGAGCTTACAGATTGAAGAAGAATCGCCTGCAAACTGCTAGTGTTTTAAAGAAATATTTTTCAAATGACACAGCTAGGCAAAAATGTCCTGTTTTGAATAACTACAAGAATGTTCTCTCTGTGGGGAGATGTGAAGAGCAATTATGTTCCCAACTTTGCAAACATGGATTACAGAACTGAAAACGTATTTTGCTTTAGAAAAGCTCGCTTTGATTTTGTTCAAGTAATACTTGAGAATCTGCCCGCCCAAATCTGCAAAACTATGATAAAAATAATTTTAAAAGGTAGATGTGTTTCCAAGCTACACATAAAGGCTAGCAATTGTTTGGTAATTCCATTTAAGCCCAAAATGTTTGATGGCTTGGTGATCTTGTCATATTTTAATGGTATTTGCTGTAATCAGGCAGATTTTTGTTCAGCTCTGTTCAGACAGTCTCATTTTTAATCCAAAATTTGCATCTACATCCAATAAAATATATGCTGCTTGACTGTATGCCAAAAAGCAACTCAGAGTTCCTCCAAAAACAGCCTTGTGAGAAGACTGTAGATTCAGGTGGAGATATCACGGAGCCTCTGTTTCTCAGTTCTAAGGACATCATCCCTTCCAGGGCCTAACCTTTGGGAAGAAAGGAGCTGTATTTCCTGATGTGGACTTTTCTTCTTGTACTTCTGTTTTCTCTCCGGTTCCCTGGTGCAAAATCTTCTGAGTTTTAACAGCACTATCAAGGGAGGCTTTGTAGGCACTCATGCAGTTT
Organism: Cnemophilus loriae; assembly: GCA_013397755.1. Lineage (NCBI taxonomy): Eukaryota > Metazoa > Chordata > Aves > Passeriformes > Corvidae > Cnemophilus > Cnemophilus loriae. Next base: position 205,558 of record VZTF01006642.1, on the reverse strand, counting down.
AGATCCCCAACACACCCTTCTGAGAAGACTCAGGGGATGTATCTCAAATTAGGCACTACAGGACAGAGTGACCTAAAATCACATGCTATTGGCAGAAAATGTGAGTCTTTGTCAAATCAGCATCTACCAAAATATCCATTCTGACTGATATTATAGTTTGTTTCACGCTTTCTTAAAAACACCTGAAAGGGAGGGAAAGTATAACCATAGCTACTGAAATAAATGGCTGCTCTCCCCCGGGCTGTGACAGCAGCATTTATCTTTTCTACAGCCCATGTGTGAGGGGAAGGAAGAGAATTCTCCTGCTCCTAGCTATTTTCTGTCAAAAATCTTAGTGTAATTTTTGTACAGTGAATATTTATAACTGTTGTTAGTGTCAATACAATTTTTTGCAGTTAGTGCACTTATTTACATTTTAATAGCCAAGCCAATAAAGATTTATGCACCTGTCATCTGAATTTTCCACAAAAGTGATGATTGCTTAAAAAAACCCCAGTATCTCCTGCAGAATACTCCCTCTCCAAGCATCCTTTAGATGCCTTCATTGTTTTGGGAAACAGTAGGCTAACCAGCTATAGAAGTCATAAGTTAAACCCAGCAAAATCTTGCAGCAGTCTTCATGGCAAAACTTCTGCATATTAAAAAAGCACTTGCTCAGGAACCATTTTTTTCCTTGCTCTGTTTTCCAAACACAGTCTCTTGAATGGCAAAGGCTGTTTCATCACTTTGATATGTCTCAGCTGCACAAACTACATTACTTTTGTAGCTTGAGGAGATTCGCTGCTTAGTGTCGACCTTGTTTAGATTTTAATGCAGTTAAAGTCATAGTTCAGATCCCTGCTTTGTGGGGTGTGCAGGCACACCACTCAAGTATTCCAGCATTCACTCCCCTGCACACATAACCTCCTCCAAAATGTGAACTACAGAAAAAACCCTGAAGGCATCCCCTCTGTGCCTGCCCACGGTCTTGGCGCGGCAGCTTGGGCTGCCAAGGCACATGTGTGCCCTCATTCTGGCCATGCTTTTCCTGGAGGCAGACAGCCCACAAGCCTTTTTTTATTCCCACCCAGAGGAGGCTGGTGAGACCCACACCGCTGCTTTGCTGTCAGGGCTCTGCAGGATCAGCTCCCTTTCCATCCCCAGACTAGCACGGTTATTTCCCTGCTGTCCACCCGTTGCTGGATTTCCCAGTGGGCTGGTGGCTGCGGTGACAATGAGGCGAAGCAGGCTCTCTCTGGAGCTGTGTGCTCTCTCCGGGATGTGTTGTCATTCTAGGCAGAGCTGAGCCAGCTCTGTTCCAGCTGAAGCCAAGGGTCTCAAAGACAGAGAAGCATGAGGTTTCTGATCAGTTTAGCTGGGGTTCAATGTCCAGAGTAGTTTTAGCATAGAGTTCAGATTCGAGGCTGACGTGAAGCCAAGGTTAAGGGCCAGGCTCCAGCATCACCCCAGCTTCATGACCTGCTCCTGTAAAGCACCGTTCGTAGGTCACAGATCTTACAGTCTCCACACAGTCACCTGCACTGGAGCTGCAAAAGAGGCACGTTACAGGCGAGGAGCTGGAGAAGCCCCGGTCCCTCAAATGGCTTCGGTGCAGAGCTCTTGCTCTTAGGTACAGCCTGGCTCAGCCAGACTGCGTGGCTGTAACCCGAGCACCGTCAAACCTGTGCTGCTTGCCCTTGCTGTGGTCTCCAGACCTTTGCAGTTTGCGCAGGAACACACATTTGAATCGTGACACTGAAAGATATTTTCTCCCGTACGGGCAATTCCCTCTGCAGCTCCGACCACGCAGCGCCTCCATCCCCAAGCCCCTGAGCAGCCCAAGCAATGCCTCCGAGCACCTTCTCGAGAAAAGNCGGCAGCCGGGCGCTGAGCTCACCTCCCTCCGCCCCCCCGCTCTCTTCTCCCTCCCCCTTCCCTCCCTCCTCCTCCGCCTCCTCCCGCGCCCTGCCTGCAGCCGGGATCTCAGTATTATGGCATCGAGGAGAATGGAGACCAAACCCGTGATAACGTGTCTGAAAACCCTCCTCATCATCTACTCCTTCGTGTTCTGGGTGAGTGCGGCGCGGCGCGGCGCGGGTACACAGGGACCGCCGGGCACGGCCCGGCTCCCCCCGGCCCCCATCTGCCCGGGGCGGGGGGCACCGGGGGCTCCGCAGCGCGGCTCCGCCGGGGTGGCACCGCTGGGCGTGCGGGGACGGGGCATATCCGCCGGAATACAGATCTGCGTGGACACACACACATATACGTATATGCGCTCATACATATATATATATACACGCACATATATGTATAAAAAACGATGGGTTTTGCCTCCTCTCGCGGCGAGCACATCCCCCCGAGCCCCCGCGGGGGAAAGTTGCAGGGGTCTCTCCGAGAGCCTCCGTAGCCTGCACCCTCTCCGCCGCCCCCCTGGCCGGCCGGACCGTGTCCGCACTGCCGGACCGAGTCCCCACTGCCCGCCGCATCCGCGTCCCTCCGCGGGCGATGCCGCCCCGAGCCCCCCCGGTACCTGTGCGCAGCGGGGGCTGCCCTAGCCCCGGCCGCGGTACCCGCCGCGCTGCCCGCGTTTCGTAACCGGGCTCGGGCTCCCGCAAACCATTTTCCTGACCCAGATGCATTAATTGAGTTGCCGCGATTGCCTGACGAGCAGCCCGGCCGTGTTTTTCAGGCGACCCCGGGGGCTGGAGGTTTTCGCAGCGTCCCGGCCTGTTACTCAGCAGATCCCCGGCAGGAGCCGCGTATCGCGGCGGCGATCGGCAGGTTAAAGACCTTTTAATGGCACACGGTGACAGCACGCGATAATGGCCCCGCCGTGTGCAGTCAGAGACCTGCTCCGCACATCATCGATACAGTGCGCTGGGGCGCATTTGTCACCTCCTAGCCAGGGGAGCTGGTTGTGCTCTGTCGGTTTTGTAGCTTTGTGCTGTGGAAAGTGTCTGTGAAACAGGGACTCAAATCTTCATCTTTCTGCTTAAAAACGCATTCTAAACAAAGAATTGCTTATTCATGGCAATAACGTTTGACATCTTTACAGTGAACATAGGACTTCAACTGTTTCAACTTTAACTTCATGGGCTTTCTTTTTTTTTTTTTTTTCTTTTTTAAAGCATAACCAAAACATATTTTGCTAATCCATACTTATGGCAGTACCTCGGTGTTATTGGCCCTCTCGTACCCCCTCATATTTAACATATTCCCCCCCTTCTTTTTTAATAATTTTGGTGGCAGCAGATGTATCTGATGACTGAAACAGATAGGAAGCTGGAATCATCTGTTTGGGTATTTTGTTGGCAAGTAGCTCCCTCATATTAGTCTCAAGGAGGTAGGTGGCTAAGTTTATATACTTACCACAGATTCATCCTTTCCAGTTCTCAGTTCTCAGTGGATCTGTAAGAAACCCCTCTACATCCTGTGATGAGTGAGCAACTGCAGGAGCTCGGGCGAATTCATGGCATCTTTTAAAATTCCGTCTTTTTTTTTTAAGTGATCGTTGTATCTGCTGTAGCCTGCATAAACAGAGGACTTAGATCAGCATGCCCGTTGAGCTAGCACATTTCACCAATGCTAATCTCATTTAAAAAGAGAGAATTGTACACTGAGCCAAGCAGCTGGCTAAGGGCATTTGTGCCGGAGGCTGTCATGATGCCAGGCCAGGTTGACAGCTGGGACCTCGTAGGGTAAATAACACAGCTGAGCTCCGGTTTGGGCTCCAGCAATGCGGCTGTGCTGGTGGGATGCTCTGCTGTGAATTCTTTTCCTCTGAACTGTGGGTCAGGCTCCCATGTGTCCTGATCTTCTCCAAGGACATGGCCCACTCTTCCAGTTACTTACATTCGACGGCCGCCAGAGTCTCTGTTTGTCCTCTTCCTTGAGCCTGGAAAAGGAGGAGGAAATCAATGGTTGGAGACAGAATCCTGCAGCCATGATCAAAGGAGAATGAAGAATCATGCTTGCTGTTGCATCTGGTTTCTTAAGGCACCAGCCTAGGGAAACCTAGGCAGGTCTCAGTGGGAGAAGACAGCAAAGGATTTGGTAAAGGTCCAGAGCATTTGACAGCAGATTCTAAGTCTTTATCAGTTCTTCTGAGCTAAAAAGAAGAACAAAAACTAATTCACGTTTTTGTCCCCTTTCTGGGCTCTGAATCCATTTAGGATAAATTGGAGCAGGATGCAGCTATTGCCATGAGGAGAGCAGAAACATGGTGTGCTCTGGCTGTGTGCTCATCCCTCAGCTGAGGGATGCNATTATTTCCTGGGGTGATTTTTGTACTCTTAGAAGCTACTGGCTCCAGAGTCAGTGTAACTCACTTCAGTCCTTGTGAATATGGGAAGGATTCTATTGGAGGAACTATTCTAAAAATTTATTTCTTGGACTGATCTGAATACCAGAAGGAAACCATGCCAGCGCCACAAATGGCTGGTTTGTAAATTTTTATTCTGACAGCTTTCCCACATTTTTTGGAGAGGTTGTAAGCTGATTTCAGAAGGAGAAAGCTCTGCGTTGCTTAGCTGCAGTTTGTATGGGTTTTTTTCTAGCTGTGGGAATGGAGTTGTGATACAACACAAGACAGAAATTCATCCTGTGACAAGGTACTGTGTGGTGGCAACCCTTTGCCTGTCGGGTCAGGTGGTTACAGATGTGAGGAAGTGGGGAGAAGATGCTTCTTTGCTTCCAGTGAGCTGTTCTGAATCATCATGAAGGACTTCCGTGTGTTTTACATTGTTTATAGAATAAGAAAATCTGTGTACGCAGCGTGTTCCCCCAATGAGTGATTTTTTGGTCAGGGTTAAATATGAATTGCATTTGTATCTGTGGGACGGATGTGTATAGGTGAAGGCTTTTAGTACAGGCATTAAATGAGGCTGCACTGACTTCATGGGAGCTGTAGGACCGTAATGGGGAGACACGGTTCATTCAAATTTCATACTGCGTAGCTTGTTCCTTTCCAAATAGGTTTTGTTTAATGTAATTTGTTATTTTGATAGCTTCCTCTCCTCCCCCTCACCATACTTCCCAACTTCTTTCCGTAAATGTATCAACGTGGTGAAAAAATTCCATAAACAGAGATAACAAGCTTTTTATGTGCTCGTATGTATTGTTATTCATAGAACACATTAAATGCCTAAGGTTACCGCTTTTGGTCCTTAAGGGATGTAGTAATAAAAATTCAACAGCCATTTTTTTTTCTAATCAGAATTCTGTACTGAATGCATCTGGTTTGGAACTAGTAGATTAAAAAAAGGCGATAAAAGCTCTGCTTGGCTGTTAGCTATTTTTATTTTTTCCTTTTGGGTATCATAAATTGCTTGCATAGATATCCGAGATACAGCCTGTCTTGTTTTTAAGAGAAGATGAATTTTGGATTAGAATTCTAAGCAAATTTTTTATAGGAGAGAGAAACCTTGAAGCACCCCTCAGTACCTTGTATTTATCTAGTACTTAAGTAACCTTTTGTCCTAAAACATGTGTATAATTAATATTTCATTGTAACCTTCCAAATATATTTTGTTACCAAATTAACTGCCTGCCTCAATGTGTTTTGGGAGGGAGCTTTAAGGGTGCATTCACTTGTCCTTAAAGTTATATGGCTGAGGAAAATGGGTTTTGTCTTCCATGCAAAGCTTGTTGTTGCCCCAAATAGGCACCGTAGCAAAGTGATTACTTTCTGATCCTAGGCCCTGTGAGACACTCGGCACTCAAATGAGCACTTTGTGTGTGCTGTCTTGCTGGAATTGGGTTTTCTTGCTGTCAATTAATGTAATAAAAGCGTGTAAGTAGAGTTTCCTTTTAGATATTGTTCCAAGGTGGGTCACTGATCTGAAGAGCATCTTCAGAAGTTTTTGGGCACTACATTAGGTTCTTAGAACTTGGTGTGTCTTTGGCTATGTGACAAAATCGGAACTAAGGTAGCTACTTGCAGTAGTGGTAGCTTGGTTTTCCAAGTTTTTATTGCTTTTAAAATAGCCCTGTGCATCCTGGTGCGACCCCTTGGAAGTTAGCAGGTGTCAGGAGAGTGGTGGGGAAGGTAAGTTTTGCTTGGCTGTGAGGCCACACCAGTGCTATGATTTTAAAAAAGGTTGAAATTGCGTGTTTTCACATGGTTCCTCTTCTTTTAGCCAGTTCCTGTGGGAATGTGGTGTCACGGGTGTGGAGGTCAGGGGGTCTGGAGATGACCCCATGAAGAGTGATGGGCTCAATGCCCCTCTGGCATGGGAGGTGTGGAAAGTCTTGGTGTCTGCTTCGAAGTGCCCCCCCACTTCCATCTACTCAGAATTCCCCCCAACAGGACGTCACTGGTGGGTGCTGGCAGTGGCTCTGGTGTTGGGACAGGCAGCTCCCGCTGTGGCAGGGGGGTGGAGGGGGCATTCCTCCGCCATTCCGGGGGCACACAGAGCTGTTTTCTGGGAAATGACCGAGACAAAGAGCAAGTGTGGGGCCTGCTCTGGAACACAGATTTATGGCTCAACTCCTGACCCATCCTCAAATGCAGCCATCTGAGCTGTTCATTATAATGTGGGATTAAATTTCGGTGTCCCTTTGAGTTCCTAGGGGCGTTAGTCATCTCCCCTATAAGTGTCCAGCTGAGTTGCTGAAATTACTGGTTTTCTCCCCAAAACTTCTTTCCAGTGTTTCTGCGTTGGTTCCTGCATGTTTCTGGTCTTTTTAATACCTCTTACCATGCCTGTATTTTTTTTCTTTTAATTCTTTTAAAATATATGTTAGCAGATGGTTTTAAAGGAAATATTTGGGGAAATTTTTAGCTTTCCCATGTGGCTTAGATTGCTCAATCTTTTGGTGGTTCCATTTGATTGCAAAGTCAACATTGCTATACTTTTAGAAAGAAGTGCTATTACTCATATGTAGTTACCTGAAATCCCAAAAAACCCATGCTCTCAAAAATGCACAGTATCCCCCTATCATGACAGATTTATTCAGGCACAAACCTCAAGCAGTTGCCTCCTTAAGTCTGTTGTTTCCTGTTCTGTTCTCATAATGATATACATGAAAGATTAAAGATAATGGTGTTTTCTAGTGAGCATAGCCCAAGGTGAATTCTGTTGGCTAAATAAATAACTGGATTTACAAAACAACCAAAAAAAGGCTAGATGGTGTTTGAAACCATAACTCCAGAGTCAGCTTTTTAAGTTCCTCCTTGGGATGTGTACCCAGCTTGGCTTAGTTTAGTGGGGCTTTTGGGAGGATTTTGCACTTTCTGAAAACTGTGTGTTTATGGTACAAATTAGCATTGTACACCTCATTTAATGGAATAATTGACTTTGCCATTGGCTCAGCGCTCCTTCTTTTCTGTTTGTGGAGCTGTGCTTGCATCTTGGCAAGTGCGACCCCGTGACCTTGCAGTTTGTGTAAGGACAGTTCTGTAGTTTGAGGATGGTGACTTTTTCACATTAAGGGGTCAGTTTGGACTGGTGAAGGGGGATAATGGGTGACCTGAAGCTGTTTCAGTCCTATTTGGGAAGGCATAGGATGCATTCATAACCAAGCAGTGGCAGGAGCCCTTGTTTCTCACAGGGAAGGGGATGAGGCTATGGGGGAGTGCCACCGTATGTGTAGTAAACACTTGGCTGTTTAGCATTCTCTCGTGCTCTGAGCAGCTTGTTGTGTGGCCTAAACAGGGTAAATATAAATTCTAGGGAAAGGTGCTGGGGAGGCCTTGTTAGCACTTTTCCTTGAAAGCAGCAGTAGAGTCCTTGGATGCTGGTTCATTCCAGCCTTGCTTGTCAAGGAAACGAAGGCAATTACCGTAGGTAAACCAAGGGAATTTAAAATGGATCCAATAATCTGATTTTATCTCTGATTCTGTGACTATTTATCAATTCCCTGTGCTGTCAGGGAGGGAAATTAGGTTACCTGGTACTGTTAGTTGTCTCCATCTCTGGATTTTTATCATCATTTCTTCTGTTGTTGCAACTGTCCCACAAATTTACGTGCCAGTGAGTTAATAGATGAATATCTAGCAAGGTCCTTTGTGCATGTGAGCTTGCAAAAACATCTCCTTCAATTTTTCACATGCTGTTTAAGCCCAGTGACGCTTGTTACAGAGATGCTGGCTTTGCTGTAGTGCTGAGTCCGCTCTGCAGCCACCAAATTTGCACTTTTCAGCCCTGTTCATTTCAGTGCCTTGCAAACCTCAGCAACTGAATCTTTAGAATAAAATTCAAGACTCCGGAAGTGACTGTGGGGAGCAGATGACAGATACTGTACAGCCGTTTTTATTTGCATAATGTTACTTCTTTAGGCTCATTTCTATTAATTAGAGTTTAATCATCTCTCAGAGAAGAGATCCTTCACATGGGCAGAGCAGGCTTCTTTCCATCTTAGCTCTCTCTCACAGTGGTGGGCAGGTGGTTGATATGTTCTGTCTCCATAACAGTTCTGGGTTAGGAGAGGGAAGCATTTGAATTTCTCTTGCACTGAAGGGACTCTGAAGCATGGCACACTTGTGTCTTACTGGATTATCGTTACTTCATAGCTGAGCTGGTTCTTTGAGCTCTGGGAGGAGGACACAGGACTTTTAGGAGCTGTAATAAAAGAGTGGAAGTTAATGTTGTTAGTACTAATTTTGCTGTAATTTCCACGTAGTGTTTTGCAAGATGTTTTCCAGATAAGCTTTTTTCATCTCTGTGTTTCTGGGAACAGTACTAAAATCTTTAAAAGAAGCAAGCAGCCTCCCTTCTCTCTCTGTTGCTTGTTTTTCCCATCTCCCTGAATGGCTGTGCTGAGTTCAGTTGGTGACTGGTCACTGTGTGATGCTGGCTGTGACCCTCTCCCAAAAGCCAGGCAGGATTCACCACATTCACCAACAGCCTGGGCTGAGCAGAAGGTTGAAATTGTGTCTTGCTATCATTTATTACTGGGAGATATTTGCTGAGAGCTTTGAGGAAAGGTTGGGTTTGGTTTGGGCTGAATGTGGATTTGGATGGATCAAACTGAAATGTTCTTTTTCTATTGTTATATTCAAAAAGGGCCTTTTAAAAGAGTTTAATTGCTAGGAGAATGTGATGGGGTGAATAATGACGTGATGGACTTAATCTGCAGAAGTCTCTGGATCTTGGGAGCAGACCTAAGGAAAAGGTTGGCATGCTTACAAGGTGCTTCAGAGAAGGAGGAGAGGAGAAAAAAGAGTGAAACCCTGTAAATATCATAGGAAGAGAAGCACTTACATTTCCCTAAAACTGGGAAGAGAAGGAAGCCCCTGCTATCTGACCCACATAACCACTCAGTGCCTTAAAGCCTCTGAACAGAAATGATCAGCTCAGACCTGCTGCTGCCACAGGATTGAAGCTATCAGTGAAGCTGACAAGTTCCTCAGGATCTTGTTCCTGACTGGATCACGGGCACTGCTTCAGAGGATGCAGTACACAGGAACAGAAAATTGCACTGAATGCCACCAGAAAACCACATTTGCAACTGAGCACATGAGAAATTCTTACTGCAAGGACCAGAGTTCATCTCCTGCAACTGAAGATTCAGCTAGTCCCTGCTGATTGAGTCATTTGATAAGTTTTAAAAACAGTTATCATTTGGACGGAGTTTCTCATGGGTTGGCCTCCATCTGGAGGCAACTTTGAAGTGTTTGGAAAATTCCTTTCAGCATTTTTTGGCAAAAGACTATGAAAAACTGCTCCTTTTGTATGTTTCTGAAAGTAAATGGGAGCTATATCAAAACCTGACATTTCTGATGGAGGTGGTCTTCTCAGAGCTAAAAACTTGGTCAGTGCTTTGGGAAATTCTAAAAAAATGAAGTTTCCAAAGAAACAAGAATTTCCTGAATATGCCAGGTAGCACAGAAATTCTTTTTTTTGTATCTGGACTTGAAACTGAGGCCAGTTTATGGCATCATGGGTTGTGTCATGGCATGTGTTGCATCAGTCCAGTTGGGCAGTACCAAGGCTTCAAAGTTTTGTGTGGGGCTTGGAGCCCAACCACAGGTGAAAGTCTGTGGCAGAGGTGGGGAACTGAGGTCTGCAGGCCCATGTAACCTGCAAGGATACACACCTGGACTGGGATTTTTGTCCATGCTGGAAGACAATGCAAAGGTGCATGGCAGTGTGCTGCTTGCTTGGGCTGCTCTGCTCTGACCTCAACCAAACAAAAGGTGGAGGACATTGTAAACAGATCATGGAAACGTGTCCAAGTCAATTCCAAAAGCTATTTGAGATGGAGGATTGCTGCAAATTTCCTGCAATGGAGAACCCATGATTTTTGCTATGTTCCCTAATAGTCTCCTGCCCAAAGCATTTTTATTACAACTTGCTGTGGCCACCACTGCATCAAAAGACAATCAACACACCAGAAATGTGTCACGCAAGTTGTGCCTTTCATTTTTGGGAGAATAGGTTAAGGTAAAAGACAAGACACTTTCCAGGTATGCATTAACAGAAGAACAGATAGAAACTCAATCCTCCTGTTTTGCTTCAATAGTACTTAACATCTAACTGGCTCTAATTAGGCTTGGAATGGGAACATAATTAAGTGCATGTCACTTCTGTTACCCTTTGAAAACAAAAAAAGGAAACAAATACAGATAGGTTGCCCTCAGTACACTGATGCTTTCCCTTATGGCTGGGTTCATTTTCACTGGTGCAGCTGCCTGTGCTGGATGTAGCATTTATTGCTCTGTGGCATGCTCTGGTTGCAGACAGAGCATGATTCAATTTACCTGCAAAATAATGTCTTAGAGGAAACCAGCAGCTGATATTATTGCAGGGTTCTGAGATTTTTTTTTTTCAAATTTCCTCTTTTTTCAGGTCATTGATGCCATGCTAGAGCTGCTTTTTTGTATAGCTGAGTCTTTGAGTCAGTTGAAGCTGCAGTTGCTTGTAAATGTTGAGATTGGCTTGAATGTTACCTGGAACTGAGCTCCTCTTTCCAGTATACCTCAGGAAAACTGCTGTGTTAAATCATGTGGGTCAAATAATCTAGAGGCTTAAATTGATCTCTCTTGTCCCAGAACAACTTAAAGGCCATCTGTGCATCACCTGCAGTCTTCATTTCAGGGTTTTGATTTTTTTCTATGCAAGTGCAATCTAAAAACTCCTGAAGAAAGAACCAGGACCTCAAGATGTTGGGGAGCTGACTGTCAGGAATGTCTGCCCATTATTTCCTGGAACATACAAGCCAACCCTCAGTATATTCCTTGCTTCCTGTTCTCACAATACAGGAGCTGATGCAAAGGGATTGAATCAGGATTTTCCAACAGAAGGCCACACCATTTAAAAAGAAAAAAAATGTAGTTCACAGAGACCACCTTACAGGTTTACTTCTGCCATGGCAGGCAGGACTGGGGACACATAAGAGCCTTTCTAGGAGGCCACGTGACCTTGCTGCATTTATTGAGTATGTGCAGGATGTCTGGGCAGCTTTCAGAGCACTCGTGCAAAACTCCCACTGGCAGGATAGGGCAACTGTTGTTTTTGCCCATGGCCTTGTAGATAAATAGTTCCTTATGGAAAAAAATACTCCTTTTTAAACTTTTCCCAACTCAAAGCGATGCTTTCACTGGGCATCCTGCCAGCATGGAAAGGGCAGCTCAGTGCCCTCCGTCCCCTGCTCAGCACTGACTTCACCTACCCTCGGTTGTGTTTACTGGCATTCTCACCAGAGAGACGTGCAAGACAGGACCATTGGTCCTTGTCCCGTCCAAGGTGGTCCCTGCCACAGCCAGGGGACAGCCAGTAGCCTCCTGGCCAGAGCGACAGCACCTCCAGGCAGGTGTGGGGTGGGCTGTCCCTCTGTGCTCACCAGCCGGTGAAATTACAAACTGCAGGAGATGTGCTGGACCAGCCAGCGTGGTAATAAACAGCATTTCATCCAGCACTTGTGTAATTTTCAACCGAAACCAGCAACAAAAATAAAACCTCCCACTCCCAGGACTTTTGTGTTTTGTAAGCAACAGCTAGTTGCTTTGTGACAAGATGGTTGTACTCAAAATAGGTATGTCTGTGGCAGAGAGAATTTTCAGCTCATGGAACTGATCAGAATGATATGGAAAAGTTGCCTCAGTTTCTGTGAGTTGGCATGCTATGCATGTAATACTCTTTAACATAAACGTGGTTCCTGTTGTACAGAAACCTGAGCAGGCTGCACCATAGCTATTTTTTAACAGAAGTATCAGATTTAATGTGCTCCCTTCCCTCCTGCTCACTGACCTCAGATTGCTGGGGGACCAGACAGGATTAATCCCTGTGCCATGAAGAATATCCAGTATTAAAGCAAGGAGCTGGGCTGTTTCCTAGAGCAATGCAATCCCCAAATGATCAACCACTTAGTTGATTTCTTCTCTTAATTTCATTAAGTGCTTGGCTTTCCAGTGTCATACCAGGTGTTAGACCAAAATTAATTCCTATTTTTTCCAGCACTATCGAATATGAAAAATACTTAAGATTGCAGACCTCTAAATCTGAAGGACATAGAGAAGAATTTCTTGCTAAATCTTACCTCTTAGGCAATCAATCAAGTTATTAATGACATATGAATAAAAGCCACCTCATCAGTGAGGAGCAGACAATTACCCAGTTTTTCCTTTAGTACCATTAATCAGCTGATCGGTTGTGCCCCAAGCCCAAGTCTGTGTGGCAGTTAAACTTCCCTTTTGAAAACATATTTGCTCTACATCATATGTTAGTGCAATACTGATAAGCAAAAGAATATGAAATAAAAAGACATTTCAAGAAGAATTACATCAGCTCTGGTTGATGGGCACATGTGGGTGGACTCAGCTTGGTCCATATGAAAGGTGTAAAATGTCTTGCAACATCATCTTGCTCTGCTTAAATGCAGTGAGGAAAAAACATGACCAAACTGTCTTATGCAGTCTGGCAATGGTTTTTGAAACTCACCTGTGCTTAATATTCATGTTCAGTGAAGCAGAAGGGTCCTCTGGCTTGGATTCCACACAATTCCCATAGACATGTGGTTGGGAGGGTTTATCATTCATTCGTGTGCTGGATATCTCAACAGGATAAACTTTTTTCCCCTTCCTCTGTCAAGTTAAATTCTGCCTCTGGTCTCTAGACTTGCCTTGGTTACCCCGTGATTCTGCAGCACAAAATCATTTTACAAGAAGATATGTGATCTTCTGGTGTGGTGGTTCCATTGAAGCTTAGATGGACCCTAAAAGAGGTAAAACTGTGTTTAAAATTTTGCAGCTGCTATGAAAACAAAGCCTAAACCAAGAGCAGAAGACTTATCCCTGTGTTGCTGAGATAGTGTAGTGTGAGACCACACGAGTCAGGGGGTGCATGAATAAATGCTGAGTATTATGGCTGGCATCAGAGGGCATGGCAGAGTGTGTGTTGTTTGGATTAAATACAGAAAAAAATGGACCCCGGCTGCACCCTGTATGTTGATAAGGTGGGAATTTTTTTTTACAACATTGATAGCTGTATATTATATTTTCTCTGTTCTTAAGAAGCATTGTGTAATTACTAATGGCAAAACTAAACCTTTGGATTTATTTACCAGTGGTAGTCCTTAAAAAATAATAGTTGGCATGTCCATTTGATAAGACAGAGCCACTGATTCAAGTGAGGCAATATGTCTAAGATGTGGCACAGCTGTGAGTCAGTTATTTTAAGTCCCTAACTGTAATAATTATTATGTTGTAGCATTCACTTTGACATCTTACTTCAGTTGCAGGAGCAGCAAGCTGAAATAAACATTAGGGTTACCTGACGTTGCTTGTAGAGTATGGGAATGCTTCTGAGAAGTCTAATGAATACTGCTTGTGAAGATAGATTATGACGGAACAGCTGGCTGTGTCTGAGATATGAAATTGATACACCATGATGCTTCTTTATTCCGAAGCTGCATAGACAATGCTCTGGAAAAAGCATTTCAGGCTGCCTGATAGCCTGGGAGAGGGAGCAGAGCTGCTGGTGTGGGAGAGCAAGCTCCAAGATGAGTGGGCTTCCACCGCTGGGAATGATCCACGCAACCTTCCTGACTTCATACATCAGGCAAGCCCTTTTGTGGGGGGAAAAAAAAATTCCTGCCATTCAGGGCATAGGGGGTATAGTTTTCCTTCAGGGAAAGAGGTGCACATTTCTGTAGATGGATATCTGCCTTTATTTTGGAAGATCATTTGGCTGGGGCACAAGCATGCTGACACACTTCCCCATGGAGAGGAGACTCGGTGTGCCTGCTTAAGAATGTCCTCATCCTCTTTGTGCTGGGTGCCAGCGATCTGTTATCTCCATGGTATGTTCCAAGCGTGGCATGCAGGCTCAGGTTTAAGTGGTGACCTCCAGAACAAGGTGGCTTGCTTACTTTGACCCTGCTGCGGACACGGAGACACGGAGGAAGATTTTGCTAACATGGAGCTCTGGTTAAAGACCAGTATGCAGAATTTTGTCATTTGTGGATTCTGCCAGGTTTTGGGATTGTCAAGTGCTTCTAGGAACTCTACTGACTTCTTAGCTCAAGAGGGGTCTCTCTCGAGTTTACTCCTGCAGTGGATATTATGACAGAGTTATTAGCAGTTTTGTTTGATAAATTGTAATCAGGCAGCTACAAAGAACACTCTGTGTGGGGATGCACCTCTCAGGGCTCTGCTATAGCAAAGAAAGAGGGCACTAGCACCTGTTGGGGCAGAGGTTGTGCTGGGAAGGACAGTGTGGGCTTCCCAAGTTGCCATTTAAAGCTAGAACAGGTTACAAGGAAAAGGATTTCGGGTAACTTACTGCTTGGAGGAAACAAGAGATTAATTTGGGGATTTCTTCAAGTAGAAGGGGGTTTGTTCATGCTGAGAGCCTATTCTGTAGCCTGTGCTTTCTCCCACACCCCAGTGAGACTCTTCTGGAAGAAGTTAATGCCAGCTGCTCTTGGTTTTGTGTCAGAGTTAAATTAAGGCTTTTCACTAGCCTGGATTAAGGTGTATTTTGGTGTTTGGTGGGTGTAGGCGGTGACAGCTCATGGAAAGATGTGATCATTCATCCTAGTGTGCATCTTGAATCTGAGTGGGTGAATGACAGGCTGGTTTTCTTCTGATGGCCCTGGGCAGTTCTATCTAAAATCTCTCGTAACGGCTATTGCCCAGCTGGTCAGGCTGAGAGGAGAGCAGAATGGCTTAGAGCAGTCACTCTTTTGTTCTGATCCTCTCCTATGGCTTGGTGAACAAGAGGGCAAAGGGCTCAGCAGGGACTCAGCAGAAGGTAATTAATTTCTCTGGCATTCCTGGACCATGCTGCTTTTAGGCAGAGAGAATTTTCAGGTTAGCCACAGCATGATTTCTGTTTCCCACTTCTCCTTCCCCCTGAGTGGGTATCATGTAGGGACAGAGATTGCTCTGTGGCTTAGTTCGTGCTTTGTTTTCTTTTATCACCTTATGTGGTGCAGTTTAAATTACACTTTTCAAATGGTAAATTGCTTAGGAAAGACTTCTTAATGTCATTTTTCCTGGCAGTTTATTTCATGCTTTTCACGCAAGTTGTACCAATCAAGTGTCTGGTCGGGCTGCCTGCTAAGCAGTAACAGATGGCCCACGCTAGTGAGGACAGGAAGGATCACAGGGGTAGGAGCCAGTGTTATCTACATATGTGTTTTGGATTGCATCATGAATGCTTCCCAGGAGGAAGCACAGCTGGCACTGGAATTGCGGAGATCTGATTTTTGGTATTCTCTATTCCAAGTCTTGGCATATGTGAAAATCAAGTTCATGTTGGGCTAGATCAATAATATTGAAATTATACCTCTTACTTGGATAAAATCACTGTGCTTGCTANTTTTTTTTTTTTTCTTATCCTGTAATCAAAAGTACTGTGTGAGAAAATACACAGAAGAGAGCAGCAAGGTCCATGATGTAATCTTGCTTCCATGTGTGCTCTACCACAGGATGGCCTGAAAATGGAGTAACTAATGCAAAACTGAAGGAAGAAAACCATAATTAATCATACCCGGTTTGACCAGTATTTCCCCTGCTAGCTTTGCTCCTGCACTGAAATACTTGGGTGCCATGATAGGTAAAAGGCCAAAGAGGAGAGCGGGATGTGCCAGGAAGTGGCTGCCTTGCAGAGCTCATGTTTTGGGAAAGTTTCTTCCTAACGCTGGGCTGGCAGCGTCCCCTATGCTTCGATCTGGTTTTCGTCTGCAGCAGTGGGCACATCTCCAAGGGCACAGGCAAAAAGCATGAATGAAGAAAGCTGTGATCTTAAACACAGTCTGTGGAGGCCAAACTGATTCTGCTAAGGTGGCCAAGGCTTAGCCACAGCCACCTTTGCTTTGTGTACTGTATTATATTGGATGTTTGTCCAGGTGCCAGCAGGAAAAGGCCAAGAGATCCTAGACATGGCCACGTGATTAAGATTTGGCTCATCAGGCCTTTCAGAGGACTCTTACAGTACATACTGGTACCTGTCTTCTCTTGACACTAAGATACAATGTGAATAAAAATGTGAGAAACTTCTTACTGAAAAATTCACTATCAGACAGTCATAGGAAATTCATCACTTTGTGTTGTTTGTTTGTGTGTTTGTTTGTTTGTTTTTTGTTGTTGTTGCTGTCCTAGAAGCTTTCAGTTTAGAAGATGACATTTCATTTGGTTCTGACATTTAAATCCTTTTCCTTCCCCTGAATGGACAGAGGCTAAGTAGTCCTTGCTTTGGATAAGTTAGCTAGAGCTTGTGTCAGTCCTGGGATGATGCAATCATAGAATCACAGAATGGTTTGAGTTGGAAGGAACCTGAAAGATCCTCTAGTTCCAATCCCCTGCCAAGGGTAGGGATGCCACCTGCTAGACCAGGTTGCTCAAAACTCCATCCAGCTTGGCCTTGAACCCTTCCAGGGCCGGGGCAGCCATAGCTTCTCTGGGCAAACTCTTCCAGTGCCTCACCACCCTCTGACTTCTGTTCTCACCAGCAGGATAATAACCTGTAGTAGATAAAACACATTACAAGTGCCCAGAGAATGATGTGGAAGATCTGAGGAGGATAACCTAAGGCATTCCTGTCAGGATATGCCCTTATCCTTGGGCAGCTGAGCAACAGGAAGATCCTTCTTCTCAGCCTGGCCTGGAAGGATTTGTCTTACAACTTGCCTTATGAATTTTGCACTTTCCTAGTGCTACATCACTGAGTTGACTGTAGTTCCTGCTGTCTTGATGTGTGTCTTTTGAGCATAAGCAGAAAATGTTGGCAATGTGTACATGGAAGAGATCCATGAGGAATGGCTCTGAAATGCCCTGGGAGAGAAGAGGAAACCAAGTAAGGTGGTGAAAATTCCTCCTTTCCCCCTGGCCCATGTACACAAACTTGCTTGGGTCTATGGTAAAGCCAGATTCTGTATTCACTTAAAAGCTTTTTCACCAACAACCCTGTATGTGGAGACAGGACTAGAAACCCATTGCTGGTCTTTCAAGGGAAGGAAAGATAAGTTTATCCCCACTTTCTCCAGGAGATACGGAATACGTGGCTGTGCAGAACAGTCAAATGCACTTACCCTTGCTGGAGGTGGCAGCTGGGTATTCTCTGGTTCTCCTGTTCCCTGTTAGCTCTGGAGTGGAGTCCCATGGCATTCCTTCTGGAGAACAGCAAAGGAGGGAGCACCTGCTTTTGTACCTAAGCTGCTGAAGGGATCAAAGTATTTAATGATAACTCTCCCTTGCACTTCCCTCCTTAAGCTCTGCTCTTGAGAAATAGCTCATTAATTTGTTAGTGGCTTGATGAGAAAGGAGGGGGTGGAAAGCCTCTAACAAATGGATTTGGTCCAGGTCAGGTCTCTCTCTAGCAGGAGGAACCTGCTCTTTCCCCGGTTGTTCCAGTGGGGAGATCAGGAGCTGGATGGTGAGGAAGTTGCTTCCCCTAATATTCCACAGACTAGTTTGGCTGCTGCTTATACACAGACTGCTATATATAAAATCTCTTCTTGAGGGACATGACAAGTTACCTAAGAAATGATATAAGGGCTGTAGAGCTTACACAGATTCCAAAGTTAACTGCCACTTTCCTCCCAAAACTTCACACTAGAGTTTAAATGTGGTACCTTTCTCTCCTTTTCAAAGATCTGTGTGTGTATCACAAGTCAACAGGCAAAAAGATCTTTATAATAATACTCTGACTTCATAAATCAGTCTTGCAGACAGATAGAAATTGGCAGGTTCCTTTTGTGTGGGTTTGGCAGGCCCTGCTAGAGGAAAAGGCAGTTCATTACCTCCTTAGGAAGGAGAATATCCTTGTCATAACAATATCCACTGCTGGCCTTGTCTCTGGCTCACTGTTACAATGAACCATGAATTTTTTCCCTGACTTTGAAACTGGCAAGAAAACCACAGAATGGCTGTAAAATATAAGTGTTCGTACTTGGTTCCTGTTGTAGGAAGATGTGGGTTTTCACATTATGTACTTCAAATTGGTCAGAGAAGGTGAGGAGGCCTGAAGAGACAGAAGGTTTTACTATGCTTTCTATTACAGCAAACAATGCGTGAAAGATGATTCATATAGAAAAATTGGGAAAATTTAGGTAACTTAATCTGATGACATAGGTATTTGAAAGAATTAAAAACTCTAGCATTGTTTGTTTTGAAACTCTCTTTATGAAGGGACATAGTTGCTCACAAATATCACACTACTGAAGTTTTATATGTCTTTGCTCCTGACATATCTGCCAGTGTTTCTACAGCACACCTGGGCTGCACTTCTGAGGCTCCCAGCTTTAGGAGAAGAAGACAAATGGTGAACAGTTTGTCTTGAAACACTTAATGATAAAATGGTGTTTGTGTATATATCTAACTGAAATATTAACAACAGGAATAATATTGAACATCCTGGATGTAATCCCAAAGTTCAGAGCCCACTCTGCTTCTGATGCTTCTAGCAGAAACAGTTATCCCATTTTTAATACTTCTCTTTGGCTAACCAGCAGGTTCCTTCTGATTTTATGACCTGCTCCACAGGGAATGCCTTATCCTCAACACCGTGTCCTCTTGCACTTCCTCTTTGCATTTTTCAAAAAACTGATGAAATCATCTCTCTCTCTTTTTGTTATTCTCTCCCCCCTCCCCCAGTTTAAAAGTTTACCATATGTTTTTGGGTTGGTTTAGAAAAACTTGCCTTCCCCTTTGAGGGCTTCCTCTGTTTGAAACTCTACCCAGCTTGTCAGAAGCCCAGATGCTGGCACTTTTAGGCTGTGGTACAGTCTGGGGATCCAAGCCCTCACTGCAGGCTGTTTTCCCTGTGCTTTTGTCCTTGTTCATCGTTTTGGGAGGGTTATGTTTTGGGAGGGATCTGCCTCTTGGGAACTGCTAAAACAAGAGAGGGGGCAACTGCACTACAGTGGCAGGGCATCGAGCTGCAGGGCATGGAGGGTTTATACCAGTGCTGAGTAGCACAACCACGCTAAATCCATCCTGTGCCAGCTGTGTCTGGAATTTGTAACGCTCTCCCAGTGAGGCTGCAGTTATTTACTGTGCGTGCTCGGTGTGGCCGACTGCCCTGCCCTCAGCAGCACCTGTGCCCTGGGCAGCACTGCACACCCTGCACACCCTCCTGCTCTGCCCTTCAGGTGTGTTGGTTTGATTTTTTTCCTACATTCAGCAGTGTACAGGGAAAAGAAAAAAAAAAAAAAAAGAAAAAAAGACTGCATTGAAAAAGGGAGACAGAGGAGTGAGGAGAGGTGAAAAAATGGAAAATAAAAGTGTGAAGTGAGGTGCAAAAGCATACACCTTGGTCTTCCTGTGCATAGATGAACTGTCACTTGCTGTGTGATTGCTGGCAGCACCACCCAGGTATTCCCCAGAGGTGGTGGTGTGGGCAGGCTGCCTGTGGTGTAGCTCATGCTGTGGTGTTAGTGGTGTCCAAGTGTCTCCCCCCGTGCCCAGGCAAGGCAAAGCTCATTTTGAAAACAAACAAGTCAGGCCCAGGGCTGCCTCCTGTGTTCCTGTGTTATCCTGCAGCAGCAGGCAGTGAATGCTGCTGGTCTCAGGGTGCCAGGTGGCTCTGGTGAGGCAGCAGCCCTTTGCTTACCCCCAGTGCAGGGTGGGAGCAAGGCTACATCAGGGATCCCTGCCCCTCACTCACCCCCTGATGCCATTTTCAGAGTTTCTCTGAGGCCATGATAGCATTCAATGCCTTTGGGATGGGAATTCCTCCTGTCTTTCCTTTGGGCTTTTCTTCTTTCAGACAGCTTCACCTGCCAGGCGAGTGTGGGTGTTGGTGCTGTGGGAGATATGGACACCAACAAGTGACTAAATTTGGTTGTGCAGGCAAAGATGCCAAAGCAGAAGGGCGGGCTAAAAGAGAGAAAGGGAATGTTTGGAGAAGGAAGGCAGAACTTAATGGAGAAGAGAAGAGCAAAAGGAAACAGGTAATTGAGGCGACCAACCAGTCAGTTGTTGGCCAGTAAAATAAGTAAGTGGCTAGGTAGAATAAATCAGGAAGGTGAAAGAGGAGATAAGGCTGGCAGGGCATTCTGTTTTATGGCCCTGTGCACTTGATTTCTGGGACGTTTCAATTCTATATCACTGAGTTGGTTGCCTCATTGTGGGGCCTATTCATGCCCCTCTCTATTCCCCCTTCAGCTCCCTGTGCCTCAGGTGAGGAGCTGCTGCCCCACTGACCCCACTCTTTGGTGAGGGGAGGCAAAGGGGGAAATGGTGTGGGAGCAGGATAATTCGTGGCATCGGTGCATCTCAGAGGGGTTGTGTTGGGATAGAAGAAGCCCAGGAAATTAGTAGGGGAAGACATCCCTGTGCTGCTTTTCAACTTGCCATCATGGCATAAAACCCCTTTATCTGCAGGTTGGTCTCTGCAGCAGAACCAGAGGGGCTGGTGGGAAGGGAGACAGTGCAGCACTGAGGGCAGGGAGGGAAATTTGCAGTTGTGTGGATGCAAAACTATCAGTCTCTTTCCCAAACAGCTTCCTAATGCTGTCACTCTTGGTGGCATCCAGATTCACAGTGTTTTCACCAAAAACTCAATGGTGTCAATGGCAGTGACAGTGAACATTGTCACTACGAGGGCACCTGTGCCTTGAATCCAGCCCCACACCTTTGGATACGCCTGTGTGACTGTATTTTAAAGCCTTCTGTGCAGGAAAAGGGAGTGCATATCAAAGATACTTAGGAAACTTCTCTGGCTGGAAGAACTTACGTCACCTTCTGGAGGACTTGTCACAAAGCCAGCTACGGCACCATCTTTGTCCATCAGTCACGCCGCTGTTAATGAGTGTGAACACTGAACCCCCCAACGAGCCAAGCACTTCACTGGCTGCACCCCCTGTGCCTGTTCACTGTGCTAAAGGTGTTCGTGCAGTGGGAGTGGGGCCTTCAGTGCAATCCTAAAGCCAAGGGGCTCCACGTGTCCAGTCAGCTGTGCACGAGAGCAAGCTCCAAGGGTCTTACTTTCCACCCCATTCCTATCAAAATTCCATTTTCTCCCACTTGCTTTACTTCTATTGAATTAAAAAGCCAGTATCACTAATAATCCTGTTTTTAAATATAAGTTTCAGAAATTCACGAGCTGCCTAGGTGGGACAGAGCGTCTCTTTTGTTTACAGGTGCAAATCATTAGATCTTTGCTAGACCATGCCTGTTGTGGAGTAGCTTAAAGAGACTTTTCTGGTGACATTAAGGGACAGAATATGTTGAGACACCCAACAATAGCGAAATTGGGCTTATGGTGGGCAAGTCTGTGCTGAGAGAAGAGAGCTGCTTTAGAGCATTTGTACTAATGAACTTTCTTTGTGCTCTGCTTGTTTGTCTGCTTTGTTCTCTTAAATGATGGTGCATTTCTGGATAATTTCCTCTGCTGGTGAGCTACCCCCATCAAGTTGAAAGTTGTCTATTTTTAAAATGCCAGCTGCCTCTCGGATAAAAAAGCCAGTGCTGATGTACCGTTGCTTGCAATGCATTATTCAAAGTCCTTTTTAGACTCTCTCAAATAAAGAGCTTCATTAATATTTCAGCGGTCGCTGTGATTCTCTCCAAGGGGGCTCCATTCCTTTTTCTCACTTGACACCCCTGTATTTCTCTGTGTAGTGAAGATGATTGGATTTCGAGTTACCTTTGGTAGAGCGAACTCATCGTTTTCTGCAGGAAGTGGATCTTGAAAGAAAATTTGACCTTGAGATTGGTGCTAAGCAGATACCTGGCATACCCAGAGTCTTACCACAGCCCTCAGGAATGAGGGTGGTTTGGGAGTGGAGGGGCTATTTTGTGCACCAAACACCAACTGTTGTGCACCATCAGCTGGGCTGATCATTCCAGCTGGCTTTGCAAGCTTAGAGGGGAGGTAGGGAGGGCGATTGGAAAAGGAGAATCACAACAGGTTGGATTTCTAGGCATACAGATTTACTTAATGAGGTTTACTTAAATATTAACTGCATTTGCACGGATTTCGAAACTACACTAAGGGTTATTTTCTTTTTTCTCGCTATTAGGTACAGAATCTATGATAAAGCTGGGTTTTTGAGAAAAAACAGAGTGATTTCCTCACTTGAGGTACTGGTGGAAAATTGGTAGCAGGCAGGTCTGGAAAAAGTGGGTTTAGCTCTGAAGAAGAAAGGCTGAGACAAAAAGTATCAACCATTCTGAACTCGCTGCAATATGAGCAGTTTTCTTAATTTATAGGGTTCTTACTTCTTTCCTTGTGATGCCACAATTAAAGATTCCTTTGGCTTGATTGTGCGTGACAGGTTTTGATGCTGGGAGATGGAGATCTAGTGATACAGAGCTGCGTAATAATTTTAAGAGGTAGTTTCTCAATACATCAAGCAATTAAGTGTATGAAGGGAAGACAAGCATTCAAAGCTGCTGCTCGCCCATGAAACGAGAGCAGGAGAGAGAGAATGGTTGCTAAAAATCAGCGCTGCATCCCCTGAGTGCCCGAGAGCTGCAGGCTGGGATCTCCCCCGTGAGTGGAGGCAGTGGAGGAAGGGATGATGAAGGGGTTAATCTAAGTAGGGTGGGGACCATCAGTTATCAAATAAATAAAGCAACCACAAGCATAGAGGGGATTCACGCTGTGGATACCTGGACACTGTGTTGGCTGCCTACAGCGTGCCTGGTTTGCATGTCAGGCAGCTCTTGCACTGTCAGAGCTCTTGTCAGGACACTGTGAGAGGAGAATCCTGTGGCTTTGCTTGCAAAATACTAGAAATGCTGTGAGCTGCAGTTGTTGAGCATCCAGAAACTTAAATTCTGCTTTGCTGTTGAAGAAAATTACTGTGACCAGGCTGGTTAAGAATAGCTTGATTTTTCTGCCCTGAGTCAGCAGTAAAGTGATATTCTGGACAAGAAATAAGTCTTCGGTTTGGGGGGTTTTGTGTTTAGGGTTTTTTCTGTTGATGCTGCTGTGCTTTAAAATATGGTCTGTGTTTAGTTACCCTATTCAGCATGAAATTAAATTTCCTTTAGTTTCATGAGGTGAATAATAGTATCTACAAGTCGCAACTGCTTTCCCAAAATGTGCAGAAGGGTTGCTTGTTCCTTTAGGACACAAATAACAGCTGCTGTTCTCAGAAAATAAAGATTTCCCCCCCTTTCCCCCACTTCCCTGGAATCATTCATGACTTTTCCAGTGTAATTTGTTTAACATTTAAAAAAGGGGCTTGGCTTACAAGCTGTTCAGAAGGTACAGGAGAGCACATTGCACGGTGCTGGGGAGACGGAGGGGATGCCAAAGCAACGCTGGTATATTTTGACAGAAATATTGTGTCTTGGTGGGAAAGGGCTGAGGAGGCGGGGGGTGTTAGCAGCAAAGTCCAGCACGCCGTGGAGGTCGTGCAGACCCCGTGGGCTTGTGCTGCGTGGTCGAGCAGCCCAGGCGCGGGGCTGTGGGTGGACATTCGGCAGCGGTGTGTTGTTTATGGCATGTGGCTGCTGGGGTCCGCCCTGGCAGCATCACCGAGGGGTGAGCGGGGCGTGCGGGAGCTGCGGCGGTGCGGAGCCGGGGCAGGGTTTGTGCCGTGTCCCTGTCACAGCCCCTTCGGCGCCCGCAGGAGATTATCCTGTCATGCGCTTGCAGGCTGACCTTAATCTTCCTAATACGGGATCGCCCTCCCTGAGAGGGACAATAAACAACCCAGATTTTCCTGCTGATGGTAATGCGGTGAGCAAGCCCGTAGCTCCGGGGAGGAAGCGTTCGCAGGGCGCTGAGACGCGGAGGATGGAAAGAGTGCCTTGGGGAAAACGGAGGAGGGACGGGATTGCTTCCTATTTTCCCTACTGTATGTCCATCAGGGCTTTTGGAATTAGCACTGGCTGGTGGGAAGTTACTGCTTCCAAGGTTGCTTTTCCTGGCCAAAACACCTTTTCCCCGTTACAACAGGGCTCCCCGAGGTACTTCGATTGGCTGCTATTTGCTCTTTTAAATCACTGGAGATCTCTGCTTCTTGTTCCCTGTCCCAGGAGGGAGGGAAAGCATCTCTTTCCTTTGTGTTCTGGCCCTGCTACCTCTGCCTTTCCTTCAGCAAGCTGTTAATTACAGTTAAATGCCTGGTACCAGTCCCTGCTGTAAGTGATAGATGACTTGCTTCTGCAAGGGTTGGAGAAGGGTCCTGGCCCAAGAGACCTGTCTGAATGGCGTTTGGAGCTGATGCTCCCATCTGGCTGTTAAACATTTATGTATCATTATTTTACCTGAATGGTGGCTGCTGGAGAAATTTGGGCCGTTGTGTTTGAGGACTGGCCGATGTAAGAGCAGATGCTCAAAGAGAAAGATGGGTGCTCGGGCCGCCTGACCTTGCAAATGGCTTATCTTGGGAAACAGGAGCCAAATCTCTCCCAAAAGCCCTTAACATTCGCTAATGGTAAATCTTTTTTCCAGCATGGGAAGCAAGGGCTATGTGCCGGAACGGGGAAAGGACAGTGACCAAAAAGCAGAACAGGAGTTCAAATCGTCTGGGCAGATTTTTGATCCAGTGTCTTAGTGGATCAGGTTAGCACATAAAAATGCCTTTTTGTAGCTCTAGCCAGTTCTTTTAGTTGTGTGTTTTCTGGAAATGTGCTACAACAGTCGGTATCAGCTCTGGTTAACTCCACGCATCACCCCAAATTTGGAAGGTTGAGATTTTCATAAAGGGACAAAGGTGTTAAGACTCTTATGGTGATTTACATGGTTCTCTCTTGTCCATTTTTCTTTCCTTCTTCCAAGTCAGTTCTGAAAAAGGTCTCCAGGAATTTTTTGCTGAGTCCCCCTCCCAGTAGGAAGAAGACTTTCTGCAAGCCTCCTGACTCCTGTTTGCTCAGAAAGAGACCAGGAGATTTAGTCAGAAAAGCTGGTGTGGTTGGAGGGCAGCCAAGCAAACAGACACTCGCACAAATCGGTGCTGCTGATAGA
Organism: Cnemophilus loriae; assembly: GCA_013397755.1. Lineage (NCBI taxonomy): Eukaryota > Metazoa > Chordata > Aves > Passeriformes > Corvidae > Cnemophilus > Cnemophilus loriae. The sequence continues at coordinate 180,269 of VZTF01006642.1, read as the reverse complement.
GTGAGACTCTGCTAGAAGTGACTCAGAGGAATTGGCTAATACGTCCTGCAGCTACAAAGAAGTGCTCAGAGCAGAATGTTGTTGTCAGCAGAACATCTGATGATGCTGTAGGTAGACTTGTTTTTAATGGAAACTGGGAAGCAAGGCTTGGAAAAATGTCAGGGGCAGCCTTGTAGGTAGAAATTGAATGCTGTATTCTTGGGTGTTTGCAAGACTGTAATGATTATTTAAGAGAGTAGAAAGTTAATTTGTTAATTAAATGTTCTGTCATCTTGCTGCTCAGTGCCAGCTTGTCTGAGTCACCACTTATCAGTCCAGCCTTCCTTCCTACAAGTGTCACAAGCTTAATTTTTTACCACAGCTTGATCTGCATGTACTGGAAACTGCGCTCTGCTCATTTAAACCTGTGCAAATTTAAATGTTGCCTGTAGCACACCCAGGGTGGTTTAAATTACCTCTTTTGTGGGAGATATGTCAAAATTGGCTTGGATTTTATTCTTGGAACAACCACTGATGGCACTGTAGAAAAGCCGTTGGGTTGTACCAATGGACAAGCAGAAAAGGAGAGCGTTGGCAGGGTTTGGTGAGTCTTTGGGAGCACCAGAGAACCAAACTGCTGCAGTGTGAAGCAGAGAAATGGCACATCACGAGTGCCTGTAGTGCAGTGTCTGCATTTCCTTCTGGTTTTTGCATCCTTGCCCTGGAGTTGGGGGTTTTGCCAGGCATCAGTGCAGTCCCACGCAGCTGCAGCCTCTTCACAGCCAAGTTTTCAGTGGAGATCCCAGCAGGGAAAGCTTATGGGAGGCTCAAAAATGTAACTCAGAGCAATGAGAAAATCCATGAAGCATCTGTCATGCTGCCTTTTGCCTGGACAAATGTCTGGTTTTAAATCTCTTTGGGAGCATGTCAGTTTGGAGCTGAGCTCTCCCAGCTCTGGAGGACTTTTGAGAGGGATCTCTGGCTCAAAGTTGCTCCTTACTTGTGCAGCAGGCAAGAAAGGAGGCTTTTTGCTTCTGGAGCTGCATGAGCCCAGAGGCTTTTGCAGAAGGATGCTGGGGAGAGCCTCCTCTTCCACTGGCCATCACAGTGGGAGTTGGGCACCTCACTGCCCTGCCAGCACCACTGTCAGAATGTCCTTGCTTTGCTGCTCTCAGCAGCTTGTGGCCTCTTGCAAAAGCAAAATCCTGCTCGTTTGCCTCTCTGGTATTAGGTGAGGTGTTAGGTAAGAGTGTGCACTGCTGATTTACAGCCTCTGCAAGAGCATCAGCAAAAGAGGGCACATAATTTTGCTAAGTTTGTGCATAGCTACCTCAGTCAAAGGCTCACAGGCTGAAAGTTTCTTCAAGACAAGAAAGTGAGCCTCCTGTCCTGCAGGCTTTTCAGTAACGCCTCCAAGGGCACATTTCGCTGGTACAAAATGGCTCTTTGTGGTAAGTACAGTGACAGTGCTATTACTGCACAGTAAATTAGGTCTTGGGTCTGAAATGAAGCTATTTGGACTTTTTAACATTATTAATAGGAGGGATTCAAAGGCTCTTTCCCTCTTTTCTTTTTCTGCTATTTCCCCCCTTATTTTCCCGTCTTTGCTTTTACATCTGAAATGATTTAAAATTGCCACAGATGGACCTTCTGGGCAGAATTATCCAGTTCTGGGCAGCATAAAGAGTACCTCCTTGTTCTTGTGCCCATTAGTCTAATGGGAGTGAGGAGTGAAAGTCTTTGCCAGGCTTTGCAAATGTACCTCTGTGCCTATTTATTTTGTGTCCTGTAGAGTCTTTACCTTCCCCGGGTGTCTTCTGCTTATGCAGGCATAGCTGTCTGGCCCAGCTGAGGTCTTGTGTGCTCAGACCTGGGCTGGGGAAGCCACTCTGCCTTGCAGAGTCACTAAACCAAGTGTGCAGCAAAGCACTCCTGAAGGAGCTGTGTTGCAATTTCTTCTCTGCCCACGATGCCCAGAGTGAGCCACCTGGGATGCTGTGCAGGGGAAGGCTGGTTTTCTGTGGATGAATCAGAGGCTGGGTTTTATGGTCATTTCTTTGCTCCCACTCTCCTCTGGATGCGTGACTGCTGCTGATTCCCAGTGTGCATAGGCCATTCTCTAGAGCTTTATTACCCTCAGTTTATGGAAACGCTTGTTGAAATGTGGCTCTTGACAAGATTTGCTTAAGTACTGGTACCCGAAGCAGTAAAATATTAAATTATTCTTAAAATAATATCTGAATCATTTAAAAAAAAAAAAGCAGAAAAGAACTTTTCTAGAAGACCTATAGCTTAAACAGTTGAGAAATCCAATACTACAGCTAAGGAGAAGGAAAAAAATTAGTTGTTTTGTTCTGATTTTTCTTCTTTTGTAAGAAGTTGCTTCATTTTGCAAAAGATTAATTGCTTCCTAGCAATTCCTGTTGATCTGGAGAGCCTCAGACAGTGATTGTGCAACTGCTGGTGTCTCTGTGTTTTGCTGGTTCTCAGGAGAACCCCTGAATGCAGCAGGTGGTTGTCTCAAGGCATTGCGCTCATCTGTGGCGAGGACACAGCAGTGCCTCTGCATGGGCTCTTGCCCTCAGCGTTAATTGTTTTTTGGAAAATGTGGCTCCTTGGTTGTGGTGAGAGGAGGACTGACTGCCTTAGGAAGCTGCACAAATGTCTATCTGGAAAGTACAATTTACCATCAGTGCACTTCCCTGCAAAACCATAGTCCCTGGCACAATCTGTCCTTAAATGACTGGTGCCATTAACTTTTATGGCTTGCATAATCAAGCTCTCACATTATCCAACTCCTCACTGTATTTTACTTTGCTTCTCATTCTCCTGCAAACCTGTGAAGGCTGGTGTGTGCTGTCTTGACTGGGAACAAACCTGTGCTGGATATCACAGATATGAGTGCACAGGCTCCACTTCTCTTGGCCATTTAGACACCTAAGACGCAAGGATGGCGGGCTTATTAATTTACCCTAGACAAGCTCTGGAAGCATGTTTTACATTAGAAGTAATGTCAGGGTTCATATTTCTGTTCTCAGGCACTGTCAGCATCAGTAAGAGACAAGGTTGAGACCAGTAAAGGATTTGTGTGATGTGCACCCAGCACTGGGGAATAATGGGAGCATTGGCCTTAGTCCAGGAGAAATGTGACCCAGTAAACTTCTTAAAAGACCATTCAGTCGCTCTCTTTATTATGCTAGAGCATACAGACTGTGTACAGGATGAATGGCATTTTCATAACTGCTGCCAAAGGAAACATTTTCTATGCTGTGTATAGTAATTTTCTCCACTTTGGAGTCTCGGCTGGCAGCAGAAGAGGGCTGCTCCTCACCTCCTCACAGGGGTGGGTAGTAATGGTGCAGCTTGAACTGAACCCTTCACCAGTGATTTAATTCCATCAAGCCTAAGCACAACTTCATTGGTCTATATCTTTGCAAAGGAATCCACTGGCTTTCTGTAGTCATATAGATCAGGAGTGAAATAATAGAGGAAAAAAGTTCTGTTTGAAGGAAAACCACACAGGCAGTGGATATCTGGATGGGAACAGCAGTGGGTTGCTTGGCTGGAGGAGCAGTGAGATGCCCAGGCACCTGAGGACTGTGGGCTGCTCTTGTAGGAGGGCTGGAGTGTACAGCTCCTGCAGGCTCCTTCCCAAAAAAATCCTCAATTGCATCAGAAATAGCACAGAGTCTCCAGGTGGGTTTTTTAAATGCCTCTAGCCTTTCCTCTAGCCTTTGCCCTTCCCTGTGGTTTATTGCTTTCCCAAAATAGGCTTCCTGGGAAAAAAATTTTCCACTAGATTCACTCAAGCCAGAGTGACAAGCTGTTTATTTATTTAATTGGTTTTATGTTTCAACCAATAAATTAATCTTCTCTGTGTTTGATTTTTGAGCAAGCAAAGCTGAGAGAAGGGGGAATGCATACCAGAGATGTGGGGTTCTGTTTTTTATGTTTTATCAGCTCTTTCTTTAAATAAAAAGCTTAATTAAGCCTGCATTTCTCATTACAGTCTGTGTAAATGTGGCACCTAGAGAACATGAACTGGGCTTGAGAACAGTTTGCTGTTCCTGTGCAGCCCATCATTTTCTTTATAAGAACAATTCCTGCCTATAATGATTTTGTTATCTCAGTGTATTTATCTTTTGCATCTTCATACACGACTCTTGGAGGTTTTCCTGGCATTCTGACAGCCTGAGCTTCCCCAGCACTCAGACTGTATTTTTCTCACAAGCTTCTGAAACTGCATTAGATTTGATTTTTTTTCTTACTTTTTGAATCCACATTTGGTTTTTTATGCATCATAAGCCACAGTGCTCACAGTTGTGTGTACAATCCATCTGCATACAAAACAAGAATGAAATATGCAGGGTTCATTAGTCAGATGTGGTGAATGGCTTGAAATGTTTAATTAAAGAAAAAACACAAAAGGCCCAGTGAATCAGATGTTCATAGAGTAACTGAGGTGGGGAAAAAAACTTTGTGAATACTCTGCTATTTGAAATGTAGGCTCCCTTATTTGCCCACTGTTAGTTCCCACCCATGTTTTTTTGAAAGGATGGTCAGTCAGTAAAAATACATTACATCCTCAACTTTTTATTTCTTATGGAAATTCTGCTATGCTGTTTCTTTTGCCTTGACATTATATCTTTTGTCCTTTATCTATTTTAAAGCTAAGCCTTTCTGGATTCTACAATGTACCTTTGTTTAAGAATGTAATGCCCATATATTTCCTAGCAATGGCATGGTCCTTTTGTCTTAGAACTGAAGCTTTGGAAAAGTCTCTTCCCACTTAGGATGAGTCTATTCCCACTTAATTCTTATGAACTAGCTTGCTAAACCAAACTGGTGGCATCCTTGCTAATCAGCCCTAACAAGATTAAAAAAAAACCAAAAAAAAAAACCACAAAGAAAAAGCAAGTGCTTTATGTCTCTTGTCGTTGCTGTTAAATTTGGGTGTATTTTTAAACCTTTCCTGACGATTCATGCTTCTTGTGAGCTTCTCATCAGTGGCAAAATTGAACAGAATAGAGGTTATTTCAGCTAATTACAGGATGACGTTATAGCTTGAAATGGAGGATGAGGAATGAACAAGCACTTTTGAGTGCTCTGCCCGTATTCCGTTCTGTGCAGGCATGTTAATAGCCGTATCTGTTAGTATATTTTTAAGGCTGTGTTCAGTCTCAACAGGGTGATGTTTGTCTGTGGGCCTCCCTCTCAGTCTGTTTGTGCCCAGTGTATTTGTGACAATGCCTGCACTGTCTCTGTGCCCTGAGCCGAATGGACGGCTTGTGAAGGGGACTGAGATGTTACACTGGGCTGTCAGTGATGCTCTTCATTTGTATTCTGCTCAGGGGGCCGAGCCACCGAGAAGGAGACGTGCCAGAGTGCTTTCCTTACGAGAGCCCCTGCCCTCTTTAATTTTCCTTTGCACTTCTTTACCCCAGTGAACCTTTCTCTTTCAAGGTCTAACTATTTCTGCAGCACGGAGCTTGGCTTTAGATGATGACACAGATAGGATGTGCAGTACCTACAAACCAGTGAGTTGTTTGGGGCTGGTTTATTTTTGGCTGTGAAGTGTTGCATTAGGAAACAGAGAGCTGCACTGAGAGCATCTGGTGCCTGCCCTCTTCCAGGCTGAGAGGGGGGTTTCGTGTGGGCAGAGAAATGTGAAGTACGTTGTGGGAGTATGGCCTGTGCAGAGCTGCCTCTGCAGCTATAGCCAGCTCAGCTCATTAGGGAATGGCACATGCTCTTGGAAAACCCGTGAATGAGAAGCTCCCAAGGTTCTGTTGTTTCGAACCAAAAAGGCTGGTTTTGCTCTAAATCTAAAAGGCTGTGCATTTGAGACCTGACGTGCTAATGCAGTGTGTTCCTCCTAAAATGATGCAGCGATGCACCCTCAGTGCTGAGGTGATGTGCAGACGCTGCTGGTGAGACAGCGCCAGCCTTTGGGGAGAGGGAAAGATGTTTTAACAATATGAGGTAATTTTGTTACTGAATCCTTGAGTACCTCCCCCTTTGAGATCTTCTGGGTTTGCTCTGTGGTTTTCTGGGAAGCGAAGGGTGCTGGCTTTACATCCTGTCATTTTACATCCTTCCTTGCTTTAACTGCACCCATTTCCAAGTCTGTTGTGCCATGGTCCTGTTTTTGGGACTGCTGATGCAGCACATCCCCATGGCAGGAGAGACCAGCGCCCTTGAGCGATTCGTTGTGATTAATGTAAAGTTCAACAGCACCAACTTTCATCTTCTGCCATGTGAGTTGTCCCCACCAGCGAGAGAAAGGTCTGACTGGTCTGCTGTGGGCTCCAGCCTGTGCTGCTGTCCATGTGCTGGTGTGACCTTTCTCTCCTCCACACTTCCTGCAGTTCCCTTTTGCCCTCTGCCCTTGGAGACTCTTGTGTGAAAGTGAGATCAAACAGTCACCCTGAAAGGAAAACGCAGAACAGAGAAAAGGCAATTTTGGTGAGGATTGCAGGTCACATGCCAGGTCGAATCAGTCCCTGATGGAGATAGTGAAGAAAATGTAACATTGCAAGAGCAAATGTGGTTTTGCTGAGGAAAGGTTTGTGGCTGGTTTTGATTGCTTCAGGGTCATCTGCGTGGCTGCCTACAAACCCTCTCTTGCACTTAAACTCATGTGGTGCCAAACTCTTTCAAGTGAGGAAAATGAAGATCAGGAGGAGGCTGCTGGACACTGGCCAGGGCAAGTGCCTGACCATTTGTGTGAGCCAAGCCAGGAACAGGACAAAGCTGCTCCTACCTTGGTATCCCAGGGAGCGCCATGGCATGAATGAAGATGCCCATTTCTTGTACTGTACTATTGTTTTCCTCTGAGCCTCCCATTGTCTGCTTGCTTGTCCTGGAAGACAAAGATCTAATTCTAGATTTAGACAGTCATAGGTAGAATCAGGGTCAGTTACAAACTCCTGGGTATATTCCTAAAGAAAACTGCTTTCTCCATCCCACTTCCCTGGTTTTTTTGGTATGTGCTGGAAGCAAAGTCTTGCTTTCTTCTTGAGTTTCACCAGCTTTTGGTATGGTGGGTGTTGCAGGATACTGCCTATGTTGCTGTCAGTATTAGGAAAAGAGGAAATTCTTCTGCTTGAAGAACATTTTGGATGAAGGCCTGGTAACCAAAAGAAAGTTCAAACAAATTCAGCAAATACTGTATCCTGAAGCCGTGCTAAACCAACACGTGTGATGGCAGAGCAAGCCCTTATCTTCCTGGGCTAAGAATGAATAAAACTGTCTCCTAATTTCAAAACAAAAAGAAAAATAACAGAAAACCAGTTATTTATTGTATTCTAGTGGGAATGTGGATCCTGTACACAGAGCTAGAACAACCATGCAGTAAATCCTGTTACCTCTTTTCCTTCATCAGTGATGGATGCAGGGAAGCAAACTGAAAGGAAGCCACATCACAGCAAGTCAGGCGAGGCAGAAATAGCAGCTGGGCCTGTTTGGTGCCTGATGCATTTGGAACTGAGTATCAGAAAGAGAGGTCCCAGCATCCTCTGAGCAGAGTGGGGTGATCTGCTGAAGTCCCAAAGCACTGTTGCTCCCATGCATTACACAGTTGTTCTTGTCACAACAATCACCATGCCAGTGGAATTTTCTTACATAATTAGGAGGAATGTGATCACCTTCAACCCTGAGAGCAAATGAGCTTCTGCAGCAGCAATTCCCATTCATGTGTGCACTGCATACCAAGGGGAAGAGGAATACAATGGATTTTATGTGTCTAAGCAGAACACAGTCTGCAACTGGAAATGTCACTTCTTGTGAAGCAATTTTATGTGCTGGTGACTGGACATTTTTCATTTGAAATTAAATTCCTCTTGGCCCTGCTGCATATTGGGGTTTGGATTGATGAGTAATTTTTCACAAATCTGTGCATCGACTCTGTTTTGCATCTTCCCTTTCTGCTTCTCCCAACACTGCAAATTGATGGCAAGAAGAGAGCATGACTCAAATTGTTATTTGTTAGGCCTTCTGGTTTTCTCTCATATAGGAATTTTGCTATTTGAAAGTTAATCTTTCAACCATAACTATACCTGTGCAAAATTGATAAACAGGTGAAGGAATCACCCTGTCCCAGCAACAGGCCAACAAATATAGTCTGTGGTACTGCCTGAGCAAAGCCCGTGAATTAACTACATTTTAATCATGTGAAGTGGGTAGCTTGGGTTTGCTCTGAGATGTGTTTGAGTAAAGGATCAGCTTTCTGTTTCCCAATATTTTCAGCAAGCTTAGGAAGACATTCTGGAATTAAACAGGCAACCTTCCCCAAAATGCTGTCCTGACTGCAAGCTTTCTAGATCCTTAAGCGTGATCTCACTGCCTCTTTCTCATACTTCGACTTCTGACTAGACTGAGCCTCTGATGCAGATGTCAGCATGTTCCCAATTATTATGGCAATGTCCTTGAGTGGAGCCATCTCCAGTCAGAAAAATCTGTAGAGTTGAATATAGCAAAGTGCTATTTCAACTCAAGTTTGGCTTTCTTCCAGCTGACATAGCATTTGTTCCCAAAGTCAATTCCAGGACAACTTCTTTTTCTCCTTTTCTCTTTTTTCTCTCCTTTTCTCTTTTTTCTCCTTTCTCCATTCCTTTCTCCCAAAGCCATTTCAGGGAAGAGAAGTCACATAAGTTGTATTGACATCTGAAAGATGCAGCTGAATATGAATTCATGGTTATTTTTCAGTTGATGTTCTGTGCCATTTTTATCAGAAATCTTTTTCACAGGCTCATCTATGAGAGGAGGGGGGATATCTGAATGCAATTCATTTGGGATTTTCACATTTAAAAGTTTGCTCTTCTTCCCCCTTAGAGATAGCTGAGTTGTCTGACTGGATGTAATGTATCTGTTGGCATTACTGCACTGAAAAACAGAAAAATGTCTCTGTTCTTGCCTGATAATGCTCTTTTGCTATGAAGAAATTTTGCCAGAATCAACCCATCTTCTTTTGCTGTGTGAAGTTTCCAGAATAATAATGGATGCTGACTTCCAAATATTTAGAGTTCTCTAATTAGAAGAAATTATCTCTGTGCTGCGCAGTAGGGGAATTGTGTATGCCTTCCTCGCCCTCCCGGCCCCAAGGGGGCTGGAATGAGTGCTGGGGTGTTAAGAAAGCAACTCCTGTACCATGCGAAAGGCCCATGAGCTCCGACAGCACTGCCCTGGCTTTGTAATGTTTTCCAGAGGCCATGCCCCACCAGGAGAAAGCCCAGTGCAAGTGGGCAGACCCCAAATCTGAAATGTAATCTGAAGGGTTATGCTTTTCTTACTTGCAGGAAGCTAAGCCTGATGTTCCAGTGAGGATATTACATGAGCTGTTCCTGTCTGGTAGCTTCCCAGGTTGTGTCTTGAAAAAAAAAAAAGGCTCTGGATCCAGGGCTAATCCACTTTCAAAGAAGTGTTTCTCTAACATGACATCCCGTATGGAATAACACCAGTGGGAACCCCGGAGCATGCTGGGATGCTCTGCTGCCTTGTGTAGTAAAGGTTATAGACAAAATCATTTAAGAAGAGAAATGTAAAATCCATCGAGATCTCATGTGCCAGTGCTGTTCAGCATCTTCTCTGGCTGCACTGATCAGGAAGTTTCTGGAAGTGTCAGTGTGGGTTTCTGAGTGAGGGGCTGGGTGCACAGGTGACTGTTACAGTGCACACAGAAAAATCACCCTGTATTACCTGTATAAGAAATCTCACAAGAAAGCCCTGAGCTAGCCCTGAGGGTGCCTGCCCAGCCAGCACAGAGCACGCCCCTGACACAGCCTTTATCCCAAAGCAAGTGTTGACCACGGACATTTCTCTCTCTTGACTCTGCTGGGGGCTGAGTGTGGTATGTGGCTGAAATTTCTCTTCTGCTAATCCTATGTCAGCTGAATCATGTCCTTAGTAAGAGGCATTCCCCTGCCATCACATTGACCAGACAGCAGAAACCATTTGTGACTTAATTGTTGGTATTAATGAGGTTTGCAGTAGCTCTTATGGTTATAATATTGTTGTAGCTCTTAGTGCTTACAGTTGTACAGCTTGAGATTCATGGAAAACTGGGAAAAAATGGGGTGGAGGGAGAATGCCATGAGGTTGCCAAGGTCCTCTTCCTGCTCCTGGGTATGATCAGCAGTGCTTCAGTGATGCATCACTGCTGCTGATTTACCCTGTGTTTGAAGAACTCTGAATAAAATCTATTCCTGTGCTTTGTTATCATCATATGTAGTTTTTATAATGTTTGATCTGAGTCATTCTTGCTCCAATTTCAGCCCATTACTCCTTATCTGCCGTGGTTATGGAGAACAGATCGTTCTATTGACTTTTGTAGCATGTTTCTATGTACCTCGCAGTCCATTATCACCCTGCTCATAGCATTCTCCTCACGAGATAAAAACAATGCAATTTTCTGTAACGCCTCCTGACAAGTCCTATTTTCTAGATATCTTTGCTGTTTTTTGAACTCTCTTCCTTTGGTCCCCTTTTATTTACTTAAAGTACTCAGTGTGGGAGATAATACTTCATCCAAGGACTTTCAAAGCCGAGCAGAGCAGAAGAATGACTTACATTGTAGGTGATGTGGGCTCCTGTATTTATTAATCCCAGCTTGTCCAACTTTCATAACAGTATGACTTCACCAAGGCACGTTCCCCTTACAGTCTGCTACACCCCAAATCTTCCTCTGAAGAGCTTTTGTCTGAACAGTCTGAACAGTTTTCCCCAACCTCTCTTTCTACAGTTGGTTGCTCCTGTATGCCCGTAGTAACTACACTTCTGGCCATGTTGAATTTCAAAGCATGTCTTCAAATGATGAAATAATCTCATATAATCTTGTCCTCTGGTGTAATTGCGTTCCCTCCAGACTTGTGTGCTGCAAATTTTAATAAGCATGTTCTCTACTTCCTCCTCTCCTTCCCTAATGCTAGTGGTGAATAGAACCAAGAGCAAGAAAAAAAAAAGAAGGAAACCTACTTGACATCTCTTTCTGCTTTTACAGTGCCCCATTAATGACACCCATGTGGGTCCTCCATTTGTTACTGGTTTCATCAAGACTGTACTTCCTTGGTTGCTTATTGGAACATCTGTGAATGCAGCATCCAAAGAAGTGTGTCTATACATGAAGTAAAAACTATAAAAATATTTTTGTACAGAGGTATCTGGAGCTTTCCTGCAGAAGTGAAAACTCATGAGCTGCTAATTTACTCTTTTCCTCTTCAGTTTGATTATAGTCAACTTGCAACAGTGAGTGATTGTCCAAAACAATGGGGGGGTAAGTGCAGGTTCCTGACATGAAAATCTTCATATGAGATAAAAATCATGCAAAGAAGTCATAAACATAAGGATTTTGGAAGCTGGGAAGTAGCAGACATTGGAATGGCCATACTCCTGCTTTTAAACTTTCAAAAAGAGGTAACTGGGTGCTGGCATTCAGGAAGATTGGCATTGAAAGCTCCCATGTTAAAAGGCCTCATAGACTTGAAAGCTAAACGATTTCACAGACTGAAGACAAATGTAGGTTCAAGTGCTATGTAGGTCCCCAAATCCCTTGCCAGTGTGTGGGTTTTGCAGTAGGTTCTTTTCAGAGTGCTTTTGCACTTCTCCATGTGCGACAGCTGGGGAGAATGGAGATGGGGTGTGTGGCACCGACAAGTGCTCAAACTGAAATAATCCTGAGAAGAGAATCTTCGTGCCACTTTCTCTCTGGGTTTCTGATGATCACAGCAGATGTCTGCAGGGATGGGAGATGCAGGCTCCTGCTGTGAAAGACTGTAATAATGAGAAGCATTTGATGAGCTGACTGTGTTTCATTCTTACTGATGAGTTGATACTTTAAGTATACAAATTATTACAGCAACTTTGATCAGATTTAGTTTAGGTGCAACTAGAATTGATTCCAAGAGAGGCAGCTTGCGTGGATAGAAAAGTAACTAAGATGTGCTATCTTGCTGGCTTTATTTTTCATTCCTTCCTCATCCCTGTTTCCCCATCTACTTAGCACTGATTTTATGTTAAGTATCTCTTTAGAATTGTCTTGTTCTGCAGTCTTTAATGTTTAAGGTTGCGTGGCATCATTTTGGTTGCCTGGTTATCACAAGTATAGGGAAAACAGTCTTCTTGTTAAATGTGAGTCTTACAGAGATACTCTGGCAGAGTCAAATTGCAAATCCGTGTGTGCCTTGTTTCTTGGCTCTTTATTGGAAGGAACCTGGGACACCTTTACAAGACAAGAAATGCAGAAGCTGGGGCTAATGCTGCCCTTCAGAGCAGTCGTTGGGGCTGGTGGACTGGAACACTTCCAGGAAAAGGGTACAGATACTTAAGTATCTTCACACATCGCTGCTAATACTGGGAAGGAAAGTGCCTGAGGGAAGGACAAAACTCTGTAAACAACTCCGAGATGGAAATACGTGCAGCAGCCCTTTCGGTTGCTTTGACCAAGGGCAGGCCAGCAGGAAGTCTGTAGCAAGCTGTTGCTTTCTCCAGGTCAAGAAAAACATTTGAGGAATAACCTCCCAGTTTTATTTTGCTTCTCGTCCTTGTGAAACAGTGGGGGGTTGGAGAATAAATGTGCAGCAGTTATTGTTTCGTGGCCAGTGCCCCAGGGAAGTGGGTGCAGCCTGGTAGCTGTGCTGTTCTCCGGTCACCTGCCTGCCTGTGGAAACTGCTGCGGGCAGCAGGTGCCCTGACAGCTCCAACAGCTCTGGATCCACTTCCTCCGAAAGATTCCCCAGGTCTGGAGTGAGCTGGAACATATATCCCTTTCCCCATGCCATAAGGTCTTGCCCTGAGCTTTCTCACATCAAGAAGGGCCAGGTGCTGCCTGTCAGCGCAGCACAGCTGCGAGGACACGGGGCTGGAGAAGCTGCCATGGGCCAACGCTCCCAGAGCTGCGATGGCTCCTGCGCCGCTCCCAGCGCGGTTGGCGATTAAACGGTGGCTGTGGGATGGAGGCGGCGGGAGCGGGTCATTTTTGGAGAGCTGCTGGTGAATGTGTCACGGAGCTGCTGCCTTCACACCGCCCCAGCAGCCAGCAGCGGCCGCCCTGCCGTGAGCCCAGTGCTATAATTAGCTGGTGGCAATCAGCAGCCGCTTGCTGCTGTCACAGGGATTCAGACTGACTGGAGCGGCAAATGCGCAGAGCTACGGCACTTGTGCTTTAAGGACTGTATTTTCCTGGTGCCAGAGCCAGCTGACTTTTTCAGTCTGGATTTCAGACTGATTTGCGGCTTTGTTTTTGTAAATCAGGAGTGGATTGGTCTTTGCTTTCCCCAAGTAAATTCTAAGAGATATGCTGAAGCATTACTAGGCCTTACTGACGTTTCTGTGCAACCCCTTCAATTTACAGGAAGCTTTCGTCAATTAAAAGCCCTCACTGATTGGAATATGTGCAGATCCACTTCTGGAGACGGCCTCAGTGCATTCTTTTAACCCATGTCCTTTCCATGTTAGCCCACTCTGCTTGAACCACTTGGGAATACAGGAACCCTTATGGGGTTTGAAGTTCTGTTTTCTAAAGGCATTTCTTTATGTCAGAAGATCCTGGGTTTTTTTAGCTAAGATTGCTCTCAGCACTGATGGATTGGCAAAACTGTGTATCCCCCTGATCTTCTGACTTGCATAATCTACCTGAGAAGGAGGATGGAGAAGAGATTGTGACAGTGCACACCACCAAATGCCTCTGTAGGAGCCAAAGCTAGGAAAGGAGGATACCACATTCTGTTCACTCTGGTTTTATTTACAACATGATAAGCCAGTACATCAAGATTTGTACTGGCTTTTAATAGATTTTGGGAGTGCAGTTAACTTAAATGGTTCTAAGGTACCTGCCTGATCTGGCACATTATCCATTTCCATTATTTTGTTCTGTGGTGATAAGAAACATGCTTCCTCTCTCTGAAAATGATCTCTGTACCTAAGGTTTGGGGTTTTTTGCTGGTATGTCAATCTACAGCATAGGCACTTCACTGGCAGTTTTTAAGAGCTCGACTGTGGGAGGGGAGAATGAGGTCACACATCTTGGTGAGCAGGGTGGGATCCAGAAGTCCGCATTACGTCAGTCTGAGCAAGACTGATTTTGACCTGATTCTATCAAAGTCAAATGCTGGCAGTAAGAGCTGGAAACATGAACTCCTTTTGGTGTCTGCGGTTGCAAGGTACGATCAGCCTGCCCTGCATTTGGCTAGAGAGCTGGACAAACAGTGTCTGGAAGTAAACTGGGCACTAACAAACTTGGGGGCTTTTTTTTTAAGGGTGGGTTTTTTCCTCAATCTATCAAATAAGTTGAAGTTTGCTTATTGAAGGATTTGGGGTGTGCCCTGACAGCCCTCCTTTGCAGCTGTGATCAGCCTTTGGAGCACGGCTCTCCAGGCTTTGCCTTTAATTCAAGTTACTGGCTTGCATGGAGTCTCATCTAATGCCTTCGTGCAGCCTCCTGCTCTCCTACGCAAGGGTAAAGCCATTTTATGTGAAAAAGCCCACAGCAAACTCAGCAGGTCTGTGCCTGGATCTCTGTGGTGAGGCTCTGAACCACTAATCTCTCATGTGGTTGCTGATGTGCTTTTGGAAGAGTGAAATGACATCATAAGACTTTAAGATAACTGTGCAGTTTTACCTTTCAAAGTCAAAAGTTTTTTCTTCAAATCCGTACATATGTTATAATCCTGGGCACCTTGTTTGTGCCCATCTCTTCCCTTTGTCTGCCCTCTTTCAAGAATTACTCACTGATTTCTAAATAAATGAGGATGTGAATATATTTTGGGAGATTTTTCAAATGTTGTTTATAGAATAAATTTGTTTGGTACGAAAGATAGCTATGAAAAGCATTTGGCATCAGATAACAAGACTGTAATCCTAAGGACCTGCTTCACACCCAAGCTGCCATAACCTGAAGGAATTTTTAGGAGGCAGTACTGCTTGCAGTGTGTGATACTAGAAGTGTCTGCTGCCTGACGTACTGTGGAACTAATGCACAGCCTTAGTGGCTGTATTTATAGCATGCAGCAGCCAGATCTGCCACAGCAAGCAGAACTGCTCTTCAGTGCCATGGGATTTCCTCAGTGTTCTGGCTTAACAGAAGGATGGGGACATCTCCTCACTGAGGCATTTGGAACTCGAGCCCTCCAAAGCAATTTTCATTAGGCTGTGTCATGTGCTGTGTGTACCGAGTGTTTTATGCTGAGGCTGGCACAAACCAATTTGTTGACGCTCTGTTTACCTTGAACCCCATACTGTGCTGTGTTCCAGAGAGGAAGGGAAAGCCTTGGGTCTGCTGCTCTCATCACCTGGGAGAGGGATTATGACGGGAAGCAGAGCATCCACTGTAGCTGGAGCTGTTGCCCGTATATCTGCTGCTCACATAACCGATAATCTCCTACGTTCAGCACGAAGCATCCGGAACAAAGTGCTACCCACGCCGCTCCCCTGCTGACATCCATCGTTCCAGTTCCCATCTGCTCGCAGGTTTCCAGGGCATCAGCTGTGTTCCCAGCTGCTGGTCCTCTTCACGTACCACCCAGGTCCTGGGACAAGCTTTCTGAGGAGTTGCCCACTAATCCAATCCCTAAAGGCTGGCAGATTACCCCTTCAAAACAGGGCTCCTCAGATTTTTTGTACGTGGATGTCGATATTCATTGAATGCAATGTATAAAATCATACCTGCAGAACTACAAAAAATAATTAATTTGCCATATGCTGTTGGCTGCTTTGTCAGGCTCCCACCTCCTCACCTGATCAGCACTTTCAGCCCTGTTTCAGCCTTGAGTGTCTTAAAGCCTTACACGTGTTTTTCAGTCACTCAATCTGCCATAGAAGCATTTTTCTCCTCTGGACCTCCAAGTTTCTCTGCCTGAAGCGAGGCAAAGCTGCAATTTAAACAGCCAAAGCTTTGATCATGTTCTTGGACTGCTCCTCAACAAGATTTGCACTGCAAGAGAAGTAGGAATTTTTCCCGTCCCTTGGGACTTGTAGCACTTCCATCTTACTTTGGAAAGGACCCAAGATACCAATTTTTAACATTCTTACTCTCCTTACAGGAAAGTGCAAGTGTTCTACATCATGTAACAGACTTCAGCATGCTCCAAGCCTTGTATCCATCATATTGAAGGGATACAAAAAAATAGCTGTGATAGGATTTGAAAAGCCATCTGATGCATTTCCAGAAAGGTGACATATGGATGATACAGGGTAGCTCTTTTTTAACATTTCTATCTTGCCATCCAAGCCCAATTGTGGCTTTACCACCTGTGAACACTCCACGGTTTCAAACTCATGCTGCAGTCACCTTGTATGCCCTTCTTCCCCATCACATATTCCAATTCCTGCTCTCAGACTCTGCTACAGAGTGACTTGAAGGGACTCTTCAATTTTGGCAGGAACAGTGTGGCTTCTATAGAGCCTCTAATGCATCCTTCTGCATTTTATTCATCACTGAAATAGGATTTGGAGAGGGTGGGGATTCTGAATAAAGTGTGTAAAATTTTGCTGCCAACAGCATGATAATTAAAGGGAGAAGATAGCAGTACATGTAAAAATATTGTTACGCGTGCACAAAGCAGGGCTGATCTTAGTGTTGGAAGCTGGGTATTTCTGAGCAGTGTGCCTTTAAGACCTACATAATGCTGCTACATTACCTTAGGGTTTTTCTTTTGAATTTCCAGCTTCAGAAAACTAAGCTTGATTTTCTTTTTTCCCTTCCGTCCCCTGACGACGCTCTCAAAACCTGGGGGTGTTTATTTGAAAGAAGACTCCCTGCATGTAAGATATCACAGTGTGATAAGACACGTTGCAGTAAATAGGGGTAGAATCATGTGGACATCCCTGTCAGAGCTGCCATGGCCGGGTGACTGTTACCTCCCCTTTGCAAAGCCAGCTCCATGATTTAGGGCAGCTACAACTAATTTTTCTCTATTGCTCCCTGACATCTCGTGGCAGCACCAGGTAATGCAGTTAATTGCTTAAAATTTTGCCAAGAGAGTAGCTCTGACATGAAATTTTGAAGCTTCTGTAGCTTTGCTGGAAAAGAAACTAACTTAGCTGTTGGTATTGTGTTTTGGAGTGGTTTTCCCCACCGGGGAAGAACGCTTCTCTAAGGAAGGATTTTGAACAGGCCAGACCTTCCAATAAATGGTAGGTGTGTTTATATATCTATATATGTTAGCAATTAAATTAAAAGCTTGCACTAACGTGGTGCATTCTGTTTTAAAATGCTGCCAGTGAAATTTCACTAAGAACTGCTTTGATGCTTGAAGAGGTTGATGATAGCAAATGCTGCAGAAGAGCTGAATGCCGTTGGCTGGCTCTTTGATATTTTCTTGCTCTAACACTTAATTCCCCAAATGAGTTAGAGTTTGCTGGTTAGCTTTGAGAAAATGGCCAAATCTGGGAACAAAGTTATGCTGCATTCTGAGCTAGAAAGAAACATATTTTTCTAGAAATAATTGAGTCTTTTCTATTCCTTTCCTTTCCTCCCTTTAAGTGCTGAGACAAAAATGAGGATAAAACAAGAAGAATGGGCAATAAATGCACATGTTTGTGTGGCAGGTGCAACAAAACTTAAGAGTAAGACTCGGTCATCCTTCTGGGTCCCTTCCAACTCAGAATATTCTGTGATTTCAGGGATTTCAATGTATGAGCTCACTGCAATTCCAGCTTAGGAGCTTGAGGTTTGTGTGTGGCTGTGAGAAGGAGTCAGTGAACCTCCCCCTGGTACTCAAGTTCTGTGCCACTTAGAAATAAGGTTTTTCTGTGAAGACCACTAGGAGGAATAGATGGATAAAGTATTGCTAATAGGAAAGGTGGCTTGTTTTGTAATGGTTTGTTTTCTGTTCTCAAGTTCCTCTTGTAATACCTGTTTTTGCCTCCTCTCTGGGCAGGAGCAGTGAGACCTTGGTGGGAATGTAAAGTGATAGTGATTGATTTTGTGCGGCACACTGCAGATTGGGCTCCTGTTCCAATTTTAGGTAGAGTGCCTGAAAATCCATGTTTCTTTTCCTCTCCAATCTCCAGTCCCAAGGTAAGAAACCAGCCAGCTAATACCAAGAAGTGCAATCCCCACAGCTTCTTATCTGTGCAGTGAGTAGTGCTGTATTCAAGAAGGGCTTTTCTACCATCTCTCCTGGCTTTGAACTCTGTGCCATCTTGGCAGTTCTTTTATATGGATGGCATGGAATTATCAGCAGCTTGTCCCATCTTTCTCTGGCAATTTAATGATGTAACAGCTACAAGTATCTTCTCTTTATTCTCTTCCTTGTTTTTTGGGGTTTATTCTTTGCTTCTTCCAAAGCCCCTCCATCCTGGATTTTGTCTAAGAGGTTTCCCACCTTTACCTCTCAGGCACAGTTGCCATTTGTTTATCTCCGTGACTCCGTGAGAAGATGGCCACACATCCCAGCTTTCAGTGTTTGAAGGGAGGGCAGAACAGGAACGGCAGCTGCTGGCTGCCCCCAAAGAAAACCTGAGGCAAGTGCCAAGGTTTATGTCCATTGGCATTGCAGGGCTGAACTCTGCACAGAAAACACTGGCTTTGTTCAGCATGTGGGACAGTTCTGTGGCAGCCTGAATTTCACCAGAGACCTGTGTGTGAATGTCGCACTGAAATACTCGTGAAGTCCCAGCCTTCCAACATCACAGAGGATGTTTTAGAGAGAGCAAAAATGCTCCAGCACAGTAGGAGATATGGTGCCTCTGAACCAAGCATCCTATCTTGAAGGGCAGCCCTTGGAGAGCTCTGGCTGATGGGGCCAGGAGGTTACCAAAAGGAGTGAGAGTTCCAGAGAAAGGTGTCAGGGCAAAAAAAGAGAGCAACATCAGAATACCTTGAACTTACTATCCCCAGGCTTTGCTTCTGTTGTAACAGAAGTCATGCCAAAGGAAGGTGCCCAAATTAGTGCTTCCTTCCCCCTTTGTCCTGTCATTGGTAAGACCATGAGTTTAGTCCACTATTTTGGAATTATTTTCCACAGGGACTTTGGTGATAATATCAGAACCTTGTTCTAGCTAGACCATTACAGAGTCATTTCTTCCTTGTTCATGGTGTCAGTGTGCTATCCCATGTTGTAGAAAACAAAGCCCCTAAAAATTAAAACCTGCATTTTACAAGGATGTTTGTAGTCTGAATTATACCCAAGTCCACTCTTGCTTATCGGGTAAAATATTTACCATGTGTTTTCCCACTGGGAATGACAGCTAGACTTGATTAGATGCTTAAATGCTCAGATGTTTTGAATGAGGAATCAAGGGGAGGCTCTTGGTTTATGGCAGAGGCAGCATTAAGGGACAATATGAGCCTGTGAACTGGCACAGCATCTCCCAAGCAATAAAACTGCACTCTGCAATCTTTTGTGTTCAAGGTGACTGAATCTTAACCTACATAGCAATAATTTCCTGCTCACCAGCGAATGAGTGATGCCATGAAAGTCTGCTCAATCCTTTTGTGGGGAAGGAGTGAGTGCAAAGATCTTGGGTTTGCAGTGAACCCAGGGGACTCTGCCTCCTGCCTTGGAGAATGGTGTCTCCTTCAAAGATCAACTACTTCTCCTCTGTGTGGCAAAGAGTAGTTTCTCGTCTCCTTGCTGGCTTTTGTGTGAAAGTGAAATAAACCCGATGTGCTGAAGGTTTCAGGCAGTGCAATGGCTCCAAATCCTGCAGTGCAGCCCACACCTCAGTAGAGGGGTTGTTTCATGGCACTTCAGTATTCTGTAGAACCCCTGGGGTAGTTACACCAGGCATTTCTGCATGAAAGTACTAATTTTGTGTATTTTAGCTGCATTTGCTGCAATTTAGCAATTGGGTCTAAATAGCAGCAGGACAGCTCTGTGCTTGCTGTCACACATGAGGTATGACTTGAGAGGCAGTAGCTCAGCTTGTTTGTGAAAACATCCCAGCACTGCTGCCTTTTAGCATCGCTCTGGGGTAAACGAGCTCAGGACCTTGCCACCATCGAGGCAGGAGGGGTTTGCTGCTTCCTTCTGTACAGAAAATGCCTCTGCATTGGAATAGATGATTTTGATTTAAAACCTTCATTTAACATTTGAGAGAGGTTTTTCTCCTGTCTGGTTATAATTGTTAAAGTAGGTCAAGGCTGAGACCCAGATCATCGTAAATCACTCCCCTTTAAAGGCTAATGTTTTGCTTTGTGGCCCAAGGGACTGAAATCAAGTCTGACAAGGCGCACAGACCTGCATTTTATTCTTGGCTTTTCCGTGCTGCCTCTGTCATTTTTTTCTCCATCTGGAGAGCGGTGCTTACCTTGCTCTGCTGTTGTGGGGATTAATTAATCCCTCTATTTGCACAGCACTTTGAACATGCCCAAACGAAACGCTGTTATTTTAATTGCCTTGTGGCTCTGTGCAGCCTCCTGTGACAGCAGAGGCTGAGGGACGAATGGATGGGCAGAGCGAGGCCCCTGGGCCACCCCACGTGCTGATTTCTGAGCCCTGCCTGCCACCTCCCAGCCAGCCCAGATGGAGGAGACACCAGGTGTGACAGACCTCTGGGTTGGGCACAGGCTTGTGCAGATTCCCGGACTGTTTCCTGTGCCTCATGGCTGGACCAGCTGGTGAGGAGACTGCCATGGGAAAGCCTTCTTCAGCAAGACTGGCTTGCAGTTTACAGGTTGCTGTGCATCTAGCCCTGACTGCTAGAAATTTGGACATAAATTTAAGAGCCAAGTGGCTGTATTAAGTTATCTGTTGGTGTTTGAAACCCATGAGGGGATTTGACCTCTGCTTAGAAGATGTCAAACCACCACAGGATGACAGTGTAAGCATCATGTGCAAGTGTCTAAGGACAAAATGGTCATTTAGCCATCATAAATGTGCATTATCAATTGTATGTGTAATCTCCTAGGCATTTAAGGCCATAAACCAGATCACTGTTTTTAGCAGGCCACAGGCTTTCTGTATTTTTTTGGCAGAGTGCTGTTTGATACACCTGGGATCTCACCTCCTGGAATTTTCTTTGTTTTACTGGTTCACAGTAAAACAGGGGCAGATTAAAGGTGTAACAAGGATATTACCCAGCTGTAGTTACAGCAGGAAACATTTGCATAACAGCAATTGATTTTTCCTAGCGTCTCCTTCTACAGAAGAGATGCACTAGTAAAGCATGTAGAGCTTCATAGATGGGCTGTAAAAGAACAATAGGAACATTGTAGCCACGTTTGCTGTGTCATTTCCTTCCATCTTTTCATTTGCTGTCTTACTCCATCACTCTCCCTTTTTTTTTTTTTCCCTGTCTTGTCAGTCTCTATTTACTTTGCTCCTTGCTGGCAGAGTTATTTCGAGTGGAAGAGGATGGTTCACATCACACGGTGATGCTCATGCAGTAGTGCCCTCACCAAGCCCAGCCAGGCTGGCTGTTTGAGTGCTGCAGAAAATGCAGTCCACAAATGCACAAGGGATGGGAATCTAGAATTTACTTGGCTGTCATCGTGACAGTGGATCCTCTCCCAGTGATGTATTCAGGACACTTGGTTGCCAGTGGGAGGAGACTGAGAATAAAAGAAAACAGAGAGGAAAAGGTCTCCAGAAAAACATCTGAGTTACTAATGATGTGCCAGGAAACAAATTTGGGATGACAGTGCTGCATGGACAGGGTTGTCTCTGGTCAGTCTGCGGTGACCTGCTGGAGCAGTGGTGTGGGCTTTTCCTTGCAAGGAAGAGGAGTATGAAAAAGACACTTTTCTGAAGTTTCCGAAGCAGAAAAGCACCTGCTGCCTAGGTGTAGCTTTCAGAAAATTCAGTTCAGGCATGAAAAAAGTGCTTGTGGAGAAAGCTTGAATTAGTCCACTCCACTGAAGAAGAAAAACAAAACTTGATCATAGCTACAAAAATCCATCCAGGAAAACCACATTGTGTCACCATGTTTCTGTGACAAAATGCAAACGCCATTCTGGCCATGAACGTGCTTACTGCGTTGTCTGGAAAGATGCGTTTTGATCCAGTAACAACTGGATTTCACCTACCTTTATTTTGTCAAGTTATGCTGCATTATGCATTCCTGCTAACTGGAAGTTTTGGTGGTGACTCTCAGCCACAGGAACTATGGTGTGAGACCTGGATGTTTGCTGGGAAATCAGAGCTTGGAGCTGACAGACTCAGCCCATGCCTCACCGTGGAGTGTATTGTGAAGTATGGATTGCTGTAGTTTCCATCTTTCTCCATATGCTTTGCCACAATTTAAAGGACTTAAAGATGGTATATGATGTAAAGCAGCACCTGTAAGAGGGATAATTGATTATCAGCACAGCTGACTGTCCATATGTGTGTTGCTGCAACATGTACTGACCTGCCTTCTTCATTTAAAGCCCTGTTCCCTCTGTTTTCTTCCTGCCGTGGACTACATTCCATAGAATAACACAAAGCCTTCTCGAGGGCACTTTCTTAGTCATCAGTTTCCTTTTGGCCATCCCTGGAGCTGCTTTATACCTTCTTGCCAGTGTTCCTCATGCTAGCTGCTCTGATGTGAGCTCCTCCTCCTCCAAAAAAATTAACCCAGTTGCCTTGGGTAATGTTCATTCTACTAATGCGCATTGCTACGATAAGAGGAATGACTGTCACTTGAGATAGCTGGAAAAGGAAATGAGGAATTTATCCAGCAGAGTGCAAATCGTATTGCACGGGATAGCAGGAGAGCCAGCAGGTACCAGTGGTTGGTGTGAGGTGGAGAATTGCTTGGTATTGGACATGCGGCTGTGGCCCTCACCACACACATGCTGTGCCTTCATCATTCATTGCTTGCTCCTGTCTCCTTCTTTCCCCAAAAAGTGAAAGGATAGAGGCCACTGTCCTGGCTGATGGAAGAGCATCTTTAACACTTCTCTTCCTATGCATTGTGTCCTTGCTGTTAAAATCTCATGTGAGGGCCTTTCTGCTGCCCTTCCTGCTCAGCCCAGCAGGGGACCAGGGCTCCTTTCCATCACCCCTGCCCGGGCTGGCAACCACATCCTCACCACACCAGACCTTGTGCTCTCCGTGGTGGGAGGCTGAGCCTGCATTTGGGTTCTGCCACCTCCATCTGAGGGAAACCAGTATTCCTGTGCAGCTGGGGCCCCTGGGATGAGGAGGCAAAGTTTACATCTTGGCTTTCAGCAGAAATGCCTAGGCACTCCCACACAGCTTTGGCTGCTGGCTCAGCTCTCACTGCCCTGGGTTTGGTTCAGTTTGGTTCGGTTTGGTTTGGTTTTGGTTTGGTTTGGTTTGGTTTCATTTCGTTTCGTTTCGTTTCGTTTCGTTTGGTTGGGAGGGAGGAGGCTGGGGGGAGTAATCCCTGTGACCCCTGGGTTACCCTTCCTCTGCTTTACTCTTCGACATGATGCTTTTCCTTGGCTTTCTCAGCCTCACCTGCCCGTGCAGCTGGCGGTGTGGGAGCTGTGGGCAATGCTGGGCCGAGTGGAGATGTCACTGAAGCCTTGCCATGTTCTGCAGTTCCATCTGGGACTCAAGCAAGGCTGCACCATCACTTTCTTACCTTCAGTCACCTAGTGCAGCTCCTTACCTGCAGGGTCTATCACGTGCTCACTCGACCCACCAAAGCCTGATTTTAGTCTCCACTTTCCAGGATGAGAGGCACTGGTCAGCTCTGTTTGGACCAGGGACCATGCACGACCTGAAGAAGGCAATTCCTTCCAGCAGGGGCAGCCCAAACTGCAGCTCTGCAGGGTCTGGTTTGGTGGCCCTGGTTGTTGTGGCCCTCACCTGGGTCTCATCTCTCTGCTGTGAAATGAGAAACACCCTCTTGTTTTTCAGACTGAGGTCCAGAACCAAGGCAGGACCTTAAGCCTTGAATGTACTGATGGGGGGTTTTGTAGGACAAAGCCATTTGAGCAAAGTGCACTAGGTTTACTTGTGAATGTGTATGGGGTAAAGGGAGTGGCTTCATGTTCAGTTTTGATCAAAGTATTTTTAGAAGCAGGTCAATTACACAGAGCATCGTTAAGCTTTCATTTCCCTGCTTGCTATGTCAGTCATTAGAAATGTTGCTTTTTTTGTTGTCTTTTACCTCTAAGATGAAATAAAGGAAATAAATTTTGTTAGAGTGCATTTACTGTGCTCTCTTGCTACCTCTTAAATGCTTAAAGTTGGTTCAGAACTGAGTATTAATAATTGCATTGTATTCATTTATTTTTAACTTGACTCTAAGCCTGAAAGCAACCAAGCAGAAAAAGTATTTAATAACCAACAAACTTAGAGGAGCAGAACACATAGCCCAGTGCTGTTAACATCCTTCAGCAAAAAAGATTAAGTACTGCTGTCGTCATTTAAGCTTTGGGGGGTGAGAGGGAGCGGGGGAAGGGAGAGAGGAGATGTCTGATCCACTTAATGCAAAGTATAAATTGATGTCATTTTAATTTTCTTCTTATAAGATTTACCACTTTACATGTAAATACCAGGCAGCACTGTGGCTATGTTGGATTTCTGATTCATATGGGGAATGTGTTCATCTGCTGGAACTTAGCTGATCACACTGAGTTAAGGGGAGGATAATAAAAAGCTATGGAGTGAATAATGGAAGGATTTAAAAATGAGGCATGGGGGGCAGAAGATAGGATGCAGAGTAATTTTGGAGGTAAAACTACAGTTGAGATTAACAATATATTTCTGGACATCTGGCTGATCTAAAGTCTGTCTGATGATTGTCTTGTAATTGTTAAACCTGCTGCCTTTATGTGTGGGATTAGGCCTGTTTAAATATGCATGCAAAAGGCAGAATGGTTATTGATTCTGTGCAGCATAATTTGTGTGGATCTTAGTTTGGAGTCAAATGGAGTTTATTTCTACTTTAGTTCACACATACTCAGTTCTTGTTTAGCTTTTTTCTCAAATGCAACGTCAAAACTATCATCTGTGAAAAGCTTAGTGGTAGGGAAATAGTTTAAAATAAAAGTTACCATTTTTAGAGGGATTGATTTATAAAGGAAAATGGGCATCTTATTAGTTATTAAAAGTGTATCTTCTGAACAATTGTATGAAAGTTAGCATCTAATAATCCTGCATCTGTATTTAATCCCTTTCACTGCAACAGATCTTTAATTAAAAACTCTTCTATCTTTATGCCAATTAGTTTGAGATCCTAACCTTTGTGTTTAACAGAAATGGTTGCAGGAGCTCTGCTGACATCCTCAGTGCCATTTGTAAAGAAAGAAAACTCCAGGAAAAACACATCAATATCAGCGCCCATGGAAACACTCGAGCATTTCATTAGCGGTTGTAGGCTGGAGAGACAATAAGCTGGAGGGAAGGCTTTATTAGGCCAGAGGTGGTAAATAGAAAATTGGCAGCAGAAAATCAAAGTTTGATCATGAGCAGCCCCTCACAACTGCAAACAGCATCCTATTGTTCGTACATTTGCATTTCCACCGTGCCCTGATCACAACTGTGTAGGGCCACGTAATAAATAAATAACCCAACCTTCACGAGCAAGGAAAAAACAATATGATGGCTCAGAGCCAGGAAAAGCTGCTCTGCAGCTATCTGCTCAGCATCAGCCCAGCACCAGCCTGCATGCTGTGTGCGGGGAGTACAGATCATTCCCCAAGGCCTGATGGTCAAAATGTCACTGATTTTATGTTCTTTGCAGAGTATATTTAATGTGATATTTTCCTTACAGCAACCTTCTCCGCTGGTGTTCTCGTTACACGTCTCTATCAGAAATCCACTGTAAATACTTTGTGTCTATATTAACAGGCTGAGGGTAAGGAGCTGAAATACTTTGATTTGCTCTTCTAAGATGGTTTAAATGGAAAAAATGAACACGAGTCAAGGGATGTAAGAGAAGGGACAGATTGGCATGAGAGTGGTCAGAAAAGGTGATGTTTATGTGGAGTCACTTTTCCATTTAGGTTCCTAAAAGTGCGGATAGGTCCTGGTGTTTTCAGATGGTCAGGCTGCTGGACGTCTGTGCAATGAAAGACAGCCTTTGGAAACTGGGTACCAGTTTTCTACTGCATTGTCTCTTCTGAGTATCTTGGTGCTTTTGGAATGTCCTTGTTTACATGCTAGGCTTTTTATGTCTCTGGTAATCTGGTTTAAGTAGGTATGGAAGCTGCTGCCTCTGTATTTTATCCTCTCGCCTGTGACACCCATTCTTGGGTGCAGTCTTCATGCTTTAGTAGTGTTGACAGCCAAAGTCAACACTGAGTTTTTGGACAAGAGATGGAAGAAGGAAATAGCGGATATGGGACCTCACAACTCTGGTTTAGGGTTTAGATACCTAAAATCTGTTAAAATAAGTGACCTGTAGTCTACGAAGTGTCTCTGTGAATGGAGACTTCTAAGCCTTTATTTCAGTGTTTCTGCTGTCAGTCCGGGCAATATTTTGTGGGTGTGGGTGCTCTTTGTCCTTGGGGGAGGTAAACACTCTTAGGTGTTAAAAAAGTAAAAGTGACACCTGAGAACTCTGTTCAGTTAATGCTGGGTGGATTTAGAGAGAGCCATGTGCTTGATGCTTCAGAGATGGGGGTTGAAAATGTAGCAAAAATTGTCAAGTGTAGCAGGAATTGTCAAGTTGGAATATAAAAGCTGTAAATGAGACTGAGATCTACCTTTCTTCTTTTTTTCCCAGCCAGCTCTAATTTAAACTGGCTGTGTAGCCAATTTTACGTGTGATCCACAGAGTCACATAGGCCATGTGTGCTTGCAAAAAAAAAAAAGAGTTAAGAGCATGACTGGAAACTGCCAATATAACTGCCCTTAGACCTTGCACTTGCACTGTCGTGAGCATGACTGGTGCTGCTGCTGAAGGAAGACAAGGAACGCCCTGAGCAGCCTGGAAAACCATGGTTTCTGCAGCAGTTGTGGTGTCTTCCACACTCATTGTGTCATATTTGAACATGGACGGCTCAAATCATGCTCTGCTGCAGAGGAGATTTCATCAGGGCTTTGTTCTGTAGTACCCATATTTCCGTGTGCTACTGGAAGTCCATGGTTTGCACAAGCATTTTTCATACCTGCTTTGCCCTGGTAGCTAAAACTCACCTTCTGAGCAGCTGGTGCAGGTCTTTCATGTGTAATTCCTGAGCACTGAGACCAGGGTATGCCAGAGGTCTGTATGCATATGCTCAGGACATTACACAGTTATTGAAGTTCCTTCTGTTTTGGTGTGAAATGCCCCCATTTCCTCCAGTGTCCTCTGTGTGACAGTGCTGGCCATTTTCATCCTCAATAAGCTTTCCTTAGGATGTCCCTCATTTTTTGTGACACTCATAAAAGCAAGTCAGCTCCAATGCTTGCAGAATTTTTCTGATAACTCCTATGGGCACAGGTGATTGCAGCTTCCCCTGTGTTGCCAGCTCCTTTGTCATCAGGCTGTTTCAGTACAGCTTTTTCGTGTTTTCCACGTGGTGCTCTGTCAGCAGGTTTCGTGAAGGGAACTCAGATGGTTCCAGCAGTATTTTTGTTGTATAAAAAGTGAGTCAGCTTTTCAGAAAAGTTATTCGGGTTAATTTGCAATAACCAAGCTACAGTGAGCCTTGCTTTCTGCATGGTTTTATCCCACTTCCTACTTACTTCTATGCCTTCATTTAATAACACAAGCTAGAAAAAAATGTTTTTACGTTAATGTTTTTGGGGTCAAAATAGGACATCTGTTTAAATTAATAAAACTTTTTTTTTTGCTTCATTTAGTAATGCAGGCAATGCCGCTAAAGATGTACACAGGTGATCTAGATTTGAAAATTAATGCTGGTTTTAAGTTTTGAAAGGAACATTTTCATAATATTGTTGCATTTTGACAGAACATTGAGATTTAAAGAAATAACACTGAAGATAATACCTTGCTGATGGCTTGCTTCCAGGTGCCAGCCATTCCAAAAGGCAGAGGCAATGGCTCATATCCAGTGGTATGACCATGCCTGATGGTAGATATTGCAAGAATATTATTTTATTTTCAATAGGTGGGCCCTGGTTTCCCATTTATGTTGACACTTTATCAGCTTGTACAGTGAAAATTGTATCTATGTTTTCTTAACTTTTTTCCTAATATTTCTAATTTTTTTTCTTTACATTCTTCTTGTATTTGCATTCTTAAAGAGTGCAGTTGCTGTAATGATGCATCAGGGGTGCATTTACTTGTGCTGGCATTAAAACATCCATTTGAATGAGAAAATATTTTCCTCAACAGAAGTGTAAATGTGTTTTAGAAGCCCTTACATTTCTGTATTGATCAGCAAATTTGATAAAGTAAGTTCAGCTTACTTTGTCGTGTTGGCAACAAAGCATTTGGCTATGTTTGAGCAATTCTGTGGGGGAAGAGGGCAAAGTATGTAGAAAGAATATTTTTTCGTTATAGTTTAAACATTGCTTTGCTTTAAGGCATCTCTTGGGGTGCACTTGCCTAAGCTTTGTTTTGTAAGGCAGCTTGATCTCACAGAGGCATCATTTATCCCATGTGAAGTATTCCTGGGATGTGTTTTTATCTGAACTCGCATTTGTCCACTTGTGCCTTAGCATCCAGCCATAGTTTTTTGCCTCTATGAATGAGATGCATCTGAATCTTTAAGTAAGTCCATGTTCCTCTGCTAATCAAAGTGTGCCCCACTCCCTGAGCCAGAGAGACCATCCAGACCTCCCAGTCATCCCTCTCCTGTCCCTGGCAACACCACACTGCTCTTGGAAAAGATGCAGCAAGTCCCTTTCCAGTGTCTAGGACATGGATGTGGTTGGTTGGTTGGTTGTTTCTGCTGTAATTTCTCTAGAAAGATACAAAGTGGGAACCTGGAAGCTGGATTGTAGGAACCTGGTGGCCTGAGAGACAAATCTTGTTGCCTGATCTGTTGAAATGCTGTAATGGTAGACAGGGTTAGTTTAAAGCAATCTGTGTTTTGCATGCAACTCTGTAAGTCAGATTGTTTGTCTTTCTTGCTGTGTTACAGAGTGGTGCTTTTTCTTTAATCAACAAGGCATTCATCTGGTATTTCATTAATGGTGTTTGGGTAACTTTCAGGTCAGTGAGTTTCAGCCCTTCTGTGCTTAATTCATGATGTATCTGGAATATCTTTTTGAAAGTCTGCCCCTATTGACACAGAAGAAGATTGATTTTTGTTAATGCTAGATTTTTGTGTTTGTTGATGTGCCGTGTTTTGGGATGCTTTCTGCTGATCTTGATTCTGGATTTCTCCAGCTGCAGTGCAGCAAAATGCACTGCAAAAAGCATCAAGACTGCAGTGTAGAAACTTGCAGCTGAAGTACCAAGATCAGTGTGTGATTAGTGAAGTGTGAATGGAAATGCCCATGTGGGAAACTGCCATAAGAACCAGCAGAACAAGGGTTAAAGGAACAGCATGTTTTGGTATAGAGGATCCTTTGTATATAGCTCAATCAAGGAATGAAATGGCAAGAAAAGAAAGAATGGTATTAGGCTCTCTCAGAGAAGTTCCTGTTACTTGTTGGGTTGTGTCTTCTCCAGAGGTTGATTTTGGAGCATTCCCAGTTGGTAACACTTAGATGGGAATAGCATGCTCTGGTTTTGAGGAAGCAGAACTTACTGGGACTGTTTGACAGGGCTGCCACAGCTGGAGGCAGCCTTTGTTTTCTCCCTGTGAATCCTAGGAAAATACCCGATTCCCAAGCTTTGACCTCAGTAACATTCAGGCAGGAGAGCTCCCAAGCAGCCTGGCAGGCTTGGAAGCCATAGGGTCCCCTTGTTAATATAACCCATATTAAAATGTAGGTCTTTATAATTTTGTATGTTAATTAAATAGGAGGATGTGGTCCTTTTGTAAATGCCTGGAGTTTGGAAGAGAACACTCTGTGTTAACAATGTGCTTGACAACATGAGGTGGAAAAGATGTGTCTGGTCTTTTCCCATACTGTTTGGTGCCAAGGTTTTTATTATTATTATTATTATTATTATTATTATTATTATTATTATTACATATGGATGAGTGTAGCAACTTTGTTTTTGTTGCCTTCCTGGCTGATATTGCTGCCCTTTCATTCCTCCCAGGCTCTAATACTTGAAGCATAGAGAAGCCTGTTTGGTAAACCACTATGGTGCTCATGTGTCATCCTGGATTAACAGTGTGCATCAGCTACAGACAGCTAGAATGGCGAATTTGGGAGCTACATCCCTGCCTAGAGCCACTCACAGTACAGTCCTAGTGACAGCTGCTGGCAGTGTGTAGTAAGAGCTGGTGAAGTAAAAGAGGAAGGCTTGGTAAATACATGCAGGAGAGTAATCAACTAGGAATTTTTATGGCTCATGCTAGCTTTTTAAAGTTTTCTATTTTCTGTCGTTAGTAGGTGGTTCCCCAAATTGGAACCTATAAAGATGAGGCTTGAATAAGATCGACTGGCAACAGTGCAAACATGAATTTTACAACAATCAGTCAAATGAAATAAAACAGAATGATGTGTATAATGATGGTAACATTAGCTTGCCTTACTGCTATTATGAATGCTAGTAAGATAAATATTGAATATCTGTAAATAAACTAGCATTATACCAGCATGAAACCCCCCTTCGAACTGTAATTCTTATTGAGAAAGATGCAGTGGTTTTCTTTAATCTTTTCAACAGGGGCTCTACAGTGAATCATTTCCTTTAATTGCTGTTCTGAAACACATAACAGGTTTTTTAATGCCTACTTTTTATATTTGTCTTTTTTCTTTCCGTTAATTGCAGTACTTCCATTCAAGCTTGAAAATGAAATTGCTTCCTCAACATATTTCTTCTCTGCTTTATGTAAACATAGGGGGGTTTATTAGCCCAATTTCCAGGGAAGATGGAAGTGCACTAGCGCCGAGCACACGGAGAAGCTTTCACCAGTTGTCGTAGTTACAGGCACTTTAAAGGAAACTCAGAAGAGTTGCCAGGTGGAACAAACCTCATCTCCTTCTCTCACTCTGTGGAATTTATCTTGTGCCTGGGGGGCTCAGGAGCAGCACACAAGTCCAGTGGGATGGCTGCTCACCTCTGCCTTTCCAGTGCCTGCTCCAAGAGGCTCAGAAAGGCTTTGCAAGCTGCACTCTGGAACTGTGTGCACCAGAGCCAAGGATCAGATAAAGTCCTCCTCTGCCTTTCCTTTAAACAACTTACTTAATTTATTTGCATTGATTGCAGATTTGGTTAGCAAGTATGTTAACTGTATATCAAAACCTGATTAAAGCTGATGAGATGAATAGGAATAAAGAAGTCTGAAAGTATTTAAAAATGAATCATCTTTCGTAGCAGTAAGATATGCAAAATACCATACAGTTTGGTCCATCTGTCATTTAGGACATCATTGCAGCTGTTTCAGGAAAAGAAAAGTTGAAGGATAAAGCAGCAAGTGAGCCCCAAGTACTATATGTAGAAATCTAAGAGTTTGATTTAAAACCCAGGAGTAATCCATCCCTTCTGCAAATCTTACACTGCATCTCAAGTAGCCAGGAGCATTCCTGCTCAGTTTTGGGGTATTTTGATGGTTTTGACAAAAGGCATTTTACAGGCCAGGCGGGGGTTCACGGCAGGGATAAGGGGTCTGCAGATGCAAGCAGCAGCTGTTGCCTCCCAACGCTCTTCTGAAGGGGACTCGGAGCAGCTCAGCCAAAAATGACACAGACATTTGTCCCTGTGCTCCCATAGGAGCTGTGGCAAAGCTCCAGGGTGAGGCAAGGGAATCCTGCGTGATGGAATCCCACAGCTTCTGAACCCATGCCAAAGAATGAGTTTAAGTAGTGGGAGACCTGTGGTTAAAAGGCTTTCCTGGTGGCATCACTGTCCTGATGGGGAATAGAGTTGCAGGTTACTTGTGTTTCAAAAGGGCATTAAAGTACCAGCAGTATAGTGACATGTGTTTTATCAGCAATATGGTAGTGTCACTTTGGTATTGTAATTATCTGGTATTTTTTACTGGTTTTGCTGTTGTGGTGGTAGTGGTGGTGGTGGGTTTTGGGGCTTTGTTGTTGTCATTTTTGTTGTTGGGGTTCTTTTGTGTTGCTCTGGTTTGGTTTGGTTTTTTTCGTTTAGTTTGCTTTTGCTTGGGTTTTGGGGGGTTTTTTCTTGTATTATTGTTTTGGTTTTTTTAATAACCAAACACCGTGGTTGAAATTTTTAAAGTTTTGTTTCTGCTCTGGCTGACATTTTTTGGTTTTGTTTCAGCTGGAATTTTGCAGGTTGAGTGCAGGCTATGTAAAACCTTTTTTTTTTCCCGTGCAAGCACATATAGTCATGCACACTCAAAGGTGTCAGTATTTTAATTAAGCAACTCTGACATGTAGCAAAACCAAACCTGTAGATGAGGAATATGCCTTTATTTTCAGACACATAGTCAAGTGAACACCCACAAACAGGAACTCCAGTATCTCAATCATTTAAGCACCAGTATATGTGTGTGTATAGGAATATAAAACACAATTCAGTTGTTTCTTTTAATTTCATCCAGAGAGTTTTGGTGAATGGTTACAGGTCTAGTTACAAACTATTTTGAAATAATATTTATCAGCTATGGTGTGGAATTTTGATTTTGTAATCCTATTGGGATTTGGGGCAGATATTTCCTTCCTCTCTCTAAAAAAGCATTGAAGGATTGAAAGCAACTTCTGGCTTTGACTTTGGCTCCTGTAGCAGGAGTGGCACATGAAAACCAGAGCTGTACACAAATGAACAACACAGCAGTATGAAAACTGTTGTGTAGTTGCAGAGCCAGAGTGCTGGACCTTGGCTGGGCAAAACTGGGTTGTTTTAGAGTAGAACAAACCTTACTTTTGCCATCCTTAGCCTTGTTTAGTTACCTTTTTCACTTCCTTGACTGCGTTGCTGCTTGTGTTTGGGAGGAGGGACAGTAGCCAAGGTGTGGGTGAGAGCAAATGCAGATGGTTATGGAGGACATGGTTGGTTTTGAAGGACGGACTTGGGTGCATTGAAATGAGAATATTTATTTCTCATGTGAGCTGTGCAACAGCATAGTGGGGGTCCACCCTATGTGCACTGCTTTCAAAAGCAGACCACCAGAAAACACTGGAGCATGATGCTTGAAGAACTGGAGAGGAAAACATGGCTCATGTGAAAGGAAAAAGGGAAAGAACCAGAAGTCTTAATGATGAAAGAAACGTGTCCTTTCCAAGAAACAGAAAAAAGCAGTCCCACAGTAGGAATGGCAGTTCCCAGCTCATCCTGAGCATGATTAGGAGAATGTAAATAACTAAAGATTTTCCATAAAATGGGATCAGGACATAAGGGGTTTGGTTGCAATAGTAAAATCCTTTTTAATCTTTAAACAAAACCTTATCATTACATGTGCCCCTAAGCTGATTTTTGGATGGACTAAACTGAAATTAATGCTGCAGCTGACGACCTTCTTGCCAGAGGCAGCCTGGCACTGCACGGATGGAGGCTGAGACCCCCTGTCCCCCCTTCCTCTTCACAGGCTCCAGTCTTTTAGGCATTTAGGGGGACCCCCCAGGTCTGCATTTGTGCAGCCCCCATCCCACGGTGAAGGGATGAAAGCTGCCCAGCTGTCGCCCTTTGCAGGCTGTGGTTGTGTTTCTGGCTTCAGCCCTTCCCTCTTCCAGAGGAGGAGGCCGCTCCCACCCTCATTACCCTCATTTGTACCCTCAGTGCATTCATGGCCAGCGTGCTCCTGCTTTGTTCCCAGCTGGGCTGTCCTGTGGCTTAACCAGCTCTCTCTTGTCCTTGGAGTGTAATCCCCTTACAGGCAGGTTTATATCCCTCACCCCTCCTTATCCCGCTTCATGCCAGGCTTTGGAAGCCACGCATCTCAACTCCTGCTCAAGAGACTCTCCAGGGCCTCGTCATCCCGGGAGTCCTTCCATGGACCTGTTGCAGCATCGCCTCAGCTTTCTCGAAACAGCCTCCTCTGGAAGTCCCTTTCCTTTGGAAATGAACAGCCTCCTCTGGCAATTCCTTGCCTTTGGAAATGCACCACTGGGTTGCATGAGCCTTTTTCTGTATATGTGTGCCATGAGTGGTTCCTCATAAACACCATGGTCAGCTGGCATTCAGAAATCCTTTTCCTCCACTATTATTTGCAATTTTAGAAGCTTGAAACTGCTGGAATTGTTCCCAGCACCATGACCTTGCATTCGGTACTACTGAATTTATCATCTCACACTTCAATGCCATATTCTGCTTTTTCTGAAGGTTATTAGGACCGTAGTTGTTTGAATAAAAAATGGTTCTGAGTTTCACACCACTGCTGTTGTGTGCAGTGACTAATGAGCTTGTACATCTCTTTTTACATCCAAGTGTTTTTACTGCTAAATCCAAACTTTGTAAGGCTGTTGCACGTGCAGGGAGGAATTTATGTGCTGACTGATCCACTGAAATTACCAAAACTCCTTCACCAGGGTCTCTCTCAAAGTCTTCTCTGCCCTGGTCAGTCCTGAGGAACAAGGGAGTCTTTCCACTGGAGTCTGACTCAGCCTGGGCTTTGAACACAGTGCTACTCTCATGGGCATGGATAGC
This sequence comes from Cnemophilus loriae, assembly GCA_013397755.1. Lineage (NCBI taxonomy): Eukaryota > Metazoa > Chordata > Aves > Passeriformes > Corvidae > Cnemophilus > Cnemophilus loriae. The sequence continues at coordinate 145,889 of VZTF01006642.1, read as the reverse complement.
ACTAGAGGCTATTTTTCAGCGTGTTTAATTTTATGCCTTTACTTTGTTCATGTAAGGATTATAGAAGTTTAGATTTTGCCTTGATTTACTAGGAGACAAGCAAACAACAAGAGCATTTAAGAAACAATAGAGTATTTAAGTACGGCATAGTCCTGTTTCAAAACATTTTATTCTCTTGCATTTTTTATCATTTGAAGTCTTATATCTCAGTAAAATTGGTGAACTGTTTTAAAGTTTGAGGCCAAGCTACGTCATGCTGTGTAAACAACGTTTCTGTCACCTCGGTGTATTGCTACTGAAGGGATTTAGAAGTGTGAGTATGAGGGACAGCTGCTACATTTAAGCTTCCAAAAACTTTCAGGCCCCACAGGTAAGTATTCTCTGGCTGTATCACTTTGCTGATGATCAGTTAGTTCCTTCTATTCTGTGTACTACTAGACCTTCAAAACAACCACAATTCCTCTGGCTAGGAGTGTGCCTTAGCCTTGCAGAGTGGAATGCTGCTTTTGAAGTCTCCACTCTTTAAGTTCTTTTCCCTGAGATGTTCAGTCATGCATATTTAAAGCTACATTTCAAGAAATTAGGTCTGAAAATTCCCAGCAGAAATGTATTTTTGCGTTTTATTTTTATCCAGAGATGACCACATTTTTGTCTGCAAGCTGGCTTAAAAGATACATCAATTAATAGAGCCACTGGTGATTAAACTGCAAAGCAGAATATCTTCTCTCGTTTAATGAAGTATCTTACATAAAAATAAGTATAATTCTCATGATAAAGAACTTAATTTTACTGACATTTCCAACTTTTTTTCTGAAAGTGCAAGGTGTAATAAAGCTGCATCTTCAGCATAAGAATATGGCTGTTTATTATAACTATTCATCATGGGCATGATATTAGTATAGAGATCAGGTCCCAAATGTCCTTATTCTTCCTGAATCTTCCTACAAGTGGCATGTAATCAATTGTTTCCTTATAGAAAAATTCTCAAAATATAGGTATTTTCACTGTATTAGCAAGAAAATTTTAGTTTTGAGCAATGCTGCAAGGTTGTTTTCAAGCTCTTCTCTCCCCACTGCAGTCCTTGTTAGTGCTCTTAGGACTTCTTGGGCCATGTCCAATTTTTTATCCTGCAGCAAACAAAATTACTGCGATGTTTTCTTCCCTGCTGTTCATTAAATGATCACTGGCCTCTTTGGGTTGCAAAGAGAAGGTTGCACTCACCTCTACGTGATTTTTAATCTATTTTCCATACAAAGTAAGTGATACAGTCCTGCTCCAGCCTGCAAGGAAAGCACTATTAGACCTTGGTGTGTGGTTGGTGTATGGATGGGTGGGGGTGCTGGGAAACAGCTGGGTTGTTTATAAAATGTTCACGTCCTTTCAGAGGTCATTTAACTCTGTAGTTGACAGAGGCACTATTAAAGTTAGGGATTAGTACACACTCTGTTGTCTGCAGAGCTGGTGCCAGATCAGCTCCAAGATAATTTGGTGTTTATTTTGTCTTCTGTGTGAGAGTCAATATTTCAATTTCTTTTCTTTTTCTTTTTTTTTTTTTTTTTTACCAGCACTACAATTTGACCCCTGAGGACCTTAATCTGATGGCAGCTCACTTGAGACAACTATTCATATACTTGTAATAGTGTCCCAGCTAGGACAAAAACTGAAAATTAAAAATACTTTTGAAAAGGAAATAGGATAGTAGTCCACTTACAGAAAGGAACTGTGTGAGAACAGGTTGTTAAGCTTGATATCAGTGTGTCTAATCAAAACCTCCTCCACTGTATTTCAGGGCAGATCCAGTGGTTGTACCCTGACTTGGGTGCACTGGATACTCAGCTCTGACCTGGTGGTGACGTGAGAGCAGAGGCAGCATCCCCGTTGCTGTGGTTTGCATGTGCTGGTATCCCTGACGATGGTTTTCCACAGGGAGGATGTGGACCAGGAGTTTTAAAACACAGGACTCTCCGTTTTGCACAGAAGCAGCAAGGGCTGTGGTGGATAATCAATTTTGTGACAGCAGCTAGCTCTAGATGGATGCTGAGCAGCAGGGATCATAACTCAAACAAATTCCTGAGGTGAGGGGATGAAGCAAGATTCGTTGTGCTGGACATCCCACACATGCAACAGCAAGAGAAAACCCTGAGCCCAGAGCGTGGCAGCCTGCCCAGGTGAGACAGGCAAGGGATCGCAGAGAGGAATGTGAATTAATCTTAAGGCGTTTTTCCTTTCAATCCTTTTGGCTGTGGGTTTTTTTTTTTTTTTGGAAGGAATTATTTACATGTAAAACTGTAAGGAATGAAGAAGAAGAGGGACAGGCCTGAGTTACAAGAGCAGAGGGACAAAATAATCATGTTAGGTACTGGAGGAATGTATTAAGAAATGGTGAAGTCAGGAACTAGAAGACACTAGAACAGCTACATACAAGAATTGCCACTGCAGGTGTTTTCTCCTACACAGTGACCTTTACAGGCTGTCTCTCAGTTCGCAAAGAGGCCAGAAATGGTTATTTATTGGCTTGCAACTTGTTGCCTTCCTCCAATGATACCTTTCATGGCATTTTCATTTCCTGTTCACTCCAGCAGAGATCAGTCCTGTGCAAAGGTGACCCAAGTTGGGTTTGCAGGTGTAGTCAAGATCAGCAGGTGTGAGGACAGAGAACTGAGGTGTGTTGCTGGCTTACATGCATTTCCATGTACTGTTGTGTCTTTGCCTAATGTTTTTCCCCTGCCTGTGAAGAGCTGACATTGAAGCTCAAAGGAAGATTTATATGAGTTTGAGTTGCCTGCCTGCCTGATGAGAGCCCAGGGGCTGAGGCAGGAGAAGGCTCAAAGCCAGCCACTCCCAGTGCTTGACAAGCTATAAGGCAAGAACATTTTGAATGTGATCCACTCCCTATTTTGGGAAAGTTATAAAATTTTCAGAGGTAGGCCAGTTATTTTTAAGCCTCTCTGGACATGCTTTTAATGCAGGATTTGTTCTGGATATTGTCAAGGTCGGACGTTTTCTTTGTGAAAAAGTTTCCCTCCTTCGGGGAAATGTCTGGAAGAGCTAATTAGCTGTGTGCCTTGGTCCTCTCTCATTTCCTCCCAGCCTCCCAACCAGGAGCACTCTTTGCTGGGTTAGGAACTGGTTGGATGGCCGGGCCCAGAGAGTGGTGGTGAACGGTGCTGCATCCAGCTGGAGGCCAGTCGCTAGCAGTGTCCCTCAGGGGTCTGTACTGGGACCAGCTCTGTTTAATATTTTTATTGATGACATGGATGAGGGCATTGAGTCTTTCATTAGTAAATTTGCAGATGACACTAAGCTGGGAGCGTGTGTCGATCTGTTGGAAGGTAGGAGGGCTCTGCAGAGAGACCTGGAACGGTTGGATGGATGGGCAGAGTCCAATAGGATGAAGTTCAGTAAGTCCAAGTGCCGAGTCCTGCATTTTGGCCACAATAACCCCCTTCAATGTTATAAGCTGGGGACAGAGTGGCTGGACAGTGCCCAGGCAGAAAGAGACCTGGGGGTACTGGTTGACAGCCGACTCAACATGAGTCAGCAGTGCTCCTTGGTGGCCAAAAAGGCCAATGGCGTCCTGGCCTGTATCAAGAATAGTGCGGACAGCAGGACCAGGGCAGTCATTCTTCCCCTGTACTCGGCACTGGTGAGGCCACACCTCGAGTGCTGTGTCCAGTTCTGGGCCCCTCAGTTCAGGAAGGACACTGAGAGGCTTGAACGTGTCCAGAGGAGGGCAACAAGGCTGGTGAGGGGCTTGGAACACAAGCCCTGTGAGGAACGACTGAGGGAGCTGGGGTTGTTTAGCCTGGAGAAAAGGAGACTCAGACGTGACCTTATCACTCCCTACAACTCCCTGAAAGGTGGTTGTAGTCAGGTGGGGGTTGGTCTCTTTTTCCAGGCAACAGCTGACAGAACAAGAGGACACAGCCTTAAGTTGCGCCAAGGAAAATATAGGTTGGACATTAGGAAAAAGTTTTTTACAGAAAGAGTGATAAAATATTGGAATGGCCTACCTGGGGAGGTGGTGGAGTCACCATCCCTGGATGTGTTTAAAAAAAGATTGGATGTGGCGCTCGGTGCCATGGTTTAGTTTAGTTGAGGTGTTGGGACATGGGTTGGACTCGATGATCTTGAAGGTCTCATCCAACCTGGTGATTCTGTGATTCTGTGATTCTGTGTGATTCTGTGATACTAAACCTATTGCTAGACCTTTCAGCTTCAGCCAAGATGGGCTGAGATAGTTCTTGTCTGCCTTCCCTGGCTTCATTCATTTTATGCACAGCCTTTCTCTAGCCTGTTTGAGGAGAAGGTTGCAGGAGAGCTGTGCAGAGACAGCGTGCCTCTACCAAAATGCAGAGAGGCTGGTGTTTGGAAAAGGAAGTATTTGGAATTGAGAAGCTGAAAATACCAACAACATGGTCATTTTCCTTGCATCTGACTCTTTGCTGCTGCTTTGAATTTCTTTCTAAGTTGCATACATTTTGCATTATTTGTTAAATAAGGTTGAAAGGTGAAAAATGGTTGAAAATATGAAAAGAAATAGAATAATTATACCTACAGTGAGATCCTCATTAGTGAAGTTGCCATCCTGAATCTCAGTTCTGTAGATAAAGAACTGGTTCAGAGAAATGCTGAGCTCTTCCTGTTGCTTTTGGGAGTAGTAGGGATTGCTGTGTGCTCTGCAGCAGTCAGGATTGGCTTCCAAGTTTTGTTTTGACAGAGCTTAGGAATCAAAATAGCTCACATCATTAATGAACAGGAGGACATGAATTATGTGGACAAATAAACTAGCAATTCCTGCCGCACATTTATCTTCGCCTCTGTAATTGACAAACTTTAAATGTTCCATACGGCAGCCCCGAGTATAAATAAGGGTTTGAATTAGGGTCTTGAATCTCTGTGGATGCGAGGTGTAGAACCTTTCATGCTTCCTGTATCAGCAGCAGCAAACTTTATATCATGCCACCAGTGCTCTGTGGGCTTTGGGGTATGAAGATAACAGACTCTTTTAGGAGTGGAGTGCACTCAGTTGAAAGGAGTACATAGTGTTTTCCTGCCTAATTCTGACAATTAAAGACTGCACTTTCAGAAGTTATTTTCTGAATACTCCTCTCTGCATACTTTGCTGCTGTTACCTAAAAAAAAGGGTTGATAGTTTGATCTTTGTTCTGGCACTATTAAAAGAAGTAATTCTCAGACATTTTTCTGTTGCCTTTTATTGAGAAACTGCATGTGTTTAGTATTAGTTCTGATTTCAGCAATGCCCCGCGTTATCAGGACATCACTCTCCCTGTGTCCTGTAAAGCTGTGGCACATAGCCTTGTGGCAGTGCTGTTGGCCACGTCTTTCTGTGTATGTCTCTTAAAAGCAGTTGGTTTATTGGGCAAGTGAAGTTAGAGCTGACAGTCAGTTCTGTTGTATTTCTGCCTGCCTGTTGCATGTGAACTTTTCTGCCACATCCAGAACTGGGGGCAGTATTGCAGGTAACATTGGAAACATCTGTATTAATGCTGAAGGAAGGTAAAAGGGCTAGAAAGCCTGCCTTTGACTGAAATCAGGGATTGGTGGGATGTGCTTGTGATACCATGCCAGAGGAGAGACAAGAGGTAGAGCTGGGGGGATTTTTTTTTTTTTGTGTTAAGCCAGAACAATCCAATTTGTCTAGATTAAAGCACTCTGTGGGAACATCTTGATTTCAGTGGAGTTTTTCTTAGAAAATGTCCAGATGGCCCACCTGCTTCATTTCCTGCCATCTCATCAGTCAAGGGCTTCTGGGGTATGTTTGCTGAGCCTGAGCTCAGAGGCACTGAAAAGTGAGACCTGCTAGTGCTAAACAATGTGATTTCTACTTGCATGTAGCCTTTACAATCCTTGCCCTACTTGGATATCTCCTATATTGTTTTTTTTTTTTTTCTTTTAACCTTTAAAATTTTGGCCTAAATGAAGGGCAGGACTAATAATGTTTTATGGAATGCTGCATCTCAGGTTTCTTGGCTGAAGAAACACGAGTCGAGGGGCTTCCACTGCAGTGAACTTTCATAAGGAAGATATCATCTACCTTTGATGAAATCCAGGATGAAATAGCTTTCTAATAATGTTGCAGACTAGAGAAAGAGTACAGAAAAGAAACAGAAGGTGCAGGGAAAATCCATCAAAACAGTGTGGGGGGCGGGACAGTGTGCAAGCGTGAAAAAGAGACAACTGAAACCAGCACAAACCACTTGCAAGCCCATTTGTGGACACAAAACCTGTCTGAGTTTCTGGGGCTTGTTATGATCATAGGAACTTTTTTTAAGCATGGATAAATCACACCAGCCCTGGCTGCTGGTAGAAATCTCTCTCTAGTGATGTTGTCTGGTTGGGAGTGGATATGAGCTTTGCCTGTTTTATCCAGGGTGGGCTATTATTGCTTAAACCAAGGCTTGTATAAAGTCCAAGGAAAACTCCAGAGTTTTTTTCTGAATCTGAGGCATTGGATAAGTTTGTGACAGGCCTTGAAACCTGGTACTTTGGGTAGTTTTTCTCTTTTGCTTTCCCTTAAAAACACCAAAGGACAAGATCCCACACCTCTTTACATTTAGGTAGGATGTCTCTGGCAGTTGCTTTTTGGAAGCAAACTTCTTCCTTTTTTTTTTTTGGTTTTTCTTTCCTTTGCAAATGCTTGTTTTTCTGTAGCACTCCAGGTGTCTCATTTGGGGCATCATGGGCTATGCAGCTGCCAGTTCATTTCTTCTGTGTCTGCTGAAGATCTGGAGTGGGGTTGTGACACCCTTCTCACAGGCTGTATCTGTCATAGCATTTCCAGGATAAATCTTAAAATTCTTGCAGGGCCATATAAAGACCAGGTTTTGCTGTAGAAGTCTGCTGGTGGAATGTGACTGCTGCTCTTGTGCTCCCTGTGTGCTGGCTCTTGCAGGTGTTTGTAAATAAAGTTGCTCTGGATGCTGAATGCTCAGAGGAGCTCTAAAGGTTGAAGGGCTGGGGACAGAGTGGCTGGACAGTGCCCAAGCAGAAAGGGACCTGGGGGTACTGGTTGACAGCCGACTGAATATCAGCCAGCAGTGTGCCTTGGTGGCCAAGAGGGCCAACGGCATGCTGGCCTCTATCAGGAATGGTGTGGCCAGCAGGACCAGGGCAGTCATTCTTCCCCTGTGCTCGGCACTGGTGAGGCCACACCTCGAGTGCTGTGTCCAGTTCTGGGCCCATCAGTTCAGGAAGGACGTGGAGACGCTTGAACGCGTCCAGAGGAGGGCAACGAGGCTGGTGAGGGGCTTGGAACACAAGCCCTGTGAGGAACGTCTGAGGGAGCTGGGGTTGTTTAGCCTGGAGAAAAGGAGACTCAGAGGCAACCTTATCACTCTCTACAACTCCCTGAAAGGTGTTTATAGTCAGGTGGGGTTGGTCTCTTTCTCCAGGCAGCAACTGACAGAACGAGAGGACACAGCCTTAAGCTGCACCAAGGGAAATATAGGTTGGATATTAGGAAAAAGTTTTTTCACGGAAAGAGTGGTTAAATACTGGAATTGTCTGCCCAGGGAGGTGGTGGAATCACCATCCCTGGATGTGTTTAAAAAAAGACTGGATGTGGCACTGGGTGCCGTGGTTTAGTTGAGGTGTTAGGGCATGGGTTGGACTCGACGATCTTGAGAGGTCTTTTCCAACCTGGTGACTCTGTGATTCTGTGATCACTCTCCTCCGACTGACAGGATATCTGAAATACTTTGTACATCTCCTGTATCATCATTGTCTGAATTGAAACTTTACAGTGGGAAGGGAGTGGGGAAGACTGGGGTGGGATTGTGCATTGGAGGAGGTGCTCTGAGTTTCCTTTTAGACCTTTCAGGTGTAAATGGATCCACATCACTCTGCTTTTGCAACTTTTGCAGCCTGACCCACAGGTCACAGAATTAGGCTGGTGGAGAGATTTTGGGTCAAAGGAAGGAGATAGAGGTAGAGTGAAGGGAAGATGTGTGTACTGATGGTGAGTGTCAGAAGCAGTCTCTATTCCTGCTGCCTTGTTCTCAGGCCAGCACTGCCCTGGTCTTCTGTCTGCCCATGTCTCTCCTGCTTTTAAAGAAGAATCTAAAAACCAAACCAGAAACCAGTACATTCATTGTTCCCTGGACTGTGTGAGGGCACAGAGAGATAGTGATAAAAAGTGTGTCTTGGAAATAAGGAAATGAGGCTTGCCTTGGGGTGGAGGTAGGCATTAGTCATACCACTGCTTGTGCTCTGTTAAATAAAGGTTATGAAAAGGTATGTAAGGAAGTCTTACGGTTTTTCTTCTTCACAAGCAAAATTCCAGCCAGCACTGCTGCAACCTGAGGTGCATCCTCAGAGTGTCTTTGTGGAAACATCCCATCCCCTCTGCACTGTGCCAAGCTTGCTAGGGGCTTAGACCTCCCAACAAACTCAGGGATTTCCTTAAATCCCTGTAAATCAGAGCTCTATTAAGAAGCAGAAGGGGAATAAACCACCGAGAGGCTTTCCTCCTTTTTTCCAAAGTCTGTGTGTGCCATAAATTGAATAGGCCCCCTCTGAGACCTAGGGAAACCAAACTCTTAAAATGCATAGTAAAGGGTTAGTAATTGTTTCGAACAGCCAACTAAAAATGCTTTTCATTACAAGGCTTGAGCTCTCTTTCATATGTGAAGCTGCTTGTTCATTTTGGCAGCGAAGGCTGCTTTTATGCCTCCCTGGGGACAGTGGTGAAACTTCCAGCAGCTTAGGCATGGAAACCAGCCCTTTGTGGAACTGGAGGCGAGAAACCAAAAGTTGTTCTGCAGATTTCCCAGTCCCCTGCAGCTTGCCTTCAGATTTTGCTGATTAATCCGCTTTTGTTCAGGAGAAGGAGAGGTGAAGACAGTGCTGTGCAGGGATGGAACCAGACTTGGCGAGGGCATTTGATGTCTGTGGGTTGGTAGGCTCCTAAGTGATTTTTTTCTGACATTCAGCTCTTGGGTGCAAGAGCAAGGATTCAGCATTTTTCACACAGTTGTACTGAAAGATGGACAAGAGCTAGATTTAATCTTACTGCCACTGTGAGCAGGAGAGCACAAGTCTCTGCTAATCCTGTCCCAAAGTGGCAGCAGAAATGCCAGTGCCTGCTGAGGCTGATCAAGGGGAGCAGGGGACACTCAGACAGAGGGACATGTGGAGCTGGCCACGTCTCTCAGTGGGCTGCAGGAGCAGAGATCTGTTCCTGCAGGCGGTACACTGCATCCTCCCTTGGCAGTCATTAGTCTTAGACGTTTGTCCTTCAGTGGCGGCCTTAATGTAACATTTCCAGATGCTGGAATTTAATTTTGTCTGTCCATCCCTCTGGAGTTCGTAGAAGTCTTGAGGCTTCCTTCTGCCAACAGCACGGCACCAGCGAGTCCTTTCAGGATCACTGTGTGCTGACTTTGGATGCCTTCCCCCGTGGCTCCTGACACGTTTCCCCCCTTGCTTTGCAGATCACCGGCGTTATCCTCCTCGCGGTCGGCGTCTGGGGCAAGCTCACCCTCGGCACCTACATCTCTCTCATTGCTGAGAACTCCACCAATGCCCCCTACGTGCTCATCGGGACGGGCACCACCATCATCGTCTTCGGGCTCTTCGGCTGCTTTGCCACTTGTCGTGGCAGCCCATGGATGCTGAAGCTGGTGAGCAAACCCAAGTGCCTTAGGAGGGGAAGAGGTTTTGTCAGTGAACTGGGATTCCCCCCACCCCCTGAGAGATGTTGGTGCTGCTTTTTAGGCACATAAGCTAGATTTTAATCTGTATGTTCAATGTGTGGGCCTTTTGGACAAAGGGGGGAAAAGATTCCCCTTTGCCAAAACCAGTTTTTAATTGTCTATGACTAATTTTTGCAACCACATGGCACATAGGCCCAGGTGTTTGGAGCAGGGTGGAATGCTGCTGAATTGCTCTGCGAGTTGTTCCACAACCATTCTGGTTTTCTGTGAGCCACATCATGAACATATTTACAATCTTAAAGATGCCCAAAGCATCATAAATGTGAAATTCTTCTGAACTGTATTTTAAGGGGTCAGTTCAATACCCTGATGTGAAATTATGGAAAGAATAGTTGGTACCTCATAAAAGCACACCAGCCTTTCTTTTTCTCCTAACATTCACTAGGCTAGAACAATTCAACCCAAAAAGCAGAGCACTGTATAGTATGTTTGGCCTCATCTCAAAAGCAGCAGGGGCTCGAGGTGCACTGATCAGAGGTAAACCTGTAGTCCCCCAGTCCACTCCAGCCTCCCTCTACATGAGTTTCGCTGTTCTGGATTTTCCAGCCTACCTTAAAATTCAAAATAACTACAGGTTAAACAAACTTACAAGATAAACCATGTTTCTAGGAATATTTAGGAGCAAAATACTGCATGTGCAATGATTTGAAGGGTGGAAATAGCACTTGTGAAGCACTGAAGGAGTGAGAAAGGGCTTGGCAGTGCAATGCATCTCCTGCTACAGTATTTTGGGACTGATTTTCTAAGGAGATGGGATGATTTTGCTCCAGTTTAAACTGCATTTTAAAAAAGAAAGGACATCTTAAAGACAGTTAATTTCCCCAAATGATGGCAAGAAGGAGAAGGGGAGAGGTAGCAGCTGCAGTTCCACCAGCTGGTGGCCAGCTGGCAAGTACCTCACTGCTGTCTCTTGCTGGCGATGTGCTGTCAGGGCATGTGCAGAGGCTTGCTGCAGTCTAGATGGGAAAGGGATAAAGGTGAATGATGATATAAATCCATAGGAAATTAGGCTCTGCTGGTTGCTTCAAAAGTCATGTAACTTTCTTAAAGCTATGCCACTAACAGTAGCACGTGCTGTTCCAAGCATGTGAGTTTATTTTCATTGTACATGTAAGAAATATTTCTAAACTTCTTTTCTCTCCTGAACAGACAGTGATTTGGCAGCTGCATTAATTGGACACATTTTTTTTTCTCGTTCTGCCTTCACTGTTGTCCTCCTTTCCCCAATAACCTTTCATTAATGCTAAATTTCCCTTTCTCCACTAAATCCTGCTAGGTCTGAATTTTATTTAAAATGTTTCCTTTCGTAATTAACAGTTACTTAGCAGGTGGAGTAAAAAGGTAATTTTTCCTCCAGAAGATTAGGCCCCAACTTCAAATTTTACTATCCCACTTCTCATTTTTTCTTTACCTTCTTTATTTCTGCTTAAATACATTTTTAATACTTGGAGAGTGCTTACACTGCAAGCACTGTTTTCAAGGTTTGTTTAGCTCCTGATCCAAATGCTGCACCTAAAGCCAGGCATGGACCTTGGCTCAGCAAAGTATTTGGAGCATATGTCTAGTGTTACTGTGAGAATATTTCCAGTGAAGGCAATGTTTCTGTTCATTCATTGGAGAAACTTCAGCAATCAGGCAGCAAATCCCAGTCTGGCAGTGAGATAGATAAACACAAACCAAAACACCTGGGGAAGCCTATTTACCTTAGCAGAGCACCGTGCAAACAGGAAAGGGTCTGTTTGTATTCCCTATTGCAAGGTCAAAACCTGAGTGATTTGGATTCATCTCTGGCATGTGAGTGTGTTTTAATTTATATAAGAATGCTAAGGAAAGTGGGAACAGAAATGTCAGAAAAGCCAGTAATTAAGCAATATATATCAGTTGTGAGTTGTACAAACACATGTACTACATTCAGGTCATAACCTGTGTATCTCCTCCAGAAGGCCTTTGGTTTCTTAACATCTTTGAAGGGTGCCTAGAGGGGAAAGTTACATTTTATGTGATAATATCTGTGCTGAGACAAAAGCCTATCACACTCTGACTTCTCTTGCCTCCTGCCTTTTCAGTATGCCATGTTCTTGTCCCTGGTGTTCCTGGCTGAGCTAGTGGCTGGCATTTCAGGGTTTGTCTTTCGCCACGAGGTAGGTGGAAATGTGCTGAGTTTGCATCTGGCAGCGCCTCCCTGAGCAGGAGCTGCTGAGAAGTTCCCTGGAGCGTGGAGAATGTGTGGGGCGCTGAGCTCGGCGGCTCCAGCACATCCCCAGGGATGTGGCTGATGTGCAACAATGACTTGTACAGCTCTTAAAAACTGATGCGATTCCAAATGAAGGGATTTAGCCAAAGCTCTTGCCCTCAGCTGCCTGATGATTTACTCTGGAGCGATCAGGTTTTGTGTGTCCACCATGTAAGATCTTCTTTACTCTTTTACATATGCTGAGGGCTGCAAAATAGATTAAATGCTTTTCTAAACACAGCTTTTTCAGCCAGGCAAGTGCTGGTTTATACAAGTCAGAGTCCACTTCTGCATCANGGGAGAGAGGGGGTGGGGAGGGAGTGGGATGGGATTTCATTTCTATCTTGAGAATAAGGAGAGATTAGAAGTAGAGTGAGGTAGGAAAGTGGGACAGGAAGAAGCTTTTAAAAAGCGTGATGGTCTAGATTTGTAGTAACACTTCTGCTTTATCCACTGTAATCAGGTCTATCTCTGGCTGTAAGTCCATGGACCTACATGCCACTGGTGCTGAACCAGAACAACCCCAGAGACCCTCCTTGTCTCTTCTCTTTGTATTAGCTGGTTTTCGAGTCTCCTCTTCCAACATGATATTTCCATTGCTATAGAGCTTGCTGGTGTCCACCCTTGCAAGGGGTGGATTGTTTCTAATGTGGTCCTGAGATGCCTGTCCACCTGCTGAGGATTCCCATTTCATCCCACCTAACCTGCAGCAGCCCCAGTGTCAGACTGCTCCCTTTTGGGAGAAGCAGTCTCCTGTGAAGGCCACAGCCACGCGGGTTGCCCACATCATCTGCTTCCCAGCCCCTTTCCCACCCAGTCCAAGTGCCATTCCCAGTGATGTGCCAGACCTTTTCCAGCTGAGTGACCTCTTGTTCCTTACTCAAATGCCTTTGGTGCTGGGGGATTCATGTCTTCCTTTGGTGCCACTGGCTTGTGTCCCCAGGGTGTTTGCACAAGCTTTGGCTCCCACCTGGCATCCGTGAGCACAGAGAAGCACGCAGTCTCCTTCAGACTTAGTGCTGGAACAAAGTGTTTGGGGAAAAAAGCATAAAACTATGTCTTTTTTTGCTAGGTTAAGTAATTTTATGGTATTTTTTTAAAACATGTTTGCTGGAGTAGTTTTGTTTCTGTGTCTGATACCCCACTGGAAAAGTAATGACTCCTGACAGTTAAGAAGGAGCTCTGCCAGCTCTAAAAACACCCTTAAAAACAACTGGGAAGGGCTAGTTCAGGTATCTTGGTAGGATATTTGGAAATGCATTTGCTTCCTGCAAAAACTGCTTCAGATGTTGTGCTTCTTGTTGCTCACGTGGGCTGGTTTTTTTCCCTCACCCTCACAGATCAAGGATACTTTCCTTAGGACATACACTGAAGCAATCCAGAATTACAACAAGAACGATGAGCGGAGCCATGCAGTGGATAACGTACAGGAAAGTGTAAGTCTAAAACTGGATACCAAAAATTAGTCAATAGAGAAAGCACCCACTCAGATTTGATCCCAGAACGTGAAGTTTGGATGGTTCGATCTGCAAGCTGTATTTTGCAAGCAAAATTAGAGGCTGGCAAAACTAATATAAAGGAAAAGTATTTCAGCTGAAATGCTTGCCCAAGATGCCTAAATTTTAGTGAGAAAGCTGTCTGATAAACGCAGGGCCTGTCCCACTGGCTTGTTGTTGGTCCCAGATCTTGAATTAGGTTTAGGGGGCAGTTCTATTCCTAAAGAACACATCTTGTTCCTAAGGGAATTTGCCAATAAGATTATAAAGTGTTTTAAATTTGAGCTGGATGGGACAGGATTTTATAATCTTGCATCCTGTATCACTAATAAACTGCAGCAGTTCTCTTCATAAGTACAGTGAGAGGCTGGCAAAGGAGACCTAGTGAGCTAAGGAGAAAAGCTGGATATATTTTCCCCAGAGGAAAATAGAGTGGAAAACTGCTGAGGCTGGCAGTGAAAGCTGTTCAGGAGGGATGGAGTAGGAGCTTGGTGGAAGAGCCTTTCTGACTCTTGGAGGTGGTAGCAGGGCAGTGGAGGGTTGTTTTGCCTTCCAGCAGGGCACTGGGCTGGAGCAAAAGCCACAGCACAGCCAAACCAGTTGGGGATGCCACCCACAAGAGACCAAGTCCACCAACTACAACATAGAGTGACAAAATTCACATTTAAATTCCCCCTGGAAGCTCTACCATAGCAAGAAGCTATTCCTTCAGCTTGCAATGCATTCTATGAGCCAATTTGCTTTCCATATGATTGTAACTTGATGAATGGCTGAAATGTCAGTGTAATTGTGTTGATGACTTCTAGACCTTTAGAAACTACAGCTGTTATGTTGGACCCTTCAGCATGGTTGAAACTGTACTCTAACCTGGCTTCTCCTGGTTAGCAGGTTACTGCAGTGCTCTAAACTGAGTCTGTTCTGCTGTCAAATTGTCTGTTTGCATAATGTTAACCTGTATTTTAAATTTCTGATTCCTTGGAGTTGACCAAACTAAATAGTTCTGAGTAGTTTTTCAGTGTTTCTGTTGTAGCAAAATGTTCATTTCATTCATAGCTCTGTTTTTACACGGACTGCATTTATAAGCTCTTTCCATGCAGAAAATTCAGCACATGCTCCATATTTTTGAGTCTCTGTCTTCTAGCTTAGCATCTAAATCAGAACATCCTCCCCAATTTAGGGTTTTCTAGCTGACTTCCTAGATATACCCTGTGAACATATGGTCTCTTTCTATTCACAGCTCAGTGAATTGTCCTAGAAATTATTTTGGTGCGTTAGAGAGGCTTCACCTTATTGATTTGTACTAGTCTGAATCTGTATGTGTTACATGTAATTCTGTGTAATGCGTCGAGGTCTTGAATTTACAGGGTCATCTTTAATCAAATAAATAAGTAAAGAAAACAAACTAACAAAAAACCCAACAGACTGTCAACTGAAAAAGATGGGTTTATGGCTGGACCTTTGTCAAATGTTACAAATATTAGTTCTGCTCATAAAATACCTTCTTTTTAATAGGTCATCTGCTCCCACATTCTGTAAATTACATCCCTGATACTTTCGTAATTTATGGGGCAGGGGTGGTATTTGCTGTTCAAAACTTGAGGCGCCCTGCCTTTATTTTGATTATGAGCTTACGAAGTGGGCCGTGATAATTCTGTACTAGTTTTAATTCTGTTTTGTTTGTTTGTGTGTTTTAAACCTGCCTCTTATCCCTCCTAGCTGAGCTGCTGTGGCATTCAGAGCTACACCAACTGGAGCACCAGCCCTTACTTCTTCAAGCACGGCATCCCTACAAGCTGTTGCATGAACTCCAGTGACTGTAACACTCAGGATCTGCGCAACATGACCGTGGCTGCCACTAAAGTAAACCAGAAGGTACCAGTAACCTTGTGCCAGAGGCAGTTGTGACACCATCCAGCACCCCAGTGGAGTCTGTGGCTGCTTGCAATTGCATTTCATTTCAAATGGTTGGTTGATAATGTGCAAATAAGCCTGGAGTGATGGTAAGGATGGGCTTGGTCCTGCACTTGCTTCATTTTCTTTAAGCTGGCCTTTCTCAAATCCAATCCCAGGTGCAGCAGTTCTGAGAAAACACAGGTGATTGACAGTAAGTGTTGTGGTTGGTGGGTCCATCTACTGCAGTTAACATCTTTGAACATGTGGGGCTGCAAGCACAGCACAGCCAAAGTGACCTTTTCCCTGGGGTCACCTGAAGGAGCAGGTTGGGAAGACAGAAATAGGGTTGAGAATGCAAGCTGGGAGAAGAGGAAGAAAAGTAATAATTGGAGAATGAAAATACAGAAAACACTAAGAAAGGGAAGAATAAAGAGAAAATGATGCAGCGTCTATGCATTAGACACTGTGCTGAAGAAGTGCAACTCAAGTTATTGCTTCAAGTGCTACTGCGTCATCAATTCTTTCTTTCTCACTTGGAATTTGCAAGAGAGGGAACAGTTTGTTGGTAAGAGGAATGATATTGTGGACAAGTCACCATTCTAAGTTGCAGCATAGCTTAGTCAGACTTAAGGATTATTTTCTTTTCTGTTTTTATTTTCAGAGAGCTATTTAAAAAATAAATAGAAGTCCTGAGTAGACAACAGTGGAAATATGGAAATGCCCCTGTCTCTTCTATTTCTGCCTTTTTCACCTCAGCCACCTGTGACTCAGAAGGTTGGACTGGTGGCTGAGCACAGCCTGAAACATCTTTGAAAACCAGTCAAGTAGACAACATTTTCTGGCATGTATTGTGAAAGGGATACTAGAGGATTATTTTCCACTAAGCCTTTCTTTTTTTTTGCAATGGTTTGATGAGAGCCGCTTGTTGCAGACATATGTGGAATGTTGGTGGTGTCCATTGGTTGAGTAACTCACAGTCACCACCAGCAGAGTAACCTTTCATGAGTTTGGAGGGTGAGCCACCCTATTCAGTTGCTCTTTGTGAATTTGTACTAACTTGATATTTTTGTAGAAGTGAAAGGAAGGTGAGAGGCAGGGCAGGGTGGATCTAGGGTACATGCAGTACAGCCAGCACCCACTGAAAGCGTGGTGCCTCCTGGGCAGCCCACCCTGAGCCCCTGCTTCTGCTGCTCTTCCCAGCAGGAAAGCTTTCTGCTGTGACTGGTGTTCCACCAGCAGGTCCCAGCTCGGCGGTTCAGGACAGCCATGCACTCTGAACCTTTCCTGGCTGCATAACCATTTAGGTACCATTTGCATTCCCAGCACTGATCTAGTGTTTCCCCCAAGTGCCAGGTTTGCTCTGCGTGCACAGGGAAATCTCTGTCCACTTCTGAGTTCCTTGTGGCGCAGGATGCCTGCTGAATTGTAGGCAGTGACTGAGGGAGGAGTGTGTGCTAGTCCAGGGCTAGTAACACACTTCCAGCCATTCTTGCTCCTTGCTCTGCTGTCAAATGCCCAAGTCACGTGACAGAAAAGGACTGCTGATTCCTCAGGAAAGAGTTGAAGTAATTACTTAATTTAATTACCTAGAGGAAATTTGGATGTTTTCAAGTTCATGTGGTTTTGTCTCATTTTCTGACATAGCCATTGATAATCGAAAGTTGCAAATTTCTGTTCAGCAGTTGTGAGATCTTGGAGTTGTCTCAGACATTTGAGCAAAGTGGGATGCTTCTGAAAGGCACAGGGGAATAAAAAGCAAGAAGGAGGAAATATTGTTTGGCCTTGTCCTTTCACTTCAGATAGGTAGCAAATATCCTTGCCTCTGACCCAAGCCCCTTGCTAATCTTGGAAGCAGGCCCTTTGCTCTCTGTGTGTTGGAGAAAAAGGAAAATATATATTGCCTGTGTTGTGGAAGACTCTTCTCACCATGCCTGTGGACAAGTATATTTGGTTTACATCTTTTGGTGGATCTTGCAAAACTATCAGTAAAACGAGTTCTCTAGGAGCTAATCAAATTACTAGCAGTTTCTGAGGACTAATAATGAATTAACCAAAGAGGATTCAACTAATTATATAATTACAGGACTAAAAGACAGCATTCCTGCATTTTCTTTGCCAATTCTGACCCTAATTTGCTTAGTGACCTCGGGTTAATTATTTAAGCTCTCTGTTTCTTCATCTCAGACGGCACTAATACCTAACTTTAAGAGCTGTCATTAGGATTAGCTAATTAATGTTCATCTAGTGCTTTTAATCACAGTTCTTTACCAACAAACCTCAAGAACTATTTCTCTCTAAAATCTTAAGAAAGGAATGGATGCATGGAGTCAGGAAAGGTCAGATCCTTGCTAAACTGTCCCTTCTGTGCTCTGGATCTCTGGATCAGCACCCAGAGGTGCTCACACAGTGCTTCACACACTGCTGTCCTGTAATGCAGCTCGTGGGTGCTGCTGGCACTTTCAGTCCATGCACAGTAAGGACTGAGCAATTCAGACATATCTAAGCCTTGTACTTCAGTAAACAGATTGTTGTGGCTTGGGAAAACAAAGTCTTCAAGTGAAGAGAGTGATCAAAATTCTCCCACTGCATGTTTTGTTAACCAGATCTTCTGTCTCCCTCAAATTACCACTGTGCTTTGGTGTTGCATCTCTTGAAGGCTCTTCAACAGAATACATTTCAGAAGAGCTGGGAGAGCATTAAGCCATGTCAGACAGAATGAAAATACTGCTTGAGAAATCTAATCTCATTGCGTAAGACACGCAAACTATAGTTGCTTGATGGGTTAAATAAGCAAGCTTGAATCAGACTTTCTGTACACTGTGGTAAAACGTAGTTAATGTGTACACTTCAACATTTCAGAAATTAATCAGGACCGGCTGTGCTGGTCCTCAGCTACTATTAGGTTCAGCACTTCATTACTCTCAGGATTAAATGTCTTCTGACGTTACAAAAGAAGTTAAAGAAATGGTACAATTTATTTCATGAATTGCCTGTCTCTAATAAAGGACATTGTTTGTCCTTCTTGTTATTTTTCACAAGCACCTGATGCTCTGAGGTCATAAAGAGTTCCTACAGTGCTTGCAGAATGAGTGGTGTGTGGATGTAGGTGAAATGTGGAGACACTTCTCTCTTATGGGACAGGAGTCCAAACTGGGAAAGGCAACTCACTGTTATTTCTGAGTTTTCCAACTTCTGATAAAGTGGGTAAAGTTACAATGTATAAAATGCCTTAGGATTGGTCTTAAACTGTAGTGGTGTTGGTCATTTGAGGAAGGTGGCAAAAGGGGCTGAGCAGCGACTTTGGATTGTGGGGCCAGATGGGTCAATAATGAAAGAAAAAAGAGATGCCATCTTTCTTTTATTCTTCACATATCAAGTCACTTGTTTAGATTAATTTAGGCACCACAAACTAGCAAAGATAATTTCAAATGCTTTTTTTGAGGAGTTGAAAAGGTGAGGGAAGAAACTTGACAAACATTATTGTACTGAGGGGACACACCTCAAAAAAGTCTATCCAAGGGAAGGGCAGATATTGTAGACAAATCCTCTGGCCCCAGTCTGGGCTGTGAATTGAGGCCTGAGAAAGCAAGCCAGCAGAGAGAAAATTCGCTTTGGGGAGCAGGACAGGGAATTTTATGTCCAAGGGCAAATGAACCAAGAAAATTCATAGAAAACCCTTGATAACTTTGTTACATGGTTTAGAGTTACATGCTGTTCAGTGCCTTGCCTGGTGTCCTTTGATGGGTAAAGGCAAGCAGAATGCCTCAAGGGACACTTTATTAAATATCTAGAGTATTAGGAAATCAGCATCATTTATTCATTTTTGACATCTGTATTGTATTATAACATTGGTGTATTGTTACTGGTTTGGTTTCAGGTCAAAGCTATATTGTTTTTTAACTGACTTTCTTTAAAAAGACCCATTAAAATGAGTGCAACATCACATTTAGATTTTAAAAGTATTGAAATGCATTTGTTTCTGAAAGGAACTGTTTTTGCCACCACTCCACATCATTCACTCAGAATTGCTATTTAAAAAAGGTGACATTGTTAAAAATTACAGCAGAAATACTGTCTAGCCAGAGTGCATTTTAAATGAGAAATTTGTATGTATGCATTCATGGCAGGGAAGGTCGGTACAAGGAATGATGATGTTTGTTTTGCAGGGCTGTTATGACTTGGTGACCAGTTTTATGGAGACAAATATGGGAATCATAGCTGGAGTGGCTTTTGGGATTGCATTCTCACAGGTAAGTGCATAAACACTCCCCTTCCCCCCTTTTGTTTTCCCCTCTTTTTCTTTACCTGGACTTCAAGGAAGGAAGGATTATGGAAAGGGACTGAACTCAGCATGCTCATTAGTCCTGAGGTCATCTGTTCATTGATTTTCTTTTTTTCAACTTAAATGAAGTTTCTCCTTGGGAATATCAGTTACGGTTGAGCTAATGACTAGCTCAAGGAAAACAACTTGTCCCTCCACTGGGTCAAATAGAGGTTAACCCAATAAAACATTGGCTTAAATGGAGCATAAACAGCTAAGAAGACAAATAGCTTATCCATTGTTTGGGTAGGCTTCTATCTTCTAAGTACTTTTATTTGTTCTTAAAGGACTCAAGAATTCAAACGAGTGCACCTTCAGGCCTCCCCATCCTGGACCTGGAGGGGACACTTTGTGACCAATTTTATTTATTTTCCCTTTAACACTGAACACTGAGAAATGTTAAGTCTACCAAACTCAGATTATTAAACCAACTCGTTGTCTGCACAAAAAGGAGTGTGGCACGAGAGCGACAAGAGGAGCGCTAAGAAGGGGTTTTCTGCTCTATGTTATTCAAACTGCATTTATGTAGACAGGAACTGGGGAAAGTACAGGTCTGGTCAGATTGTTCTGATCGAGAAGGGGCAGGAAAACACCTGCATCTTTCAACAAGATGCTCCTTTATACCAGTCACTTCCCGTGTGACGGCAAGGGCTCTACTGGAAACATGCAAAAATGAGAGAGAGGGAAATATGGACAATTCAAAACCGTCCCCAAGCCGTGTGGAAAATGGCCCCCACGTCCTCTCCATCAGCATATGCGCAACCTGAGGGAGCCCTAAACTTGTCTGGGCTCACACTGGCTGACTGCCCTGCCTTGGGCATATCTGGAAGCCTGATGCCCTGTAGCCAAGGTGTTGGATGTGAGGAGCCCGTGGTTTGGTGTGGGTGGAAATGTTGGTTCATCACAACACCAGCTGCCCAGAGCATGTGTCTGCATGTCAGGTTTTTGGGATCCAGGAAAGGTGAACGGTCTGGAGCTGTTTGTGCATGGACAAGGGGAGGTCAGGTATTTTTTAACAGGCTATTCTGGTTCTTGTTGAATGCTTACAGCATTGATACTCTTCTCCAACCTTGGTTATGGCTTGATTACTGCTATAGGACTCCCAGCTCAGGTTTCAGTTTGGGTTCTAGATATCCAGAAGGCTGTAAAGCATTTTTTTAAATGCCTCATGTAAAGCTATCAAAAAGAAAAACGAGATGAGTAGAATTGTAAAATATGCTGCTGGGGGAAAAAGTCAGGACCAATACTGCCTGAAAGCCTTTAATGGGTGTTTCATGGCAGGCTGCAGGCAGCACGGGCTGCAAGGCACTTTGTCCCTGTGACTGAGGGAAAAATGAGGTGTGTTTTGATGTGGTGTTGGCATCTCACGCTGCTGGTGGCACCATAAGCCCTGCTGCCAGGTGGGGATGTCGGGGCTCTGGCACTGCAAGGACATGCCCAGCTGCTTGGGGTATTAGCAAACATGTAAAAAGGAGAAGAGAGAGGCTGCAGAGGAGAAAAATGCAGCTCTCCCAGGCTGTGAAGAATAGAAGGTGGCCAGGTGTAATTTACTGCCTAATCTATTTTGCTGGGCCCTATTAGGGACAGTGTCTACAAATTGATTTCAGGTTAACGTGGCTGGCAGTAATGCCAGGCAGGGCTCCAGCTGTAGGAAACATTTCACTGTTCCTATTGAGGAGAGATTTAAACTAAATAAAAGACAAATTAAATCATGTTGCTCTTCTACAGTAAAGCATGCTCAAGGGCCCTTCCTTCACGAGATTTGTTAGGTGTTGACTAGCATGGGGAATGTGCCGATGCCCAGAAACAGGGAAGGGTGATGTAATGGCATTGCAAATCTTACAGGCCTGGCACAGATCTCCCCATCAGAGTCAAGAATTTTTAAAAAAAACACTGTGTTGCTGACCTTGTCTGCTCTGCTCCTCGGGTTTGAAATAATAACAATAAAATAAAATTTGATTGTTTTTGGACTTGGATGCCAGTACTGACTTCCAGCTGGAATAATTTCAGTTTAGCAGGTGCTCTTCAGAGCAGAAAAATGATTGCTGTGTTGTGCCCAGCAGAGAATAAAATTATGCAAACCGCATAGATGATGGAGAGTTGTGCCTAGATAAAACTACAGTGCAGGCATTGGCTTAAGGAATGCAAGAGACTGTCTGGAGGGGTTTATAGATTGTGAGTAGGGGAGACTCAGTGCAATGTCCAGGCCCCATTATTGCCTTTGTGCTGAATGACTGGAAATCAGGTGCTCTCCACATGTTCCAAACCAGTCGTTGGGCATATACAGGTCCCATCATTCTGAGATACATTCCCATGCAGCCATGGACCCTCTCTGCTTTGCAATATCCACCTGCCCTCTTTACTGTCAGCATTAAGGCGAGTAGCTCTGCCTGAACGTGGACGCAGTTCTGGTGCAGACATCATCCACCTTGTCTGCTACAACCCCTCCCTGAGAACAGGGAGGCTGGGACTTGCTCAGGGCTTGGGGAGTGGGATCCACATCAGGATCCAATATGTGACTTGAAATCCGGTCTAAGGCTGGGTTGTTTCTAAAGACCAGTCGCTGTGGATTCAGTGTGGAGGTAGGACCTGGGGCAGAGGCACACCGTGGCACAGGAGGCTGACTCAAATAAGTGACGTGGCATAGAAAATTCTCTCTTTAAACATAGAGCCAAAGAACCCGCACACTTGGAGATTTGCATTTTGAGAATATGGCAAGGTATTGAGCTAAAAAAATATTCCTGATGGATTAAACCCACCCCAGTTTTAGCTTAATTGATGTGCTGATGAATCCCATTTAGTTCAACACATTTCTATTTATAGAAATTCTCTCAAAGAATGAAAAATGGTGATGATACCAAGACCCAAAATAAAATGGAAATTCAAATTGCAGTTCAGTTTCTTTCTCTTCAGTATAATAACGTGTAACAAATATATCATGCAGAACAGCTTCCAGTCAGTGGTAACTCCTACAGAATAACTGCATTAAAAAAACAGTTATTATGTGTACAGTAGGAATAAGACTGCCAGGAAATTGCTGTGGATGGTTTTCAGTGGTCAGAACTAAGACATGCCTGAGACAACTCCTAGAAATCACAGAGAGATGAAGAAATTTACTGTATTCTGCTTGCTGGAATGACCTGTGGCCAACAGGATGGCAGTACAGGAGACACACCTGAGAGGTGTGGGTTTCCCAGCTGTCTAAACCAAAGAATTTGTCAGCATTTTCAAGTTTTCTGTGCCAAGACCAGAGTATGGAAAACTCTCAGTTTTCTATATAATAGCTCAAAAGACCAAGATAATCTTAGAAAAAAAGGGGGGAAAGGAAAAAAGTAAGAGCGAACACAAATGCAGAACCAAGTCTGTCATCTTAGCACTCAAAAATCAAGACAGTCAAATAAAATAAATGAATAAGTGGATAAAAGTTGAGATGGGGCATTTGAGAGGCAATGGGAGCGCAGGGAAATGAATGCAGCTCCCAGCAGCAGTTTCTTTGTGGGAATCCTTTAATGCCAATTCTGGTTTTTCAAAGGAGCTGCAGGAACCTGGTGCACAATAGGATAAGGAGCTTCCTCCTGCCTGAGGAGCAGAGGAGGCAAGTGATGGAACAAATGCAGAGAGCAAGGCAGGGTGGAGAGTGCTCATTGGTGCTGCACAGTCTGGGAGCCTCTAGCCTGACTTAAATGCAGAGGACTGTAGTTATGCCTGTAATGAAAAAGCACCATGAAGAAAATTCAGCAACTCAGTACAATATTGCCTCTTCTTGACTACAGGAGGAACAGTGCTCTTATTGTTAAATGTAGAAGTCAACACATTGAAAAACACGTTTTTACATGCATTCAAAGTATTTCTAGAATATTTATTATAGCTATGCTATGTCCTGGTAATACTTAGAAATGCTGAACAAAATGTGTATGCAATGGCTTGATACACACGACATTATTTTTGAAATACAGTTAAATATTATGTCGCTATAGCCACTGAAATGCCTAAGCCAGCCTAAGGTCAGAGCCAAGAATCAATCAATGGGCCAAAGATCATGAAGATACATTAATGAGTAACCTGCCATTTGTCTTAGGACTGAGTTGAGTAAAACAAAACACCATTACATGCCTGCAGGTGCTACAAAGTTTAGACACACTGATTATTAGAGTTACAGCCTGCACAGAACAGAAGAATCCCTAATTTAAAGGCATGTGGGGAAGTCTGCTCCAGGTGAAGGGGGAAAGAAAAGCCTGTGGCTTCCTATTTGTAGAGGCTACAGCATCTTTCCCCTTGTAAACCTGATACAAGCAGCAGATCGTGGTTGAGAAGAACAGTGGCCGTAGTCTGAGTGTTTGTGATGGGGAAAAATAAACAAACAACTTCAATGTGCATACATTCTTGGCCATTGTGTGATGAGAGAGGACTTGATTTGGGTCTGGGCTGGAATTTGCTCAGGGAAAATAATTTGGGTGGAATACACTGCGACGTTCATCTTACTGAAAAATGCTGTAAGGCAGAGAAGTAACTCCTGAGCCCAGCCAAGGAAGGTGAGGAAAGACTGGAAGTCACCACAAACACAGAAAAGCAACAATGAAGGAGGTGGGACAGGGCCACCCAGAGGCACTCCCTCTGTTCGGCCTGTCGAAGCACGGAGAAATGCATACCACTGTCCAAAACAGAAATCTCATTCTCCAAAAGTGAACTGAGCTAAAGAAACAGAGCATGAGTCAGCTGCAGGAGTGTCGTGTAACCTGCAGAATGTGGTTGGTTTTCAGCAACACCGTCAGCAATTGATTAAATCATCCTCCCAGTGATGAGCAGAAAAGGCAACAAAATGGCTAAAATGTCTTCTTGGTATCAAGTGAGATTTTTAGAGCTGAGGAGGGTTTTCACCGTCCACATCTCTCTTGGCAACTAAAAACACAGCCCCCGGACCCAGGTAGCTTTGGTTTTTGTTGGAAGTTGGTCAGGAGGTGGTACCTGTGCCCCATGTCTAGTTATAACCAAGGCAGTGTCATCCTTGGTGCCAAAATCAGGGGGTGCATGTGGGGAACTGGAAGGTTAAACCTGCTTTTAAATGTGACTCCGTGCCCTTTTGAAATTCCCGGAACAGCTCTGGTGGACACTGAAACAGGAAACTGAGAAAATTTCTGGCAAAAGAAGTGTGGCCTGACAAGGACTGTGACATCTTAGAGGCAGGAAACAGTTTATCCAGATTTGAGTTACCCTGGCTTGGCCTTGCTCTGGGCTGACGCCAGCCCAAATCAGGCAATTGCCTGGTACAGAAGATGTGTATTTTGATGATGATTGCGGTAACAGGGAGCACTGCCTGGCCGAGGGGAAGGGACACGCAGTCCCTTGCTGGGAGCCAGGTCTAGGGAAGCCTTGTCCAACACCAGACACAACCTTATGGCCTCACCTCCTTAGCCAGAGATGAGATATAACAGTCTGGATATGCTCAGGAGTTAATTAATTGACCAACCCCAATGAGAAAAGCGAGGTTGAATTATTTACAGCATATTAACACTGCTGGCACATGCAGGAAGCACTAAGAAACTGCAGTAGACAAAACATTGAAAAGACTGAGTGCTTATTGATGAGTGGAAGCCTGGGATCTATTTTCAATAATCTGAGTGACAGCCAAGGGAAGAGTGAATGACTTTTTAAAAATTTATTTCCAGATTTACAGCGTTCATTTCTGTAGCGCTGCATCACTTGTAAAGGAAGCATAACCACTCTGGAACATCAGGAAGCTTCTCCCTGGCACAGTGATAAAGAAGTTAAAGGCACCAGCTCTCAGGGCTGATGGGTGGTGGTGAGGGACCCAAGTGGAGCTTGCAAGTGAAACACAGCCTGTAACATGTTGATACCCCCAGCAGTTTATTCATCCACATGTGGCTTGGCCAGGCATTGACAACGGGATTGAAAAATACCAAAAAGACATGCTGCCTGTCAAATAAATGATGAAAATCAAGAGGAAGATCTGATAAAGAAAGATGACAGATTTTAATGCTGTTCTTCTGATTAGAGCCATCCTTAAAATAAGGCATAAATACATTGTGCATAATAACTCCAGAACCTGAAATACATGTTTACCAGTGCTCTGCATTGATGTAATTTAACTTAAATTCTCTTCTATCCCTGTCTTGTCTGGAACAGTTGATCGGGATGCTGCTGGCATGCTGTCTGTCCCGGTTTATTACTGCTAACCAGTACGAGATGGTGTAACAAGGTGAGCTTTTCCCATTTTCCAGGTGATAAAACTATAAAAGCCTTGGTGTGTTGTTGTGGCTGTGCTGCTTCTGCTGAAGACAATGAGTAAGTTTTACATTCTGAGTGTGTTCATTGAGAATTAAGCCTTCCCGTGGGCTTCTATGCTTTGGGATTTTCATCCCAATATTGTGGGAAAAATAAAGGAGGGGGAATGCAGTGATAAATTTCATCATTTCGGCTTTCTTGGAAAGAGAGAGCAAAACACCTGCTGTGAATACTGTCAGCAACCAAAGCAACCCACTTGTTGCTTTTTTTTTTTTTTTTTTTTTAAATGCTCCCCGCTCTCCAGTCTTTCAAGAAGTGTGAAGTCCAGAGCCTGTGTGAAGACCAGGAGATGCAGAATTGGAGAAAGACTGCCATGAATGTTATAGCACACACTGTCTCTCGCACGCACGCACGCACGCACACCCCCACGAGCAAGCCCGTGTGCGCGCACACTCGCACCCCACCTCCTGAACTGTCCCATGCGTAGTGTCCCATTCTGTGAAGTTCCACGGTGCCACCGAGAGCGGCCGGGTCCCCTCGGCCTCCAGAGCCAGAGCCCACCCCCGCGGCTCGGCGTAGGACGGCACCGTCTGTATGTTCTTGGTCACACAGTAGTTGCATCGTAAGTTAACAAAGGTAACTCATTAACAGCATTGATCGGGCTGTGCATGTAGTGACTGGAGGGCATAATTAGCCTTTCACCATGGTTAATAAGTGTTGCACACATTCATATAAACCGGTATATGAAATATATATTCTTTTGGTTTTACCTTAATTTCTTGTTTTGTTTGTTGCTTTACTAAGGTTTCCATCCTTTCCCCCTTCCCTGCGCCTGTCCCCCTTTCCCCAAAAACAAAGGAATCGGTAACATAACATACAGATACTTGAAAATGATGTTAAAATGTTGTGCTCGAAGGGAACTGTTATTCCTGATGTTCTTCTACATCTTTGATTCTTACTCAGTGTTGTATGCCTAGTGCGTATCCCGGTAGGCTTTGTCTAGTGCATTTTGCCTCGGAACCTGATCCTGTGTAATACTGTTATTAAGCTGTGTTGTTGCTTACTGTGAAGGCAGAAATTTTTGCTCCCTTTATTTTTATTACGTAGCTATGAACTAATTGAACTGTGCTGTACTGCGGCCTTCATACCTTTTTCCTGTTCTTTCTTTTTTTTCTTTCTTTTTGCATTGAGGTTGCAGCCACCAAATACATTGTTGAATCAAATTGAAATAAAAACACACACACAGACACACAAAAAAGAAAAAAAATCACAAAAAAAACAGGCATATGAAATATTTTTGGGGGAAAGCAAAAGTTTAAAACCTTTTTAAAAAAAATAGGACTTTTTTAATAATGCCTCTGTCTAGCATGCCAACGAGAATGCATTGATATTGTGAGTATTTGTGATATACGTATTAATAAATGGAACCATTACAGATTTCTAGCTGCTTCCTTCTCATTCTTTAGTTATAAGAAAACTCTTTTTTTTGGAGGGGGGGAAGTGAACGTGAAACACCCGGGCACAGCTTGGTGTGACATGTCTTCCTGCATTTTTTAACAATTAATTTGCTTGTGACAGAAAAATGTTACTACACTGGGCAAAGAAAAAAAAAGGGGGAGAAAAAACTGGAATTGTTTCAAAACTCCTACAAAAACCTTCCACAGCTGGTTTCACCATGTGATAAATACATACCCTCTGCTTTGCAATTTTTCTTCTTGTGACTGTTAAAAATCTGCAGTGTTTAATTGTCCCATCCTTAGTGCTGCAAGTGATTTTGGCATTAAGCATTTCTCTCTTGATTTTGGTGAGAAAGGGGAGAAGAGAGGTTTGGGGTTGAGAGGGTGGCTTGTGGAAAGGCAGGCAGTTATCTCTTTCTCACTTGAATAAGTGAAACGTTGTGGATCTGACAGAAAACCCATGAAAGTTTAAAGCTGGGAATTTTGGGCCAAGCCCTTAGCTTGGCAGTGTGGACAGAGAGGGAGGTTTGAGAAGTCCTGGAGCCTTCTGGTTGTGGAGGAGCTGTGCAGCTGCTGGAGTCCAGCCCTTCGTCTGTCTGTCTGTCTGTCCATCCATCAGTGCCACTGTGACTCCCTGCCCTGGGCGGGCTGCCCTGCCTGGTGCCTCCAGCACCAGGTCCTGGTGAACCTCTGAGTGGTGCTGGCATGGTCGGTGCACTCCCACCCACAGCTCTAAAAGGGTTCACAGCCACACGGGCAGAAACGTGCCAGCAGATCTTAAAAATCCCAGTAGCATCCTCTTTGGCTTTATTCAGAGAGCACTTCCAGAGCAAGAAAGAGAAAAAGAGCTTTGCAAATAGAAGAGGATTCTGGTCCCCAAAATTAAATCTGCCCTCAATAAAATATCTGCCGGGAGGGAGTGAGCCATCTTTAAAGGCGGAGATGCCAATACAGGTCCTGCATCTATGCTGGGTAGCCAAGCAGGACTGTGCTGGGGACAAAGCCACTCGGCAGGTCACAGCACTCACATTTGCAGTCTCTTCTGAGGGCTTAAGAACAGTCACAGCCGCTCGCTTGGTTGCTGGGGCTACGCGATGCTGGAGCGATGCCCTTCTCCTGTAGGCACAGGATGTTCACAGAGCGATGTTTTTCCATGCCAGAAAGAACTGGCCCACCAGCTGCCCCAGTTTCCCTCCCCTGTTCACTCCCGGGCAGGTCTCCCCTTACCCCGCGGAGGGGAGGGAGGTGGGTGAGGCTGCCGCTTCCTCCTTCAGGAGCCACCAGTGACCTTCCGGAGTGGAAAAGCACCAGCTTCTCCTTGGTTTTCTTTCCTTTTTTTTTTTTTTTTCCTTTTCATTTTCCTGAAAGAAAGAGCTGTTTGTGCCAAGAGCGGTTCCTTTTGAAGATGCTGATGTTGGGTGACAGGTCAGCAGGCCCCCAAACGTGCCTGTCCCCATTCAGGAAAGCATGTGCTCAGCTTTAAGGCGTAAGCGCTGAATTAAGCCCATTCAGCAAAGCCCTTCAGTGCGTGGTCGATTGTTTCCCTCAGCGCAGCACCACTCCCGCTTTTATGGGGTAGGTGTGTTAATTGGGCTCTTGGCAGCTTCCCTGAAGAGGATCCGGCTGGTGAGGGAACTGCCAGGGGCTTCCCTGGCGAAATCTCCCTGGCTCGGGCTGGGACCACACAGGCTGCGCCGGCTGGCAGCGCAGCATCCCCTGCCCTGGGTGGAGCGCCCCCGCGCTCCCTTCCGCTCCTCCCTCCTGGAGGGAGAAGTGGGGTAGTTGATGTAGGAAACGAAGCCGGAGCTGCCGAGAACGGGTCACTGTCAGCCGGGCACAGATGCACAGGATTTTCCTTCCAGAGGTGAAGCTGCCACAGGTACCAGAGGTCTTTGCCTCAGGGGCTGCGGTCCCTCTGCTGCCTCTGGTATGAACTGAATGAGCAGCAGAGGAATCAGGCTGCTGCTGCGCAGGGCTGGCTGTGGCTGCCTGATCCCTCCCCGAGCAAACTGTGTTCTGTGCAATAATTAGTGAACCAACTGGGACAAAGAAGGGTGGGCAGGTGTGGGAGTGAAAGCAGATGATGGGACAACCAGATAAACCCCAGGAGGGGTGGGAGGAATGAGGCATGGCTGGGGGTCGAGGAGAGTGGGGCATCATGGAAACATTTAGGATGGCAAAGACCTCTAAGATCAGTCCAACTGTTACCCCTGCACTGCCAAATCCACCACAAAACCACGAAAACAGATGAAGTGGGACTCTGGGAGGAGGAAGAAGGGGCACCACGTTGCTTTGGTCCCAGTGAGCTGCCAGCTTGGTTTGGCTGTAAGGTGGACCAGCAGCCTTAGCTGATGTGTGTCCTGTCCTGAGCTGCCTCCCAGGACTTGTTTCTGCTGAGGAGGACAGCCCTGAGCCCTGCTGAGAGGACAATATGTTGCTGTGAAGGTGATGTTTCATGGTGTGAGGGAACCGTGGCAGCTCCGTGGAGGCCTCGCTGCTGCTGCCATCCTTGGGGGAGATCGCTGCAGAAGAGACTGGCTTTCCTGACAGGAGTTCAGGCTGCTGCTCCTTGCAGGACGCAATGCAGCCCCTAAGATGATTTTGTCCTCTGTGACTCTTCCCTTGACTTTAATGGCTCATTACTGTTGAAGATAATTTTAAGGCTACGAAATTAATTTGCTGCCAGCCAAGCCCCTTGCATAAAATACCTGGCATGCCACTGGAGGGGAAGGATTGATCAGGGTGTCAGACTTCCACAAGGGCTGAGTGAGGGCTGCTTCACTATGAACCTGTATCATAAAAATCCTCATGATTTGACATAGAAATGAAACTTCTCTATTTTGTAAATAAAAGTGTTTTGCCCTCCAAACGTGTAAAGTATGGTCAGCTTTCTCCAAGCTGTTTCTACCAGCTTGGCCTGATTTTGAAGAAAAAAGCTGTTGCTTTTGCCTTTTTCTAGTCATTGCACCTGTTCCTGTTGCAACCAAGAAACATTTTATTCAAAAGTCATTTCAGTTTTGTCCAGCGTGACTGGAGATATTTGATATGTGCAAGCTCATTAAAAGCAAGCTGTGCTGAGGCAGCAAGTCCTCAGGCTCTGGAGTCTGTTGTGCTCGCTGGTAGCTGCAGTGTGGTTATTTTTGGTGTCTGGAGCTGTCTGCAGGTGACACTGAGGACTTATTTTAGATTGTGGTCCTCCCATGTGATCAGTAACTGGGGAGTGTATATTTACAGATACAAAACATCCAGGCCAGGTTGGATGGGGCACTGTGCAGCCTCATCCAAGGGGAGTTGGAACAAGATGATCTTTAAGGTCCCTTCCAATCCAAACCATTCTGTAATTCTGTGATTCTCTCCCTGGTGCACCATGCAACAGTGCAACTCCAAACATTCCCAAAGCAACTACTAAATCACCTGAATGCTATTTTTTATTCACCCTACTCAGTGTCATAGCCAAGACTTGCAGAAGCAGTAGATTCCAGGCAACCCCTGGAGGTATTTCCAGAATGCTTTCGGAAAGTGCCAAGAACAACTTTTTGTTAATCCGGCCCTCTCAAAATCTCCCAGGCATGGAGAAAAGTAATTTCTGAAAGCCCTATCTGTTCTTAAAATGGATATCATTCAACCAAGTTAAAAAACATTAATATTTTTAAAACTGTGATTTTCAGGGGTAAAGACAGCTTTCTGGCTTGAATGGAGGGCATGGTTTGTGTGCTTTATCTTCTTGAGTAGAGAATCAGAAAACATGATGTGAGAGAAGACTGATGCCCCATAGGAGAAGTGCTGGGGTGGGATAGGAGAAGAAAAAAGAGAGAGAAAAAAAAACCAAAACCTTATTTTTCTCGAGTCAGAAGGGTTTGAAAATGGGAAGTAGTTCAATCTGATGGTGTGTCTGACAGTAGCTCCAAGGTAAGTAGGCTCAGCAGCTCAGGTCTGCAGGTCTGAGGTCTGGTCTGCAGGGGTCTGTTGCCTGCCAGGACATCTCTTACATCCTCTGGGTGGTGAGAGCAGCCTTTTGTAGGAGTCTGTAGGTGTCAGACTGATAGAAACTACTGCAGTGCACATCCAGTGAAATTCATGGCCAGCATCAACCCATGGCACCTCCTGAGGCTTTGCAGGAGCATTTGGACCCTGGTAGTTTCCTACTCTGCCTCCCACAGATTATACTTCTGTGGGATTTGCTTTAAATGTAGTGTTTGTGAGTTATTGCTTCCTCAAAAGAACTAAAAGGACTTGGTCAGTGCTTATGTTGATCTTTTGGTATCTTCAGCCCTGTAGTTATTTGTAAATAAAAGCAAACAAATTATTATCTGGAATTTTCTTCATCCTGGAGTGCAGTGTGACCCAAAGATCAGGTGAATGAGTCTTCCTCCCAAGTATAGGAACTGGTACAGTGACCCCATGGGTTATTGCTGTTATTGCTACTCCTTTTGCCTTCATGCAGTCCTGGTACTTGCAGGGCCAGGGATTGCCTTGTTCCTGCAGGCGAGGTGGAATTCAGCTCTGCAGGGAACCTGCCTGAGCCTTGTGCATTCCCTCTGCTCTGCCAGAATCAATGCTGTGCCCTGGGGGAGTACAGAAAACAGGTCTCCACCTGCTTGGTGGAAGCATGAGGCAGCAGGAAGGTATGAAACCCAGAAAATCCTGGCCAGCACCACAGCAGGCTCGAGCACTGAACGGAGCATGGCGGCATGGTCCACTGGTCTTTGTAATGGTGGGGTTTCCTCCCCATGCTCATCTGGATAACCTAGCTGTTCCCAGCTTCTTTGGACTATGCATTTTAAGCATTACAATATGAGAGGGAAATCAAAACCCAATCAAAACTATCTCTATGAGACCCATTCAATAAAACAGTTATTGGCAATTAGCACAGATTTTTTTATAAAGAAGTAATTAGCCCTCCTGCCCTGAGCATTAATGAATGCTTTTCATTACACCCCAAGGGGTAGTCAACCCGATAATAATCCACTTCAACATGAATGTTGTTATAAAACAACGTTGTTTGACAACAGAGGCAGCAGGACAGTCACAAACAGGAGCCTGCTCTGGTGAGCACTGGAGCTGGTTGCATAAAAATGAAAGATCATTAATAATTTGCTTGGATTGGTGCTATAGACTTGTCTTCTTACTCATAAAGGAGATGAAGCAACGGATACAAAAGACAGGGTTTCTTTTTCCCTGGGTGCAAAGCCGAGAAAGCCAACGGAGATGCAGCAGTGCTGGCCACAACCTTATGCTGATGGTGCCTGTAGAGCCTGGCAGGGTGGAACAGGACTCGTCTGCGTGGTTGTCTGGAGGTGGTGATTTTATGGTCTGGGAGGTGTTTGGCAGCCAAATGGCAGAGGGCTGTGTGTCCCTGCAGTCTCCACTGCTTAACCCTTTGGCGCTACAGGGAATGAGCACCAGGCGACAGCACCCCTTCCCCCACGCTCCTGTTTGATTGTTGGCATTTTCCAGTGAGGGATGTGTTAGTGCAGATGCAAAAATCACATTAACTTCTCAGTTCAGTGGCTTTCCTGCTCTGACAGCCCATCACAGCCAGCTGGTTCTGCTCAGGGTGGTAAGCACAGCACAGGCAGGGCTCTCTGTCAGAAGAAAGCCCTCACAGACTAAACAGACGAACCAACAATTTCCCTTCCCCTGCCCTGGGAACATCCTTGCTGCTCCCCTCTGACCCCCCTGCAGCCCTTGCTCAGCCTGGGTCTGGTGGGAACCCCAGCTGCCACTGCTGACCAGGGGCTGCTGGCACAGCTTCCTGCAGCCAGGCTATAAAACCATCCCTGTTACATTTACAAACCTGAGGCTCCAGGTGAACAGCTGAATCCTCCCTTCCAAGCTGGGCTGTCAAATTAGGAAGAAGTGGTCCAGGACGATGCTGGGGAGCTTGGCCCCCAGGGCTTTTCCCTGTGGAAAGACAGTCGGTAATGGGAGGTCTAATTAAGGAGGCCAACAGCATATTTGCATGCTGCTGGAAAGATCTTCCTTGCCCACTCTTCCCCCTGCTATTTCACACTTATTTTCTGCCCGTTCTCACTCTAGGGCAAAAAGATGCCTCCAGCCTCTCCTCCTTTCCAGCTATCCCTGTGCTCTGCTGGGAAGCAGGGACAGTCCACCCCACGGTGGGGATGAGGGCTGCTGGGAGATGGTGCTGCAGCCCCCGGGACAACATGTGACACTGGAGTCAGGGGTGGCAGCCGGCTCTGGAGCCAGTCCCAGCTTTCATAGGAAGCTTTGCCAAATGCCTCTGTGGTGGCCACGTCTTGGCTGCTGCTCCACGCTGCGTGCAGGGAGAGGAACCCCTTGGGTGAGCAGGAATTGTGGTGATTGCTCAGCGTGCAGTGTGGAGCTGCCCACAGGCCATGGGATGAGATCAGAGCACCATCTCCCTGGATATGCCAAGGGAATTCAGTCATGCCAAGGAGCTAAGGCTGTAGGTGTAAGGTAGGAATAAACAAGGGCAGAGGACTCAACGATGCTTGTGGGTCCCTTCCAGCTCGGAATATTCCATGAAAACAAAAAAAAAGATAAGGTGATTAGGCAGTGTGGAGGCTGTTTGGATCAGTGCAGTGAGCACAGAGCTGCATTAGACTTGCTTTAGGCAATTTCGATTTTGGCATTTCATAGATTATGGGTGCCTAATTTCACAGCTGTAAGCTTCTTTGAGCACACATTTGTTTTGATGTAATTACTTCACTTCAAAAATAAAGTACATGCGGGAAAATATTTTTTTTCATGTGGAAATATAACCACCCTCTGAGGTACCCTTAGCAGGGCTGCAATCCCTACATCAGCCCTTCAGTGCCTGTCTCACCAGCTCTTTATGGGATGGGAAGTGGGACTGTTCAGCTCCTGGCCCAGAGGAAAAGCTGCCTGGGCTGCAGAGTCAGGGGGATTACACGAATGCTCCCACAGAGCATGGGGCTCCCTGGGGAGGCTGATTTCCATGCTGTATCATGATTTTAGTATAAAGGGAAAGAAAAGGTCCCTCAGTTTAATATTCACTAGAGTTTTAGTCTCTGTTATTGCTGGAAGGGTTGGCAGACCTCTAGGGAAAGTTTTACAAGGGGGAAAAACTGATTTTTTCCAATGCAGAAGTTTCCAGAACTTCAGCAAGCTGTAATTAGCTTTAAAACATGAACTAGAAATCACTTAACTGCTACATTTGAACTATCTAGGGTCAAGAATCACCTTTTTTGGTAATATAATGACATTTTAAATTAATGAGTCTGTATTTGCAGTTTTTGCTTTTTAGAGAGTTGTCCCTTTTTTTGGTTGATTTTTCCTTTTTTCAACAAACAAAATAGATGAAGACTTGGATTGCTGTTACAAGAGAACCAAGGAAGACCAGGGCTAGGTCTCCTATGGATTCATACAGCGCCGGAGTCCATATTTTCCCTCACTCATTTTCCTGCAATACCAGGAAGGGAAATTTTTGCAGGAATAGTTGAAGCTTGAAAAAGGGAATTATCCTTTAATGCCAACACAGCAACGGTGCCAAGAAATACCAACTGCTTGTATCTGCAGCCAGGACAGGTCAGACTCTAAGACATAAAGGCAGCTACAGGCTCAAAACCAGGGGGAGTTACAGTGGGAGCTGTGACCCAGTACACAGGTGCACTTACTGAAGTGGGAGATGCTCATCAACCCTCCCTATAAATTACCTGCCCCACAAAACTCCCATTAGTACAGCACTTAAGGAGCCTATCCCACAGCAAATGCAAGGCCTGGATGGCTGTTACCTACAGGCTGCACTGCACCAGCCCCCGGGCCAGGGCTCTCAGCCCCTGGCAGCCTGCAGGGGAATCACTGTCCTGCCCAGGATGTTGCCACAATCCTGGGGTCACACATCTAGCATCTCCTTTTCTCCCTGGTTCCCTGTGGGAGTTACTTTGCTGGGCTTTGCTGGGCTTTGGAAGGACAGCTGTGCACAGCAGTGGGTCAAAAACAAAGGCTGACAGAAGAAGGACTGGGACAGACTTGCTATTTAATTTGCATTTTATCCTGCATTGGAGGTTGTGCACAGCTGCCTGTCTGTCCTGGCTTCAGCTGAAATAGAGTTAATTTTCTTTACAGTAGCTGGGACAAATCTGTGTTCTGGATTTAGGATGAGAATAACATGGATAACGCACTGGTGTTTTTAGTTTTTGCGAAGTAGTGCTTACGCTAAGTCAAGGACTTTGTATTGTAAATCACTTGTTTTTCTTGGATTTTCTATCTCTCTGCCTTTCCTTTTAATTAAAATTATTATTAACAGTAGTATCGTTGTTGTTGTTATATTTTACTTTGTTTTGATTATTAATCCATCTTGACCCGCAGTTAAGTTTTACTTTTCTTTCCCCTGCTTCTCCTCTCCATCCCCCTGGGGTGGGTGGGGAGTGAGTGAGTGGTTGTTTGGTACTCAATTGCCACCTGGGTAATACCATTGCACTGTCCCAGGAGGGTTTCAAATCCTGGACACCCTGCACAGTTACAACAGCCAGGAGGCAAATTTTACCTGGGGGACAAATGAGCTGCTGTGTTTGTCATTGACTTATTTCCAAACTGGAAAATCTATGGCTGTGACTGTTCCTCAGCCTCCCTAATTCTCTCTTACCAACCAGTGTCTGGTACTTGGGAATAATTCCACTCTCCTTTTTTATAAGTAGGATACATATTTCAAGGCCATGCTAGTCCTCTGCTTGTGGTCAAACAAGCCATGCTGTGTGTGCACAGGTGCCCAAAAACTCACAGCAAACTCTGTCATCTGTCTAGGAAAAAAATAAGCTGCTTTTAAGACATGGATCGCAACAAGGCACTGCATGGAGTGGGGCTCTGAGCAACCTCATCTAGCTGGAGATGTCCCTGCTCATTGCAGGAGGATCGAACTAGGTGATCTTTATGGTCCATTCCAACCAAAACATTCTGTGACTCTATGGTTCTATAATTCCATGATTCCTGCTGCCTGAAGAAGGGCATATTTAGGAGGCGAAACAGGAGGCTTTTCCATCCCTAGAGCCTCATTTATTTCGTGATGGGGCTGTATCCCTCCAAAGGGTGGCTGTGCAGGTGCAGGTGCAATACCCACACTTCGCTCCAGCCTGTGATGCTCACACTGGCACCAGCACGCCAGGAAGCAACTGATAAATGGCCAGGGAGGGCTCATATCTCCCCTCTCACAGGAGTTTTGACCGCTCCCCTGGCTGCTGGAGAGCACAGTTCCATCTGGTGGTGTTATGGGGTCCCAGCACACAGAAGACTGAAAATTCATCCCTTCTGCAGCAGGTCCACCAAAATGTCATGGGTGCAAATAGGGACTGGCCTGGCTTTTCTGCCATGCTGCAGTCAGTCCAGTCCACCTGACTAAACCTGAGCCATGCTGTGGAGGACATAACCCAGAGGCCCAGCTGCCAAGGTCTACAAGAACGGCATTTCCCAACTCTAGAAGTCTCTTCCAGTCCCACGTTGGTACTGACAGTGCAATTTTCAAGACCGCATTCCAGGACCGAGCTTTTTGTAATTTCTCCACCAATGCACATTCTCAACATTTTGATTCTTTGAGAAAGGTGTGTGTCTGTGCCACCTGGTGAAGGTACTAGTGAGGGTGCACATCTCTGTGTCTAAGGCACAGTCTCAAGACAGCTCAACAACCTATGGTTGATCGATTTAAACAATAAATTTAATGTATTAGTGGCAGCCTAATGAACTGGCCTGTACCATTGTGAAAGTGGAAGATGGGCATGATACACCAGCCCTTCATGTGAACCATATCTTCTTTGTTTTATGCAGGTAATTGAGCAGAAGATCCCATGGAAAACCCTATAAGCACTTTACAATTTATCAGTGTTCATTATTTTCACCAATCACCCTTCAGAGTAAAAATATGATCAGATAAACCATGCTTAGGTGATACTTCATATACTGAGTATTTTCTATAATGTAAGCATGTGGTGGCGCTCATATCTGTGTACGTGTGCAAAACACAGCTATTATGCCATTTATCATCATCATCATTATCATCATCATCATTGTATAATATACCTGTATAACTTATACTCTGATTGAAATTGAATACATTTTTTGCCTTATGGGAAGGAAGAGAATGTGGCAAGGGAAGGACAAGTTAAAAGTGTCTGGGAGCTTTTAAAGCTGATCTCTGAGACACAACTTTCTAGGGCAGCAGAGATTTGGTAGGTCACCACAGTGGTCCCAAGCATGGCCGTACCAGACACTGTGTTTGAGGTATTGCCACTCAAAACAGTCCTCTGCTTATTCTGGACTGTAAACAAGGTCAGTGCTGAGTTTCACAAGCTCAGGGTTGTTGCATCCTTGGATGTCACCGTGGAGCCACAAGGCAGAGCCCTCAGTGCAATATAACATTGCACTGCCCACACACCCACGCAGGAGATCGAGGGGTCAAATTTC
Source organism: Cnemophilus loriae (assembly GCA_013397755.1). Taxonomy (NCBI): domain Eukaryota; kingdom Metazoa; phylum Chordata; class Aves; order Passeriformes; family Corvidae; genus Cnemophilus; species Cnemophilus loriae. The sequence goes on along the minus strand of VZTF01006642.1, from coordinate 108,108 downwards.
AGGTCTGCAAGCTGTGACAATGTCCCTTTCAGCACTACTGCAATGACACCTGTTACACCACCTCTCTTCATTCCCACTTAACGTATTGTGGCACTCGCAGTGGTGTTGCAACGACAGCTGACAGATTCCCTGCCTTTGCAGATCCACTCCTGTCGCGTTGCAGGCGCTTGCTAATCGGATAATGCTGTTGTTTTGGTGGCACTCGTGTTTGTCTCTGCTAAATGACAAGCAGGAGCTTGTATTCTGCTTTCTGGCACTTCCCTTTCAAGCTTCACAGTTGTACTTGCCATTTCACCTTCTGCGTGAATCAAAGTTGTTCTCGCCGCTTTGTGCGACGGCGGCAGCTCAGTCTGGGGGAAGGATGCGCGGTGGCACCCCCGGCAGCACCCGGAACCCGCTGCCCTCATTAGCCTTCCACGGAGGCAGCTCGGAAATCGATGGCAAACAAAGGGCAGTCGCCTGAAACTGGTCCCAATTTGGTTTCTGCTGATTGATCTGGCAGCTCCACCGGGGGAAAACAAGTTATGCTGGATATCAATTATTTGTGGGTCCACTCCCTTCATCTCAAGAGTGCTTTTAGTCAGGGTCCAGGGAGATAAATGAAGGAAGAGAGGACCCCTGTCTCTCCAGCAGTGGCTGTTCCTGTAAATCAGCTCTTACTAATGAGTCCAGGTGTAAATGAGGTACCGCTGAAATGCACAATTAGACACTCTGATCATCAGGGGAACTTGATATGAAGATTTCTGCACCAAACCCACAAGGTTAAAAAAGATTTCTCATTATATAGTTAGGATCACGGGTGCAAAACTGAGGATTTAGATATTCTTCTGTTAAACAAGTTTGTTCACCAGCGCCTGAAGCCCAGAACAGCTCCAGCCTCTCCCAGGCAGAGCTCTGCCTCTCACACCATGTAACCAGGGCTTGTTCAGGGCTCTTGTGGCAGGGCCTGAACTTTCATGCAGCTCAGGTGCCTGGGAGAAGACTGTCTAATCAAGGAAGGGTGCAATTAATAGATTGCCCTTGTGCATGAGATCAGAGCAACGAATATTAAAACTTAATCTTAATAATACAGTTCCCCACCTTGGCACAGATAACGGACGTCTCATTTAGTGCAAGTTGGAAGAGCCCCTGTAGGGCAAGGCTCAGTCTCTGCCCAGAGCAGAAGATCCCTAGGTTATCTCCAGCGAAGTGTTAAGCCCAGCAGCAATTCTGAGCCACTGTATCTCCTCGTGGGTCACTGTGGGGCACTGAGTTTCCAGCTGACTCTGGCAGGGCTTTGAACACGGAGCTGGGAAGCAGCTCCAAAATACACCCAGACTAGAGCACAGTGGTGTTGGAGGGCTGTGTGCTGTATGAGTTTACTTTGTTTACTTTAGAAATCTTACTACAGATCAGCCACCAAGATTAAAAGATTAAATATAGGGAACATGGAAGCGTGCCATGAAAAATAAATCAGATAAGGGCCTGCCTCTTGGTAGGAAAATGGGAAAGAGCACAGTCAGTGTCACTTTTTGTTGGTTTTAGTGGTGGGAGTTGAGAGCTGAGAGTGAGGGTAAGAAGGGAAGAACATTACTTCAGAAATTATACATTTTACATAAATGATCTACCAAAGATCAGTGTTCTGCATAAGAAGTCAGAGATAAAAAAAAAAAAATCCTACATATTTAAAACAGACTTAAAAGAAATAATTAGCCTTGTTAGTCGGCATATTAAAGAAACCCCATAACTTCAAACTGATCAGCTCTTGACACATCTTCATTTAGCATCCTACAGGCATGCAGAATGTCTCCTGTTGGGCTATAGAAAATAAAGATACATGGCAGCCTCTGCGTGGGTGCAGAGATCACACTGGGCAAAGCAGATATGAACAAACACATCTGTAACGTGGCGTCTAGAAAGCATCAAAAAACACGTGGCTGGAAACACCAGAGTAAAGCAGACAGAGGAAAAGTGCATAAAAAATCCAGGGGAAAGGGGGAATCCTTTCCTACAAGGAGTGATAACAAGACAGATTGGATGAATACGTCGAAGAGCTTCCAACCAGAAAGAATCACAAGAAGTTCAGAGTGGGAAAAACTGGGAGGTGAGGATTAAACGTGAAGGGTCTTTACAGGAAAGATAGGAGCAACTTCAAGTGCAGTGAGAAGACAATCTGTCAGCTTTTAAGGCTCTCACTTGTGAAAACATCTAGCGACAGTCATAGCTAACCATGGCCAGGCAAGCAAGCACAGGACCATAAAATTCAGGAAATTTAGTATGAAGATTAAAACTTGCCATGACAAGCTTTCCAATGAGGGACATCTGTAGATTGGGTACCTGTCATTCAATCCACTAAAGTCAATGCATTTGACAAAGAAAAGCTGTAGGCCATGAGATTGCATGTACCTGAGCTCTTAGACCCAAGACCAAGAGGAGGTGCACATCACCAAAAGCTATGACAGTAGTAGGCAAAAATCCTTCCCAGAAGCAAGGGGACCAACTGCATCCATAGGAAAGGCACAGGGCTGTTCACCAGAAACACAAGGGTATGTCATGGAAAAGATGATCCCTATTCTTGTCACCACCTGCAATGTTTCACAAACCTGAAATTAAGGGATTAAAAGAAGCACTGCAGACAAAGAGTGTAGATAGCACAGCTTGTAACATACTAAATGAGAGAAAGCTCTGTAACAGTGTGCTGGTTTGGGCTGGGGTAGGGTTAAATTTCTTCACAGTGGCAGGGATGGGGCTGTGTTTTGGATTTGCTGAAAACAGTGTTGATAATATAGAGGTGTTTTTGTCATTGCTGAGCAGCACTTGCACAGCATCAATGCCTTTTCTGCTTCTCGTACTGACATGCTGGTGGGAGGGCTGCAGGTGCATGTGACACTGGGAGGAGACACAGCAGGGACAGCTGACCTCAAGTGACCAGAGGGATATCCTATACCATATGGCATCATGATCAGCCTGTAGAGCTGGGGAAGAAGGAAGGGGGAATGTTTGAAGTGATGTTGTTCGTCTTCCCAAGTCACCATTACATGTGATGGAGCCCTGCTGTCCTGGGGATGGCTGAACACCTGCCCAACCATGGGAAGAGGTGCATGAATTCCTTGGTGTGCTTTGCTGGCACACAAGGCTTTTGCTGTTAAACTGTCTGTATCTCAATCCATGAGTTCTCTAACTTTTACTGTTCTGTTTATCTCCCCCGTCCCACTGGTGGGGGAGTGAGGGAGCAGCTGCCTGGGGCTCAGTTGTCAGTTTGGGTTAAGCCGTAAGAAACAGCAGAGCAGAGAAGGGTCACAGGAGAGGTACCAGGTCTTGCTTTGACCCCTTGGCAAGATCACGGACAGCCAGAAGAAACCAAATTTTTCCATTAATCAATTTTTTGTCAGGATTTTATCAGCCACTGAAGGACCAAGGGACACTCCAAACGAGACCTTTGTCTGGGTGTGACGGTGAAGACACCAGCCCTGGAGAGCTCACGGCCCTCCTGCAAAGGGACAGGGACCCTTAGAAAGTCCTACAGCTCGATGCAGGCTTCAGCATGCACAACAGGCACAACAGCTGAGGCTGTCTTGAAATAACCTTCCGGAGTGCTCTGAGAGCCAGAAACACTTCACTGCGTTATTGTAGGCGCAAGGGAGTCTTCAGGAATGAAAGTGCCCATTGATGATGTGCCATGCCCGGGCAGGCAGTGATCAGAATCCCAAATCAAGGAGGACATTGAGGCAGCCAGGAAAATGCAACCCAAACCTCAGCAGAGCCAGATGTCAATCGCAGACAATTTAATTCTGTCTGGAGAAACCAACCACCAAGGCAGTAAAGCCGCTGATTATAAGCAACAGTGAACACGCTGACAATGAAAGGGGTAAACAGGGAAATTTAGAAATTGCAAAGGAGGTTGAAGTAGGTCAGTGTGTTCACACCCATTCATGCAACTCAAACCACTTGCTAAAGAAAGTGCATTGCTCAGATATAGAGTAATTATCACAGCTGCAGCAGTGGACATGGTCCCTTCCAACCTTACCCACTGCGTGATTCTGAGAGAGCACGGACCTGATGCATTTAGAAGCATCATCAGCATTCCTCCTCCTTCACCCTCCTACCACTACAGTCAGGCTCATGCTACAGGGCAAAATGCAGCTGTAAATAAATAATAAGACTTTGCCAAGCTGTGTCAATGACTACAAAATGTTCTATGGTCTGTAGTTCCCACCTTCACAAGTGTTTATTTCATTAGGATGGCCATATTTTCACTCTTAAACTACAATCCATCAAACGGTGTGACATCTGCTGATGTGCAGCACAGCCTTAACATGCTTGGTGAAGCTGAGAGGATGATCAAGTGTCTCTGCCTTTGGAAAGCTGCTAATCTGAAAAAAATCGAAAAAGAACAAGATGTCCACAGGGAGAACTAAAGAGAGGAGAGGTGGTGTGTCACCCCAGAAATACAGGCTCGAGTAGCTGTAGCCTGTAGTGGGCTTCACACGAGGCACAGCAAGGATGGGAACCAGCTTGGGAAGATGTGCCAGGCCATGTAGGTCACTGTACATTCTTTTGATGGCCATCCCCTCACTCTGTGGCATCCTAATATAAATTGCACCTAAACCACTACATTACAGAAAATTAAAAGATGGCGAGTAGCACTTTGGCAGGTCCAAACTGTGAGTGCCTTTGTTAGCAGGTTGAAAGTCTGGATGAAAAATTATGTCAATTCAAAAGAGCAGCCAGCATTCCACCTGGTAATTGTCAGCGTGTTCAGCTTGATGAGATACAAATTATTTGGAGAAAGCAGAAGCCTCCCATGTGAACATGATAAGGCCTAATGTGCTGTACCTCCAGCAAAAAGGGGAGAGCAGGGAAAGAAATGCAGCCAAAGAGGAAATACTGTAGCAGCAACAAACCCTCATAGTACAGGATGGTGTAACTGATCCCCCCACACGAACATTCGGTCATTTAGGGAATATTCATGAAAAGTGTGGGCACTGTATTTCCCACGATGCTGAAAAGGAAGGAGTGGAAGGGGGAGTGTGGGAAAGCACTCTGCAGTGATTCTGCTCACTGACATTGAAATGGAGAGAAAATAGCCTGGAAGTTCCGGGGTGGACAGGGAGAAGGACCTCTGTGTCTGCCCTGAAAGGCAATCAAGTGGGGGCTCTTCACCTCGAGGCGGCTGACTGAGGCACTCAGATCAGGGCTGTGAAATCCCTCCTGATGCTGCTCCTCATGGCATCCCGAGTGTTCCAGCACTGCTCCTAAGAAATAATTGGTATCTGAGACATAGGAGATCTGTGGAGTTACGCAAACAGTTTACAGACTTTTAATGTCAGGCTGTGACCACACGTTACCCACAGCTTTTTAAAGTCCAATCTGCTGGGATTTTATCACAGCCAGAGTATCACTGTCCTTTCCAACTACAAAAATCTGACTTCTGAAAAGGCCTCCATCTGTCTCCCATCTTACTTTAATTTACTAAGTTGTGCCATATCCCCATCTGGCTATTGGCTGGAATTTTGTTTTGTTTTGTCCCCTTGAGTTATTCAAGGAGACACAGAGCTGGCTGAGTACATTAGATCATTATATGTCTCTTAAAGTAGTTGTTGGATTTATTTGAATAGGGATTAGCAAGATTAAGAATGTTTTCTTTAAATTACTGTAGTAGCCTACAATTTCCAAATGGTAATTTTGTCCATTATATTGATTTGTATTTAAAGGACTTTGATGCTTTTTATTACAGTACAAAGAAGGCAGTTAAGCAATGCTCCTGTGAAAACCAACAGTTTTAGAATTTTGTTCAAGACTGAAATAACAGACGCAAAAATCCCATTAAAATTCGATGGAAATTGACCTCACACCTCTGTAGGCTGCTTGAAAAGCTCATTTATAGAACTTCCAGAAGTAGCTTTACACACAATTGGTGTTTCCTACCAAATATTCTTCATACAACTTCACACACTGTTATTTCAGGGGGGGAAATAATCAAAGAGCATTCCTGGCACAGCGTTACTGACACGGAAAAGTGGTTCAGCCCTTCTGAAAAGTGCTTCAGTCCTTTCCTTATCTGTCTTTGTCTCTCTGAAGTGTTGCACCTCAGTTTAGCTATCTGTGCTGATTGCATCAACGAAGTACAGAAGGAAGCCTCAGTGTAGTTTATCCTTCTATCATCTCAATTCCACCTCCAGACACATCCATTATTTCATCCAAAAAAAACCACCTCAGCTTCTGTAGCTCTAAGGATCTTTAAAGGAGTCATCCATGATTCCTTTGTCAGAGGGGAGCATTTGGATGGAGGACTGGTTACTCAGGATCCCATCCCGTTGGTCCATCAGCTCCATGCCCAGACCGTCACAGCTGGGGTAACACCAGCAGCTGGTTCAGGCTGCACCTGGGGTTGCTCCAGCATCTCCTGGCTGTCCTTGTGTCTTAATCAGGGAGAAGGACACGGCTTACGTCACTAACTTGCTTTCATATGACCCCAAGGAAAGCTAAAGGTGTGCCACTCCTTTCTCCCTCTAAAGGTCATCGAGATGATGACCCTTCTACAAACCCACTACCCTTTGCTGCTTATGCCCATCTGTCGGACTTCAGCCATGCCTGGCGTCGACCCTCTGGCACAGTTTGGGTCAGTGACCAAGCACTGGCTGCGTGCAGCCCCCTCCCGCCCTCACTGGCACACGGGGAAGGCCTAAGCTGAGCTGTCAGAAAAGAATGCTTAATTATTGGCTGCCTGTCTCCTACACAAAGTTCTGTGCAAAACCCATGGGATTTTATTCTCCTTTCTGGAGGGAATGAGATGGAGGGAAATGAAGTGCTTAGAAACCCTTTCCTTTCCCGATCATGCTTTGTCTGTCCAAATTATTTAGTCATTCTCTGTGCACACTCACTGGAAGAAAAATAACAACAATAATAACAATAATAATAATACCCTAATGAAATACTGTAAAGAGAAACTAATTAATAAATGTTATAGGACCCCTTCTGCATGTTTGCTAAATGGCACAATCATTGTCTCTGTGCTGATGGCAGGCGAGTTCAGCCTCCCCTCAACGTGTAACTACCATCAATTTTAGAATCTGTAAAGTACAAAGTATTCAGTAATTTTTCCTCTCTGTCTCTTTGTATGCATATCCTAGTACATGCAGAGACTCCACAGCTCACATTTTTGTAAGAATACAAGCAAATATCCTGCCCCAAAAGTTGAACTGAACCACAGCTCAGCAGCAATCCTTTCAAAGGCTTTTCAATCGCCTGTTCTCTGCCTTTGAACACATCTTTGGCATTCAAGTCCTCGGAAGAGAGGCATTTACTAGTTTGGATCTGAGGCATTATCTGGTGTGTGCTCTAGATGTTTTAGGATCTGTAGGATCGCACATCACTGCACATCTCATAAAATCAACATTGCTGTGCTTCTTGTGTACTCACAGCACAACTCTGATCCAAACTCAGCTCCTTGTACAGACAGCAGACTGGCTTTGGGGTGTCTCACTTACAAGGATGCTCACAGTTTGCTCAGTCTGGCCAAAAAAACACTGAATAAGACATCTACTGTTTAAGTCCTGTCTTCCTTGCTTTAATATGAAAGAAATCCTGACATTTTATGACCGAGCAGGAATCTACCTGAATGTCTAAAATTTCCTCCCCCTCCACTGATGTGCAGTGTGTTGTAATCCATGTGATTGTCCTATCCAAGAAGGGACTGGGCTATAGCAACACTGCAAAAAATGTAATGAATTTTGACAGAATTACTCTGAAAGTGGAGAAAAGAAGCTGAAAAGCACTTTGAGATGTAAGCTATTACGTAAAAGCCCAGCTATTATTTTTATTACTTTATTAGTCATTACTGTTGATAATGATGGAAATGCTTGCCAGGCTTAGAAAAGATCATCCTTCCTGCTGCAATACAATCTCTTTTCGAAGGCTGAAGTCTTTATTCCTCCAGCTCTGTGTTGAATAACTTGAGTTTGCTAAGGAAAAAAAAACTAATTCAAGCCATTTGTTGATTTTGAGTCCAAGTAACCTCAACAGTTTTTAAACTTACCACCCAATTTAACCAAATGTGACAGAGGGCCAAAGATGTCTAAGACAGACATTTCCTGTGGGTTTCATGAAAGCAGGAAGGTGCATGGAAAAGACCTTATTAATATTCCCACCTGAGGGAAAGGGTACAGTGTGGGCATAACTGCTATTACACAGTACAAATTCCTCTTAGGTGCTCAGCCTTAAGCCATGAATCTGTAGAAAACCAGGTCTCGCTGGATCTTGTCTTCAAACACTTCTTTGTTATGCTCTCTTGATAGCAAACCCAATAACCTCCTAAGTAAAGATTTGAATTGTAGATGACAATATAGCCTGTGCTAGCATGTAAAATGAAACTTTGGTATTATTCATAGCTCACCAAGCCTACAGGGCGTGGTGTGGCTTTGCCTGAAAGCTGCCAAATTTTCTTTGTGGGGGCACATCTGTTGCCCTGTTTTCCTGTGCAGCAGGAGAGGCATTTTGAAAACAGCTCATTAGTTTATTATTGTTATCTTCACCCTTTCCGACTGTCTCAGTCTCCAGCTTAATGCAGTCTCCTTTTGCTTTGCCTCATCATCATCTACTTTTTAAGCTGCTTGGCACACAGTTTATGTGCTTGTCCTTTACCCAAGCAATGCCAACTCCTCCTTATGACAAGTTCTTGGGCCTGTAAAGATGTTTGTGTGGATCCAGCTGCTGAAGGAAGTTTTACATAACAAAACCAGAAATTATTTTTAAAGCTCCTCTGGAAACTGGTTGCCAACAAAAAGACTGTTTCTTTTTGTTTTAAGGAAACGGTATTTAAAGTCCAAACCTGTCCCTGTTAACTTCAGTTCACGAAGCATGAGACCTTTTAGGTCTGCATGCTGGGAACTGGCTGTGAGGCAGCCAAACTCACTTATCTATGCCCTCTCTATTTCAGAGGTGACTAGAATTTGTTGAAATTAAACCTAAAACGAAAAGGTTCAGCAAATATTAATTTGTACTTTATGGGAAATTAGGTTGGATTTGCATCTCAGGCATTTTTTCATATCTAGTTATAGTCTTAAAAATGTCACAGCCCCGAAGTTTGTAGACACAGCACTCTCTAAATGAACAGGGGAGAATTATCTCAGAGAGTAAATCAGAAATTCATACACGTGAGTAAGCCCTATGAGTCTGGACCAAAAGGCTTAGTACAGTGTCCCTGTGCTTCCAGTCAACTAGGCATAATTCCTGTGACTCCAGGGCTCCCCAATAAACTGCCTGCACATCCTTTAGGAATGTCCTATGTTCACTGAAATTTTTGACCCAATAATTTAGAAGAATGAGTTAAAGTGATAAAATTGTGACCTACTCATGGACAATTTCCAGGCAAGAGAGAGGGTCCACAAAACCGACTGGATCCATTACTCACTGTCACTGAAAGGGATTCACCTGGCTCTGCTCCCAAGCCTTCCCTTGTAAATGATGTCCCTCACAACCCAAAGAAGCCTCATTTTCCAAACAAGTTGAGTGGCGGCAACAGTGCTGCAGCGGCTTCGATTCCGTCACAGTTTCAACCCTAAATCAGGAGATCCGGATGACACTAAATAGCCACTTTTAGGCGACTGCAGATCAGTGAGGGCAGGGTTTCCCAGCGAGCCACAGGCAGCTCATGTGGCCACCAGTGATTTATTCCCTTCCCACTGCTACCGACCGCACGAAACACCCACCACTTCTTCGAGACGCGGTTACGCAGCCATTGCGGCACAGAAAATATTTATCCGAATCAATGCTAAAAAGAAAAAAAAAAACAACAACTCAAGCTGAAGTTCCGGTAATTCCAGCTGGGCCATAAAGCTGGGTTTCCGTGCGGTGCTGGCCACGGGCTCTTGCAATCCGGACGCGCGGCACTAGATGGCAAAGCAGCGCCAGGTTTGGCAGCGCAGCCCGCCTCCCCCAGCCCCGGCCCCGGCAGCGGGGACCGCGGGTCCGGTCCCCATGGGCACCTCGCGGAGGAGCGGCTGCGCATCCCTCCCCTGCCCTTCCGCATGCCCTGCCTCCCTCCTTCAAACCACGGCGAACCGCAGAGATCGCGCCCTAAAGATCGGATGCAGCTCATAAACACCGTCGGTGAGGGGACTGTAAGGATGTAGACGTGGCTGGGTTTCTTACTGCTCTTGCTGGCATTAGTGGCTTGCACCGCAGCTGCCCTCAGGAGCTGGAGATCCCGTGCAGGACAAGCAGTCGTCGCTCCAAAAGAGATTACACAGCAACTGAGTGGTAAAACTTGTCTCATCTCCTTATTGAACAAAAAGAGATTTACATTTAATAGTCCCAAATGGAAACACTTCTCCTTTCAATCTCATGTCAGTCTATGCTTTGGGTGTTTTACTGTGTGAGGGAAGCTGCCACCCATGCACTTAAGGTGTGAAGTATTTTTATGAGGAGTCTGTTCTCCCTTTTCCCTTGTGTGCACATAATACCTGTTTATGCTAAAAGGAGTTACAGTGGGAAAGGTGGAATCTTCAGGATCCAGTTTTGGATCAAATAACAAAATCCTTTTAGGTCTAAGTAAAAAAAAAAAAAAAAATCTCTGGGCAGGCCAGTAAATCCCTCTCTACTTTTTGTAAGGGAGTGTCATGGTTTAATCACTCTCTTAACAGAGAGTTAAGGTTATGGCCATATCCCATATCAATAAACATCCTCACAACTGCAACACTACAAATTATACCATTTTAATGGTAACCTCTGTTCTCCCACCATATCTACCTGTTGGACTCCAAAGATCAACTTAAGTTGGAGATGGCAACCTTTACAGTTTCATCAGAAGGGGATATCCAAATTTCTCTGCCCTTTCAATGCCTATGAACGCAGGATTGATGGAAGGAATGCTCATCCTCTCCCCTACAGCTGCAAGAGAGTGTCCAGGGCTCTGGATGCTAATGGTCATGATGTCACCCTGTTGGAGGTGTCTTATGCATGGTCCCCTTCTCGGGAGCAGCTGAGCCCATGTTGCTGCAACATGATGTTCAAAACAGAGCTCTCACTCACAAAGTTTTGCAGAAGCTTTGAGCTTTGTCCCTCCCTTTAATTTTTCTGTCCATCCTTGCAACATTCAGTCCTTCCCCCTCTCCCTTGCCTTCTATGAGCTGCTGGTGACAGTCCCAAAATGAGCTAGGAATCTCAGAAAACTCTTCTTTAAATGACAGTGCTCTACCAAGTCCCACACTTGGGGATAAAAGGGCAGCAGTGAGCCTAAATGCGAAGTACACACACACTGACGGAAGAGTATTTGCTCTTCAGGGTTGAAAGAAGTCAAGATATGTGCCAAATCTGGATTATTTCTACCTTCAGGACAGGACAAGACTAACACGAAAAAAAATCCTTCTTTCTGCTGGTGTGGGCTTTTAGTAAGATGTATCATGCTCATCCTTGGCTATTTAAATAACACTGTCTCACTGTGTATAAACCAACTTACAATATGAATGAAAAAAAAAGCTATAGATCGTGAAGCAAGTGGGAATGGATAATCAATTTTTATCACTAATATTGTGGGTATGACCAATAACTCTGAATGAGTTATGGAAGTCTTTGCTCTGAGCAGATGTGCCTCCTTTCAAAGCAGTCTCCTTTTAGCACAGCCTTAATAACAGAAAAAGTGTTGATTTAAACATATTAAAACTAAACAAACATCTATATTTTCATAGTCCAATACATTTCTTCTTAAAATATAGGAATATGAAATTCTCAGAGGGGGGCTGGCTGTGGGAGGCACAACAACAATGGATTACAAAAGCTTTCAGCTTTACAAACATGGGTTCAAATCAAGCTTAAGTAAGTGACAGGCAAAATGGGGCTATTGATTTCCATCTAGTCCCATTTGGCTACAGCAAAAACTGGGCACAACAGTGTCTTAACACTTAAAGAGATGGCATCAGCCAAAAGATAAAGCTTCTGCAGGAGAACATTTGCAGCGTTATTTATAGCAATTGAGATTACTGGACCACTTGAGATTACTAGAGCTGAAAGACGTCAGAGAGTAAATTCACATCCCCCCATTTTAGGAGGTGTGCTTGCTTTCTAAGTTTGGCTGTGCTTTCTGCCAACCCTGTGCCCAAATCTCCCTTCCAGTTACATAGTAGAGCAGACATGATCCATGTGTGCAGGTCAGGCTGGGAAACATGTTTTCCTTGCAACAGGCCTGCCAAAGAAAAAGATTCACACCAAGTCAAAAATCCTCTGCCGGCCAGGAACCAATCTTCCAGGCAAGTGATGAGGTCTGCTGATTTTCCTTTCTGCCCATGCACTGATCCTACAAGAAAGCCCCAACAGGTCCTTGAAACAAATCTGATGGCCAAGGCTGTGTCTCCTTGCAGGTGACAACACACGAGGAGCCAGGCCTTGCCTTGACTGAGAGGTGTCACGAGTAGAGCTGTAACTGGGGTGAACTCACAGCCCCATCATAAACTTGCAAGATCAGACCTTAGGGAACCTTCTTCAAAAGCTCCCAGCATGCACCATCAAGACTTGGTTTTTAAACACCTTGATGCTCTTTGGGTGTGTAAGTCAGGTCCAAGGGGCTCAGGAATGTGCACAGGAAGATCTATGTAAAGCCTGGCCTGCACTGTGACTGATTAACACAAGAATGTCTGGCCCAAGGTGACTGACTCAGGACCATTGAAGGAGCCAGGTCTAAAATGCAAGAGTTGCCTGCCCCTTTATTACTCTTCTACCTTTCTGAATTAGGTGCATCTCTCCTGCTGCTATTTAAAGACACAGCAAGGCTCAGTGGAAGGTTGTGTGGCTGCCCTCTCCATTTCCTTACATCAGGGGATTTGTGTCAGAAGTTCAGCATTGCCAAATGTCATTTTGAATGATTTTGTAGTTCTAGGTCAATAAACTGCTTACCATCATAGGGGAACTGAACCATGAATTACTCCAGTTGCTACAGTGCATCTTTTTTTTAGCCATGTACATAGAATGTGCAGTTCAGGATGATTCTCAATAGCCCTACATTTTCTGATTCACATTTTTAATTAAACATAATTTTCTTTCTTCTGTTTCTAAAGGGGCATGCTGTGTCTTTATATCTCAAGGACCACCGAGACTAGAATATCTCAAGACCTCATGGCTGCAAAGCTCCACTCATGCTGCAGAGAAGAAAATATCAGAGAATAGTGAAATGGTAGGGCAGGGAGTAAGAAGATTCTCTGTGTGCTTTTTTTTTTTTTCTGTTAAATTACAGGCATAAACATCATATTAACTCAAAATCTCTTTGTAATGACCTCTCTTCAACATTATCTGAAGATTATGTTCATTCCTTATTTAGTGAGGCTCCACTTCAGAGTAAGAATGGAGTGAACACCCCCACCCCCAACTTGGGCAGAACCAGGATGAGAATAAAATATTTGTTGGTGATACTGTCTCGTGTGTAGGGAGTAGTAGTATGTGGTACGTACCTCCTCACACATGTAAGAAGAGTGGATTCATAATCTTCTGAAAATTACCTTAAAGCACCTGCAATATTATGTTTTATACTCATATATCGTTTCCTTGATCCTCTGGAAGACAAATACCTAGTGATGGCACAGATCCCTTTTGGTGCCTTAGACTGCTGAACGCTGTATGTTTCTCCTCTCAAGCCACCATTTCCTCCAGTCTGAGGCAAGGAACACAGTTTAGAATTTTGTGCTGACTTTCCTAGGTGCTACACAGGCACAATGACTATGATTTACTTTCCAGTGGTGTCCTTTCCCTCGGAGGCTGAGGAGCAGCCAGCTTTTGTTGTGAATCCCACTCAGCCCTTCACCCCACAGTTGGGACGGGAAGCGTGGCAGCTCGTCTGCCCACTCCCATTCCTTCCTGCAGGCACCACGTTATATATCCCTCACAAGCCTGACCACAGCTTTCAGAAACATCCAATAAATCAACAGTTAAAAGGGAAGAGTAGACATGGGGAGCAGGTGCTTATTATGCGTGCATCTCTGGAGAAGAATAACCCACAGTGTATTTCCATGCCCATTTGAAATGGAATACGACCATGACCCTGCAAGTAGCTCTGCTTGAATTGTTCCTGGCATGATGTTTTACTCCTAATATTTTCATTGTCTGCCTCCATCAGTTTTACCTCCCACTGTAGCATTAATTTTGTATGTGAATATGGAGGCTGTGCTTTAAATAATACAGCATATGCTTTTTATTTGCCATGTAGAATAATATTTTTTTGGGTGATTTATGTTCCACCTGGACAAAATTATTTTTTATGACGGGTTTATTTCATTTGTTCCCACATCCCCAAAGGCAGGGGGAGAAAAGAGAAATCTTGTAAACCACCGATAATGATGGACACAAAAAATCTGCTTTGAAATACAAATTTACTGCAAAAACAGATTCTCTCCAGCCATGTAAATGAAAAAATGCTGTTGTAATAATTTTAAGGCTGCAAATGCATGTTACTACTGGAGAGAGTAATCTTCAGGCTCTTGTGTCATCCCTTACACAATGCTGAGAGTATGGAGAAATTCACTGACAGCTATAAGCTATTCCAGTAGAACAAAATTACACATATGGCTACAGCATGGATTTAATTTAGCTCTTTTCAGAACTTCATCAAAGCCAGGACAAAAGCCTGTGGTCTTTTGGTTTAGAGATTTGCCCCAGAACTTCATAGGCTAAGCTGCCAAATCCACCTTATTTCCAGTTTTCACAAGGACTGCAGAAAAATATGTTGCTTGCCATTGAAACAAATTCATTTCAAACAGATGATCTGAGTTTCAATTAAAAAATAATATATGATGTACCTTGTGTTTTACAACCCTGAAAAAGACTGGCAGTATTTTTATGTTAATCTATCACCTATACAGAAATATGCACTATGAATAGATAGATTTTAAAAATAAAAGTTATATGCAGTCCTTAGCACAACTTTGTTCTGATTCTGACTTCCAGCTTTTGGTGCTTTTTGTAGAGCAACTAAATATTAATCATACAAATTCAGAATAGTCATAGCATTCGGGAAGCTCTGGTGCTATTTTTGGTTGTAATAGTTGTCTTTAACCATACAGCATCCTCCAGCCAAAACCACACTATAATAGGAGTGCTTATAATAGGGACACATAACGCCTCCATGTCAGCTCGGAACTACAGAGCCACGGAAAGTAGGATATTCTTTCAGAGCAGCTTCTCTCTTAATACTGTGTGTAAAATGAAGAGATAGGACTTTCACATTCTGCTGCTTCTAGTCCCACCCTGTAAGTCCCCATCAGACGGCAGAAATCCAAATTATATCTTCCCCTCGGCATCTTCTGGCAGCAAGCAGAGGATTTGTTCCTATGGAGGCCCCCTCCTCCCCACACAGAGCTCTCCTCCAGCCCCTCGTCCTGCCATGTCCCCAGTATTGCTCCACCGGCCAGCACGGAAAGCTTCGGTGACGGTGGCCACCTTTGTTCTGCTCCTTCTCCTTCTGAGCACTGGGAAGTGAAGAATTCATCCAGCAAGCCAGGCGCCGAAAATCAGTGACTGGTTTACAACGAGGAATTGCAATTTATAGGACTGCATGAAGGCGTATTGTACTTGTTTCACCACCTGGACAGCTCTGTGCCTTCCAAACAAAACCAGAGCTCCAGTTCTTCCGCCAGCTCGGCGGGATGAAGGGGCAGCTCCTGCGGGAGCGGCGAGCCGGCAGCCGGGAAGGGGCGGCAGTCCCCGAAAAGTGCAGTAGATGGAGCCGGAGAGGCGCGGCAGAGCCCGCGCGTCACCTGAGGATACCTGCGAGATTTCCCCCTCGGCTAAAGCGGGTTAGAAAATGTGCAATTTAGATTTATCGGTTCAGGAGGGAGATTCAGATAAAAACAGTTGAGCTGGTGAGATTATTAAATGCAGAGCCCCATGCCGAGACGATGCTCACCTTACTACGCGTGCTGGTGAAGGGGAAATAGGGCACCAGCCCCCCCCTCAGCTGCACCCAGGCAGTCACATGGGAGCAAGGTGATGGAAGGAGAGGGGGAAAGTCGCGGACATAGACGTTCCTCCACCCAGGAAGGTCTTCTGGGAGCTTGAGATGGCACCCTTGGGAGGGGAAGGCAGAAGCAGCAGGAATGGTGCGGGTTTGGGTCAGCGCGGGAAGCACAGATCGGTATTTCCTGGTGTCAGCCCCTGCGTATCAAGCCGGTAATGTCACAGAGAGGTGGTCTCGTGTATTTAATTTTATCAGGTGGAAGAACTCTGATATATGCTGCGCTCAGTTCAGCGCTCCCGTGCAGATTTACTCGGCGCTTTAGCATGCGTGCTGCCTCGCTGACAGAGATTAAAGGCTCTCCTCAGAGCCCCAGGTATTACGCTCAAATGTATAAATCAGGGCTTAATATATAATATTTGTCCATAAAAATATATCACGGTGGCATTCGTTTGACTATCTGCATATTAAATACCATTACAGAGAAGTCCTGAGCTTATTGAGGATTACTTTGCTACACCAGTAAAGTCTCCTGCCATCCTAAACAGGTTTCTTTCCTGCCAGAGCGTGGCCGAGAGGCAAAGAGGAAGGGGCAGATTCTGCTAACGCTGCTCGTGACCCCACGCACGCCCCAGCCACGCAGAGCTGTGCCAGGAACACGCTCCCAGGCCGGCCCTGGTCTCTGGCTCGCCGGCACTGGCCAGGCAGGGCAGGGATCACGGTGGAGATGACACTGCAAGCCGCTAAAGGAGAAAATTGCATGATGTATCGCCACTCACGAGCACCCGCCAGAGAGCTGTTTAAAGTGAGATTACAGTCTCAGAGGAGACTCTCATGCCTCTTGGTCACAGGGTTACTAAGATGATGCAGTTGTAACTTGTATGCGGGAGGTAGGAGGGATTTAAGCGATGGCCAGAAAGAAAAGCTGGATCAAACCTCCACAAACCATGCTCAGATTAACCCAGATTCCTGAGTCCCCAGCTTTGAGGGACTTGAAATCAGCCAAATTGCCTCCTTCCCCTTGAACAGAAGACAAAAAACATGAGGGAGATGATAAAGTTTATAGTTCGGCCACAAGTTTATGAGCAGCATTTTGGAATGAACAGAAACAAACCTCCCCAAAATAAGAGTTTGTGCAGTACAGAGGTCTCAATCCTGCTCATGCCAATTCCGTGTCAGCACAGCTGTATGGACTTCTCTGTGTTTGCTGCTGACTTACAGAGACACAAGGGAGAAAAAATCAGACCCAGTTGCAATCTTTTCCCCTTCATCCTCTTCATATTCAAGCTCTTTTTTTTTTTTCCTTCTAAATTCTTATTATTAACACAGGAGGAAAAGGAAAAAAAAAAAAAAAAAGAATCCCTGGGATCCCTGGTGCATCCTTGGAGTGGCTGCAGCCTCATCATGGATGACTAGACAACCGCCACTGTGCCACATAATGAGGAGCACACATGCTGCACCGGGAGATACTAATGAGGGAGCTACAGCCCCCTTAGCCCTCTCCAGTAAATCCGTGTCTGCAAGCCATGTTTTATTTATCAGGCTTATTATGGCAGCACTAAGGAGCCATTTGAAAAGGGCCGCTGCTGTCCTGGGCACTGCACACTGCAGTCCCTGCTCAGACCAGCTTCCAGGGAAGATGGATGAGGCTGGCAAGAGATAGGGGAGAGGGATGCTACGCACACGCCATGCAGACAATCCGTGGCAGCATTTATCCCACCGGCTCCTCTAAGGAGGAAGAGGATTCAGCCTGTTTCGACCTCACAGTGATGATCCCAGGCCCTGAAAATACACAGTAACTGGCAAACAGATTGAAGCTGTGCGTGTAATGATTTCCAGGAAAGCTGAGGAAGCAAGGACTTGACAGGCCTGGAGAGACCCGGGTGCAAACTGCAGCCAGGCAACTCAGGGGGGCTTCACAGGAGCTCAGCTGCCTGAGACAGCCACCTACCTGCCCAGTGGTGCTCCTTGATCCCACTGCCGGCAGAGCTCCTGCCGGATCCCACACTTTTCACCATGCACTGCTGCTCTGTGCCAGGACGTGAGGACGCAGAGCTCTTGTGCTGCCCCTGGCAGTGCGGTCTCATGCAGATTTGCGTGTGTGCCAAACGGGATTTACCATTATCACTGCCTTCTCCAAACATCCTCCTGAGCCTCTGCACATCCTCACAGAGGCTTCTGGGCACTTCAGAGAATCACTCCACTTGCAGAGGATCAACAAAAAGAGGAGTAAAAGGCAGCTAAGTGAAAGATAGGAGAGAGATGAGTAAATCTTTGCGAAACTTACACTGCAGGTCTCAGCAGGGCTCAGACAAATTGGTCTGCATTCCTTTAATATATTAGATTTCTACTTACCCTGTTCATTAGCACGTTAAGCTACAAGGGCTGATTATATGAACCTCATGGAGAGGCATCAATTAAGATGATAAATTTACATACATTCCTTCTGGATGAGAAATGACAGGTTTCTTCGGTTCAGTGTTTGGTACAACTGGACTCACTTTCAGAAAGTGAAAGAAGTGTTAAATGCGTGCATCTGTACTGACTCCCAAAATGATCGGAGCAGTTCACAAGTTTGAGCAAAAATGTATGTCAAATAGGAATAGAAGGAAACAACTCGCAGTTTCCAAGGCTGAACTCTAATCTGCTATGTCACATTGACAACAGATTATGGGAGGAAGTGAAATTCCCAAGAGATGTTGCCCTTACAAGGCTGGCCCAAATGGTGTTCCCAGCCTGAAGAATGCAACACTAAATATTTGCACGTATTTATCACTTCTTGCCCGCACAAGATCTCATCTTATTTTGCAAACACTGTGCAGCAGAACAACTTCCTGGCCACCAAAGTGTAGCCATTTCTGGTCTGCAGCGTGCCGGTGGCACCTCTTCCGTGCCAGCACGTGTCTTGGGAAAACTGTGAACAAAGACGGTTTGTTATCCTGTTGCCACTGAACAGAGAAATTAGATAGGCCTTGCAAATGGTATGAAAACCCACGCAAGTTGACAGAATCATCTGTCTTTACTTGAAAAACACTGCACAGCTGCTAATGTTGCCAGAGGAGACAGGCCAGTAGCAGCTCTGTTCCTGTAGCTAACCTTTGTAGCACTAACCTCAGTGTTCCTGGGGCTAAAGACTGGTTTACAGCTAAGTCAAACAGTTAATGCCATTAACAGCTCAGTAACAAGAACAGCTAAATGGTAACAGCTATAGTTCATACCTTTTCTCCTTCACGAAGAAGAAAGGAAGAAAGAAAGAATGCTCTTGTCCAGAAAGGGCTGAACACCACCAGCCCTCATTCATTTCAGAGAAAATTAAAGGGTTTTAGCTAATATAGTAACTTTTATGTGACTCCTGCTTTCCTGAATAGCAGAATCAAGTTTATTTGAGCCGAAAGGTGTTTTCACCCCCACACTGCTGGGCTGGTACATCAGGCGTGCTCCATCCAGCTGAGGTGCTGGATAAAGACTACTGTTGCATGTTGTCATGTTGGGCTCCTTATCCAGGACTGTGGTGGGCAAAGGTACATGTTTACCCCTTCTTGGACTGCCAGATAGTGAACATGCAAACCTCCTCATTGCTCAGGGCACGATAAGGGGTTTCCAGCTGATTCCCCTTCCAGGCCCTGCACGGCCACGATAACCGGAGCATTCTGAAGAGGACACATTTCAAACAAATGACACTTGCATATAAAAGTTTTTGCCTTAAATGGGATCATCTTTTCTCAACAGGAGTGGAAAAACTGCCATCTCTTTTTCTCTCATGTGCACAGCCATGACAATTACATACGGCTGGAGTAAGGAATATGTGCTCCTTTATTTTGTTCTAACCAAAGAGCAATCAAACCTACCCAGGCTTGTGTTCATGATACACATTGTATGTACCAGGAACATTTATGCTGCATATCAAAATTGATCAGAATATAAGGAAGTAAAAAAAAAAAAAAAGAACCTAAAAAAGCCAATTCTCTTATGCTGCTAAGTTTGACTTGAATATGATCTGTCTCAGCCTAATGGGTGAGGCACATGCCTCACCAGAAAGAGGAAACATTTACAGCCAAGCTGGAAGCAGAACGTGTGGCTATACCTTTTGGGAAACAAAGAAGATAGGTGTGGGTGAAAATTATTTCATGCTCTGGCCATAATTCATATATCATCACACTGAAGACTCAGGTACTTCCCCGCTTTGTAGCTCCAAGCTGGGCTGTTTCTGCCAACTCTTCCTCCTCCCCAGCCAGCGCGTTATAACCTCAGGTAAAGACTTCAGTTTTAATTTGTTCAAATGTTTAATTGTTTTAATTTGGAAAGTTGGACAATAAGCCAATTCCCTTTATTTCTAAAGATTCATTGCTTTTTTCAATTTATTGAATGTTCAGTGCAGGCTGTATTTCAATTAAAGGCAGCAAAACTGTTAATGGTCTATTAACGACACACTGCATCTATATAAAGACGCAAATATAAGTCGTGGCCAATTTTCTGGCCTGGTGAGATTATTTCTTCTTTTCTCCGTAGTGAATTATCTGCGAACAGCTCATAATTTTATACCAGCCCGTATCTCTGGCTACTGCTTAACCGCAAGCATTTGCAGCGCACGAGTCGCCCGCGGTCCTATCCCTCACTCAGACGGTTTGTCACCCAGGGAACCGGCCTCCTGCCTTCGGGCCGGGGCCTGGCGGCAGCGGGGACCGCAGAGGCTGTGGGGAGCAGGGCGGGAGGCCGAGCCGCCGCGGCGGGCAGGCGCAGGCCCATGGTGCTGGGCCCCTGTCAGGCCGGGATACCCGCGTGTGCGCGCCCCC